>CM028755.1:5742192-6342192 GCA_016801395.1 Leptodermis oblonga
ACCGCCGTTGAAAGTGTAAACTTTCACGGCGGTTCGTGATTGAACCGCCGTGGAAAGGTAACTTTCCACGGCGGTTCGTTGCTTGAACCGCGCGTTGAAAGTTTACACTTTCTACTGCGGTTCACGGTTGAACCGCCGTAGAAAGGGTAAAACTTTCACGGCGGTTCAACGTTGAACCGCAGTAGAAGTGGTACTTTACTGCGGTTCAAAGTTGAACCGCCGTGAAAGTAACTTTCTACTGCGGTTCAACGTTGAACCGCCGTAGAAAGTTGTTACTTTTAAAAGCAAAACCGCATTAAAATCATTAAAAACCTCCTGATTAACCTGGTTCAAATCAAAACCTTATGCTAACAGCCCAAATTTATTACAAATATCACCAATATACAAATTGAATTCGCTTTTATAATACAGCATATCCAAAAAATATTTGTACAACTCTAATATGAACTTAATTAGTATCCTTCTACTACGACGGATGCTCCAAAATATATCTAGCGCATATTTTTCGCACTGCATCTATATCCACATTGCTTAATGGAGTGCGGTCGATCTTGAAGTGCTGCAACAGAGTTTTTTGAAATTAAAAACTACCCGAGTAAACAAAATGAAATACAGTCAATTAAGTAAGTAAATGAGAAATATATATTTACCTTTTCAAGTGCAAATGTGGATGATTTCATTGCTATTTGGTACATGTAGTGCATTACATAGTACCCACACTCCCAATTATCCGTTTGCTTTTTATGCTAATGAATAATATATACGAGTTAGAAGATCATACAATTATTGTATACAACACAACGGTGAGTAAAAAATTTCTACGAATATTCATAACTAAACTCGTATTAATCTAATTAATTAAATAACTAGGACTGACTAATTTCTACTGATCGAAAAGGCAATTTGCATGCTTATATTAACTAACCTACAGTACTGGACTCACAGATTGCATGCATAATTAATCAAATACCTCAATAAATAACTTGACTAACTAATAAATTAATTGACTACACTATACTAACTTAGGCTACTAGACTCACGGATTTAATTAAAACAACTAACACTACTAATTGCTTAGGCTACTAGACCCACGGATGTAATTAAAAAATTTATAAGAACCAATTTCATTTACCTTAACTACTATCCACGAAGGTGGCATATGCACATTTCTGGGCAATCCCAAGAAGCTTGATAGTTAAACATCACCCTATAAAAATGAAATCGGCACGAAAATAATTAGCAATATATGGATATATAGGCATTCTAACAGTTGTTAATATAGATAACTCACTCGTCCATAAGCTCCACCGCCTCATCCTTCTGTGGATTTTGTAAAGAATCAAACCAGTATACAACCTTATCTACTGGTCTAATGGCCATTAGCATCCAATGTTCACTGCCAACAAAAAATTTAATGACGTACGTCAGATCTTTATATCAGTGTTTCTTAAATATTAGAGAATCGCTTACAGTGTCACTTACCCCTGAAGATAAGGCACCAGATACATTTCTTTATTCCTATCCTTCAAGATTCGCGCAATGTAGTTCACCCTATCTTGAAGCGTAGTTTGTGTGGGTGTGACATGATCAGCCGAAAGGAAACCTATCCCCTTTCTCCCATTCCTTTCAGCTAACTCATGTAAAGCTCTAAAGAATTTAAAAAAGGGCTTCATTGGTTAGCCTATGCACATGGAATGCATAATATATAACATTAATAATCAGAAATAGTTTATAAAATTAAGTGGAAACTCACAGGGTGAACAACTGCATCAAACTGTTTGAGACCTGGCTTTCTCTGGTCAATAACTCTAAGAGATCCCCTCGATCCATCAGATTAGGCAGTTCGAAACCTATGACTTCTTTTGTCATTTGAAAGCAGAAGCCATTGAAGCCCGCATCATTATCCATTCGGAGCTGTAACTCTTGCAATGGATCAGATGTCGATGAGGATGACTCCTCAGTCGGAACCGTCGCCGAAGGAGATGTCTTGTCATCCATAGAACTCATCCGGCCTTTTTTCTTTTGGGCACTTTTATCCACCTAACATCATTTGAAATAACATTAAATATACAAAAATGTATTAAGTAATACACAAATAAATGAAAGAATATACCTTTGTTACCGGAGCCGGCTGAATAATTTCAATCAACTCTTTAGGCCATTCCACGAAAAAGGACTTGGCCATTCCCACTGTTGCAGCCTCTTCCTCAGGAAATGGCAGCGGGGCACAGTCATCATAGGAAATTTTAATTGTGACCCTCGCGCAACCTTTCCTAACCTCGCGCCCGTGGTGCTTGCTTTGCTTATAAATATTTCCTTTTGCCACAAGCTTACGCCGCGTTTGCGAATCCTCAGAAGGAACAGATGGCATTCACACCCGTCCTAAGATAATAGGCAAGCGAATGAACATTAGTCAACTATTAAGTCTAACTTAACAAAGCACTGTAATAATGAAAAAAAATTTTGAAGTATTAAAAGAAGCCGTCTAATTTTATTTACCTTGTATTCGCCTAAAGCACCGCCGTCAGAGGCTTTGATCGGCTCCGTAGGTGCAACATGTAGCATCTCCAAATCGGGCAACCTCGTAGGTATCAGAGGAGAAACAGGGCTCACAGGGGATACAGGGACCGCTCCGGAGGTCTCTGGGTGCAAGCTCTCATCCGGGGCATTATTCATGACGGTGGCTTTTAAAGTATCATAATCGGTTCCCATCTTACCACATATAACCCCAATCATCATCTTCAGCTGTGTCTGACATTCATCTAGTTGGGCAGTGGTTTTCTGAAGCTGTCGCTTAGTTAAATCAAGTTCCTCTTTAAGCGACGGCTTTGTTTTCTGTGGGAAAACCTCTGTGATACGTGCCCGCGTAGAATGGCCGCGATAACGACCGGGGTGATCGCGCTTGCCCGTTGCAATGACAAGAATGTCATTCCTACCCTCTGCAACGGTCTCCCCTTGGGACTCGCGGGAACATAGATTTTCCTACACATGTTGCCAAATATAGTAAATGTAAATAGATTAATTAAATATAAATAAATACACATATACAGAGATTATTCATTTCTTTATATAAATTTTAAATATAAAATTGATAACCATAATTATAAAATATAAATAAATACACATATATACAAATTAGTCATTTATTTACTTTACAGTGACAACTAGATAATAATAATTTGATATAAACATTTAATGACAACCAAATTATTAATTAGCATTTCATCATAGATATCTAGTAATAAATAATCAGTTATAATAAAAATTCTATACACATAGACTTTAAATATTAAAATAATTGAAACATAAGAAAATGTAAGGTGCAAAACTTACAATTTCCTTCGCTACACGCTCAGCCTCTGGCGTGAAGAATTCCCCTTTTTTGTTCGTATGGGCATGTATCCAAAGGTCATGACGGCCTGGCCCTGAATAAGAATCCTCGCCTTCTTCTTCGGACTGACCCTCCTCTGAAGGCTTCTTTCCGGATGCACTGACCTCCTCGTCATGCAACTGCTGCTTCAGCAGTCGGTAGCCACCGCGAGATAAGTTATGGTAGAAAGCATTTAAATTGGCATTCGTTTGCGCTTTTCCACGAATGGCCTAGAGAGAAATATAATGAAAAATTATTATCCCTAAACTGAGCAATTTCAAATATCCAAAAAGAAGAAGGAAATCAATTTTAAAAAAATATACCTGCCATTCTTCTGTCTCGCGGCTAGCCTTGAACTTAATCCATGTCTCCCTAGGGATAAATTTATATTCCAAACATGGGTCCCTACCCTTCATGGGACCATGTACATATTTCCCTAAATATGATTTGAAATCTTTCCACCGTTTGCCGGCATAACTAATCCACTTATCTTCGAGTTCTTCGGTGGACTCGAAAACAAATAATGCCTACAGTGAAAATTAGGAGTAAAATTTAGTGAGAATTTGAGTAAATTGTAGGTTGAGATTAGTAATGAATTGTATGGAAGAATTAAGAAACAAAGAATGCATTATAATTAAAGAAAATACCCGTATTTCCATCCAAACTCTCTTCTTGAGCTCCGCGGGAACTTTCGGCCATGATTCATATTCCACTAAGTCCACTTTGCTCCGGGCCGTATATGCCACAAAGGTAACCCACTGTACATGATATACTATAGGCTCGAGCCCGGAATTAAAAGAAATGTCAAGAGTTTCCCCATTCTTTCGCATTTCCAATAGGCCATTGCAATTTGTGGGCCCTCTAACTCTACTAGATTTAGTAGAAGAACCATCTCCATGCTCCGTATTGCTTTTTCTTTTTCGGGCCATTGAAAGTACCTTAAACTTCATTTACATAGAAAGAGAATTCAATATAACATATATGCAACTAAACAAAAGCTTTAATGTCGAATACAAGAATGCTTGTAATGTTGAAAAAAAAGTGGTACATTCGCAAAATTAACTCCTACAAATACACAATTACCATTAACCAAATTAAACCAAATGAGGGCCAAAAAAAAGTCCGTTTATAAAGGGGACCATTGATAAAGTAATTCACATTTCACAACCAACAACTAATGTGGAAAAAAGGCAATGTACATTCGCAAAATTCACTCCTAAAAATCCACAATTACCATTATCCAAATTAAACCAAATGAGGGCAAAAAAAAAGTGGATATCTCAAGGGTACCATTGATAAAGTACTTCACATTTCACAACCAACAACTAATGAGAACATTCATTCATTTCAACTAAAGGAATAACATTTCACAAAGTGGAATCAACAACAAAGCATTTTCCTCATTATCACTAAAGGAGGAACACTAAATCGAATAAAAACCGAAATCAAACACCAATGTTCTAAAATTAATCAAGCAAAACCGAAATAATCATTTGAGTTTCTCATTTAAAAAAAAAAAATCCGAATTTCAAAGGGTACCTAATGGAACATTAATCAAACCCTAGGTTCTCAACTTATGTAGGACAAAACACTTAATTCAACAACCAAACCAAATGCTACATTTCACAACAAACAATCAATAAATCCAAAAACTTTCCAAACTTTCATCACAATGCCTAAAACCGAAATCAACCATAAATATCAACCAACAAAATCCTAGTGCAATGGTAAGCATTTGCAAAATGTAAGCTTAAATACACAAAAGTTTAAAATGAAAGCATAGAAGGTGGAACCTTTTAGGGGAATGCCGACCGACGGTGAATGGGAGGGTGGAAATAGAGAGCCGACCGACGGTGAAAGCTTGGGCAGCCGAACAATCGGTGAATGCTTGGGCAGCCGACGGATGATCGGAAGGTGGAGGAGGTCGCCGGCGATGGGAGAAGCAGCGGAGAAGACGAACGGGCGCGGGATGAAGATTCGGGAAACAGGGGAAGTGAAGGGAAAAAGAAGGAAGAAGAAAGGAAGAGAATGAGGGAGGAAATGAAAAAGGTAAAAATTTGAATTATAATTAATAACCGGTCTCGGTTCAAACTTTCAACGGCGGTTCAAGGTTGAACCGCAGTTGAAAGTATACCTTCAACTGCGGTTCAACCATGAACCGCGAACCGCGGTTGAAAGTACACTTTCAACGGCGGTTCGGTGTTGAACCGCCGTTGAAAGTGTACTTTCAACTGCGGTTCTAGTTTGAACCGCAGTTGAAAGTGAACTTTCAACCGCGGTTGAAAGTCCGCACTTTTTCTCGATTGAGTGGAGGAAAAAATTGGAGCGAGTTCCCGCGCGGTCATATTTTAATATTAAATTTTTTTATTTTCCATTTTCAAAAAACTATTCCCACAATTTGGTAAATATAATAATACATACCCAGATTTTGTATATTATTAATTATGTACACAATCTCGACTTTTATTAACCATTTCATAATTAAATTTCAAATTTTTAATTGAACCACATATTTGCATTTACAATTCCCGCGCGTGCTACTACACGTACAATAATTATAGGTCAAACATAAAAAGTAATAATTTCCGTAAATTTAATACATATAAGAGCAAAGAAAGTAATAAGCTTCATTATGTTCCCTAAAATTCCTACTTTCTCGACTTGGCGAACGGGATAAAAAAATCAAATCCATAATGCATTAGGTACGTATTGTAATATAAAAATTAATTAATAAAATTTAAGTGGCCGAAATTTTTTTTTGCTGAAAGTCATTAAGACTTTATGAGCATTATTTGAAATTAGCTAGAAGTTTGACTTTTAGACTTTTAAATACTTAGAAGATGAAAATTGGTCAAATGAAATTAGAATGATATTTTAAATATGCTAAGACCAATTTTGAAGTTAAAATACTCAAGCAAAGATGAGTTAGGCAAAATAGAGAAAAATTTGAGAAAATTTGAAATTTGCATTTGATTGATGAGTCTTTGAGTGATATAATCCTAGAATGCCATGTTTATAGTTAAAATGATGCATTAGGATCTATGTCATCTTTGGTATCTTGAAATTCTTGCATGTTAAAACGGTTGAAAATTTTCATTTGAAGATAGGTAGCAAGAATTAAGCATGTTTGCATTACATAAAAATGGTTGACCAAGTTGTTGACTTTTTAAATATACATGCTTTAGCTTATTTGAGAGTTTAAGAATTAACTTATTGATAATTTGAAGTTGCTGACACGAGAAAATTAAGGATATATGCTTCAAAATGGCAAGCTTCAATGATTGTATGCTTTGTATGCTTAAAATTGAAAAAACTTGACCAAGTAGTTGACTTTGAAAATATGAATGCTTTGGATTGTTTGAATCTTTATGCATAACTACTTGAGCCTTTGAAGGTGCTTGGATGATATATAAAATGCTTGATAGAAACTTGAATTTAGCAACTTTCAAAATTCAAAGCTTAATATAATTAAGCTTGAAAAACGTTGACCGATAGGTTGACTTTGCACATATGCATAATTTGAAATGTTTCATTCCTTCGAATGTCAAAGCGAAAATCCAGGAAAACGGTGGCGCTTCACTATATATCTATTTCCATCTTAAGAGTCACCGCGGTTAATTTATGAAAATCGGGAAAAAAAACTTAATAGAGAGTAGGGTTTAGGGTTAGGGTTGAGGGTTTAGGGTTTAGGGTTTAGGAAATGATATGAAAATAGAAAATTCATGAGTAGCGCGGGAATTGCCTCCAAAAACTAATTTTCTACGGCGGTTCAACCGAGAACCCGCCGTAGAAAGTATTTTCTACGGCGGTTCATGTTTGAACCGCCGTAGAAAGTTTCATTTCTACGGCGGTTCAACCTTGAACCGCCGTAGAAATCTAGTTTTTGGAGCCAATTCCCGCGCTACGTACGTACGCATGGATTTTCTATTTTTTTGTACCAAATTCAAAATACATTATATATATATATATGAAATAATTATAAAAGTTGTCTTAAAGTATTCAATTATTCAAATGAAAATATTTTATTTATGTAGTGGAAATTTACAAGATATCGAGAGCATAGAGGATCGAGAGAGTTGGATATATATGATGTGCATCAAGAGGGGAAAGGAGAAAAGCGAAAGATGTATATATATATATTATGTATATATATATGTTTGTAAATTAATGAAATCCAGTGTTTATTTTATTTTTTCGGCCACATAACTAATATTAATTAATTTTTATATTACTATACGTACCTATTAATGCATTTGTGGAAAAAGTAGATATTTAACGGAACATAATGAAGCTTATTATTTTATCGTCTCTTACATGTGTTAAATTTACGAAATTTATTAATTTCTATATTTGACCTATAATTAATAAATATACACAATCAGGGTATGTATTATTATACTTACAAATTTGTGAGATTAGTTATTTGAAAAATGGAAAAAATAAATTAATATTAAAATATGCCCGGGCGGGAATTGGCTCCAATTTTCTACGAGGAGACCTTTCAGCGGCGGTTAAACATTGAACCGCCGTTGAAGATACACTTTCAACGGCGGTTCACCATTGAACCGCCGTTGAAGATACACTTTCAACGGCGGTTCACCATTGAACCGCCGTTGAAGTTTAACTTTCAACGGCGGTTCAATGTTGAACCGCCGTTGAATATACGGTTAATTAAAGTTCAAAATTTTTGAACGTCCTTTTCCTCCCTCATTCTCTTCCTCTCCACTCCCATTTTTTCCCCTGCATTTCCCCTGTTTCCCGAACCCGCTGACAAGTAATTGATAAAGAGTTAAATATAAAATAAAAACAAAATGCACTGCGTATAGATTTCCCTGGAAATTTTACCAAAGTACTACTCCTTGGAAGAAAATAATAATAATAATACAAGAAACATTTATTCATAAATGAAAAACAAGGAAATCTATTTTCCGGAAAATTTGACAAAGTCTCCCCTATAAATGTAACGTACTCCCTGTAAATTCGATGCACATATACTTCAATACTTCAATAAAATTCCAACTATTTCGAATAATACGGAATTCAGTTTCAAATCACTTCAGACAGAATCTCCTCTGCTTGTTTTTTACCAAAACACAAGTGCAATTTAAGATCAGCACATAAGCTTCACACAATTTCAAAAAATAACATATTCATTTATAAACAGTTCCGCATATGAATTCCCTGGAAATTTTGTCCCTTGATTGCGCGGCTTCATCCGAGGTGTGACCTGTTTCAATCCCACAGTACGAAGGATAAGAATAAATGTTGTTAAAAATTTATTGAATCCTCTCTTCATTAAAATCAAAGAAACATATACAAATACACAACACACATACACACCCACGGGAATTGAAGTTTAATAAAAACAAACAATATACCTGAAAATGATTCTTAACTTATTCTCTTTCTCTTGTGGGACACTTGATCCTCGAACCATAATCCTTCGCTGTGGTCATCACGAAGTATGTATTTATCAAGTTCCCTATCTTCCTCATCTGCTCTCGGTTCAGGTAACCCACTAGAGAAAGGGCCAGCCTCATGAAGCCCTTCTTCTGTATCTATCCCTTCCACACCGTGATGTTGTTTACCATGAAGAACAACAGACTAATGTTCGTCGCAAGGATCGGTGATATAAAAAACTTGTTTCGCCTGCGATGCAAGTATAAATGGTTCCCCCTTGAAACCCTCCCGATTGAGGTTGACCAAGGTAAAACCCAATGGATCATCAGTTCGAACCCCACTATTGTTATCAACCCATTTGCAGCGAAATACAACTACTTTGAAACAGACATAGTCAATCTCCCAAATATCTTCGATCTCCCCGTAATAAGCCATGCTTGCATACAATGGATTTTTATCCTTCCTGCTAGAAACATGTAAAGCCTCTGAGATTAATGTAACACCACTGTTTTGTGCCGTACTCTTCTCATCTTGTCTCTTAGTAGCAAATGAATATCCATTTATGTCATAGCATGAAAATGATCGTACCGCAGGGCTGGGCCTAAATGCCAACCATTTCAATGTCTCCGAAACGTCTTTGCCCAGGACAGCATTACCAAACCAATAGACAAATGTCCGAATATGTTCATTGAGCACACGTTGATCCGTCCAAGCAGGATAAGATTCTTATTGACTGTATGTGGTCTGTCACATAGGGCGCAACTTCTTCAGAATTGCGCAGAATGTAGAGATGCGCCTTCATCAATTCAACATTAGACGGCAAAAAAATTTTTCCTCCCCTTCTGCCCATACCTGTAATCCTCCCATCGTGCCGATTCTTAGATATTCCAATGGATGCGTTCTCGGCCAAGTACTCAGTGCAAAACTCAATTACCTCCTCAGCTATATAACCTTCAACAATACTAGCATCAGGGCGACAACGATTCTTCACATACCCCTTATATACTTTCATATATCGCTCGAATGGGTACATCCATCGCAAATGAACAGGCCCGCAGATTTTTATCTCTCTGACCAAATGAATCACCAAATGCACCATAATATCAAAGAAGGCGGGTGGAAAATACATTTCTAATTGACAGAGGACAACAGTTATTTCATCTTGTAGCTGATCAAGTCTTTCGCGCGCGATAACCTTGCTACATATAGCATTGAAGAAGAAACAAAGTCTTGTTATACTGGACTTAACATGCTTGGGCAATATCGAGCGAATAGCTACAGGCAACAATTGCTGCATTAAGGCATGGCAATCATGAGACTTCAAACCAACCAGTTTTAAATCTTTCAAGGAAACAAGTCTGCTTACATTTGAAGAATATCCAGATGGAACTTTGATGCTACGCAAACTTGAACACAGTTGTTTTTTCTCCTTTCTGGACAAAGTGTGACAGGCAGGGGGTAGATATGTGCGTTGTCCTCGAGCTACCGGTGCTAAATTTGCTCTTATGTTCATATCAACCATATCAAGTCTCGCGTTATAACCATCCTTAGTTTTACCAGGGATGTTCAAGAGCGTACCTAAGAGGCTTTCGCAAATATTTTTCTCAATATGCATAACATCGAGACAATGTCTGACATCCAAGTTCTCCCAGTATGGAAGTTCAAAAAATATGGATTTTTTCTTCCAACAACCTGTATCATTGTTGCTGGACTCCGAAGTTTTACCAAACTCAACATTAATGTCCGTCACACGAGCTTTCACCTCTGGCCCGCTCAAGGGTTCTGGTGCTTTTCTGAACTCTTGGAATCCATTGAATGCTCTTTTCATACGGCGATACGGATGAGTCTCGGGAAGAAATCTGCGATGCCCAAGGTATACTGTCTTCCTCCCATGTTCAAGCTGACAAAAATCTGTACTCTCCTCACATATTGGACATGCTTTATGCCCTTTAACAGAGTACCCAGACAAGTTTCCATAAGCAGGAAAATCATTAATGGTACAGAACAACATGGCACGTAATGTGAACATTTCTTCACGGTAGGCATCAAACACAGGTGCGCCTTCATCCCATAACTTTTTCAAGTCTTCAATAAGAGGAGCAAGATACACATCGATGTCATTTCCTGGTTGCCGTGGGCCTGAAATCATTAGAGACATAAGTATGTACTTGCGCTTCATACACAAGTAAGGCGGCAAATTGTAAATAACCAACATCACCGGCCATGAGCTATGTCTGCTACTCAGACTGCCAAACGGGTTCATTCCATCAGTACACAGACCAAGCCTCAAATTTCTGGCTTCTCCCCCGAAAGAAGATACATTGAATCAATCTTTTTCCACTGATCTGAGTCTGATGTATGCATTATCACCTTGTCATCATCACTGGGAATACACCGATCTGAATGCCATGTCAATAGTTTTGCATCTTTTTCATTAGAGAACAACCGTTTAAATCTCGGTATTATAGGAAGATACCACAGAACCTTAGCCGGCGACCCCTTCTTTTGCGCATCAGAACTGTCTTCAACAGCATCACACAGCTGCTTGTTTTTGTATCGGGGAGTGTTACACTTAGGACACCGCAATAAATCCTTATACTCATTCCTGTAGAGGACGCAATCATTTGGGCAAGCGTGGATCTTCTTATACTCCATACCCATTGGACACAACATTTTTTTTGCCTCGTAAATTCGATCTGGAAGTTCATTATCTTCTGGGAGCATATCTTTCAACACCCTCAATAAGGCTGTAAAACTAGTATCTGACCACCCATTTGCCGCTTTCAAACTAAACAACTTCAAAACACTAGACAATCGTGTATATTTACTGCAACCCTTGTATAGAGGCTTCTCATTGTCACCCAAAATCGAAGCAAGAACTTCCGGTTGATCAGCAAAATCCTCGGCCACATCCTCAATCATGGCATCTAATCGATCTCTAGTAATCGCATCATCTCCTTTTGCATGAGATTTTCTTTGCTCAGGTAAACCATCAATACTTTCACCATGCCAAATCCACAGTTTATAAGAAGGATCAAACCCGTGCCGATATAAATGGAATCTTATTGTATCTGAGTTATCAAACCGCGCCCCATTTTTACAAGATTTGCACGGACAATGAACGTACTTTGTATTCTTATAAGCGAATTGAATGAAATTCTCAACTTCTCTCGCATAAGAATCGGAGGTCCGATCACCACAGAACAAGATATTTCGATCCATGTGTAACTAAGACCTTGAAATAATTAAAAATACCAAATAATAATTCAACAAACAATGTACAAAGTATCAAGTTGCATGCTTGTCTTAGCACATGTCATAATACTTATGTTAGTCATATATGTGCAAAACTACTATAATACCTCAATGAAAAAAATAATGCAATGACAACACATGCGCAATAGACATAATCGAATGAAGAAGAAAAGTTTTTCATTCATGCATTTCATCAAACACATAAAATGCATAAAAAAATAATACACACTCTAAGTAGGGCTATTATATGAACATCATCCATCAAAAATCAAACACTATAAATCAAATTACATCGCCGAAAACTACATAGTATATAACTAAATAGGGTTCCACACTACTAAGGTTCGCCACATACATGGAATATATGCAACTTTAATTTTCAGCCATGCAGCTACGATAAATAAAAATAAATGCTATAGGATGACATATCTAGCTAAAGTACAAGCATAAGCAATTACTGGAAAATTTTACAAGTTTCTAACCTTTAGGTGGTAAATTTTAGCTCCAAATGACGATTCTTTAGGTTCAACGTGCAAAACCGTAGTAGAAATTTGGAGACAGACACTCTCGGGCGCGATATGGGAATACACGGTGTTATTAGGTTTTAATATATATATACGTCAATACTACTGCGGAGAACATTAAACCGCCGTGGAAGGTGGACTTTCCACGGCGGTTGGAAGGTAACCGCCGTGGAAAGTGTAGAATTTCCACGGCGGTTGCCTTCCAACCGCCGTGGAAAGTCCACTTTCCACGGCGGTTTCCCTCCAACCGCCGTAGAAAGTCCCCTTTCTACGGCGGTTTGTCCCAACCGCCGTAGAAAGTCCGTTTCTACGGCGGTTCATTTTTAAACCGCCGTAGAAAGTCCTATTCTATGGCGGTTCATTTTTAGACCGTCGTAGAAAGTCCGCATTCCCTTTATTACTGCGGTTTTCTATTTTCCGCCGTTAATTCGCAGCCGTTAAAGCTCCGTTTTGTAGTAGTGATATGTGTGCGGAGGCTGCACAATCCATCACCCAACCTGAGTTGCTTGACTCAGTATCCTTCATCATCAACACATCATTATCATCCTACACAATATTTGCGTTAGCAGAGTCGTCAATCTTCTCTTTGCGCTTACTCTTCATCTCCTTCAAACTCTTCAAGTCATCTTTCATGATAGGGCAAGTGTATTGGATGTGACCTTCTCCCCACAGTAATAGCACTCCACATTACTGTAGTCTATCGGCCGAGATCTTCCACGAATGTCACTCCTCCCTTGCGAATGACTCCTCCCTCGATTCGAACTCTCTGCAACAACTAGTGCTTCATCAACTCCAGGCGTAGTATTCTTTCCCATAATCTTCTCATTCTCCCTCAGCTGTGTAACCACATCATCAAGTGTCAAACTTGTTCTCCCAACAAGCATTGTTTGCACAACCGGTTTATAAGATAATAGCAAAGAAGACAGCAACAACAAAGTCTGCATACTAGCTAATTAAACACATTCACATGATCATGAAAATTCCCTCCTTCATCCATCTTCAAACTGTAGAGGTATATCTTCATGCACAACCTGTTCGTTAGTGACTTCGGCGCATAAATACTCGCCCACTTGTCCCATATCCCCTTCGGTGTCTTCTCCTTCAAAACACTATATTTGATTTCTGGAGCAAGTGCAAGTCGAATTGTACTAACTGGCTGTTTTTTCATCGTATCCCAATTTTTATCATTCATCCCTTTGGGTTTCTTATCTTCAAGTGCCAAATCAAGATTATCCCATACTAGTAAATCTTAAATAGTACACTGCCACATCGTAAAATCCTTCTTTCCATCGAAGAGTAAAGTTTCAAACTTCTTATCAGACATCTTTAAAATTGATCCAAAAACCTTAAATTATTTGAAACAAAATTAAATTCTCCCGCAATATCAAAAAACCGCCCTTGACTTTTCACCTTGTCCTCTCTCTCGCGACTCACCCCTCACAAAACCTTAGGGCTTGTTCTTTTTGTTTCGTTTTGAAAACGGTTTTGGTTTCAACAGTAAATTTAATATATTTTAATCATATTTCATCATTTCCAATATAACTTTTTACTATTCAGCATTTACTTTTTACATTTTCAATGCACTTTTTACATTATAAAACTATTTTTCAAAACTTATTTTTAAAATCGTTTTTAAAATACCCAAAAAGAACATGCCCTTAATCTAATTTAATTGATTCACCCACGGTATACAAATCAATTGATCATCAAACTATCACCTTTTCTTGTGCTAGAATTCGCGGGCCCCACTACCAAACAAATTTCATTCTAAACAAGGCAACTACCATTTCTCCTTACGCACGCGGATCAGGAATTTTGCACTGCTACTGCTTCTTTCCTTATTGTTCTGAAGCTTGCGGACCCCACAACTAATCAAGGCAAATTCCTTTCTCCTTTTTTTTTTTCTTCCAATGCTGCTCGACCCCACAAGAAAACTAACAATCAACTCTTTTTTTCTTGGGCATGATATTTACATTAACCGTTTCGATATTTGCAGTAACATTTTCTTGTGAAAAGTCTAAAATACCCCTAACACTTAAAAAAAAAAATTTAAAAACCCAAAATTCGGCGACATTCCCCCCCCCCCCCCCCCCCCCTTAAATTTGATATTTGCAGTAACCACCGGGCGGATCTTCGCCAATCCGGTAAAAAATTCACATTTTCGACAAAAATACTAACACATTCGGACATAATACAACTAAATTAATCAAACAACTATGTAAAATAATACCGCAAAACATTTTAACTTTAGCCACTAATCTTTTTCCGATCCGAGTCGTCTCGATTTTTATCCGATTTTGTGATTCCACCCGGCTCTGCTTTGCAGGAATTATTAAACGGAACAGAGCCTGTGAGTTGCTTTTTCAAAATTTTTTTTTAGCCTGCACGGGCTGCATAGTTGGTTTGTAATTTTTTTTGCCCAGGGGTATTTTTGTCTTTTTACAGGGGAATGTTACTGCAAATATTGAAACGGTTACTGCGAATATCAATTCCGTTTTTCTTCTCTTCACGTCGGCGGCTTTGTAATTGTTTATTGAAGACTACAAATTTTTCTATCAATCAACAAATTTGCGCAACACTCAGCGAACTGCGAACGCCGAACATCAAGTTTTCTTTTTCTATCCTCGAACCCCTAATTTTCCTCTTCCTAATCTTTGACATTGGCTCTGAGACCACTTGTTAAGAAATAACACTCCTCAGGATCTTGTTAGAATAAATATTCCAATAAGACACTACAACGGAATTAAAAACAGAAAAGAAAAAATACAACATAATTTAACGTGGTTCGATATCAACAGATCTACATTCACAAACTACTCACTACTTCTTCATAAACAAAGAATTACATAACAAAAGAGTTAACATCTTTGCCCTCAATTCTATTATACCCTTCCCCTCTACTGTTCTCTCTAGCACTCTCTTTGTCTGGATTGAAATCTGTATACTACTCTGTCTGTTATGCTGCATCTAGTATATTATAAACAACGTCTATTTATAATAAAACTAGGAAACCTTATTGGGCTTAGTTTCACTACTACATAAATGCTCAAAGGAGGCGCCCCTTTGGAGGCGGGTGTATCTTCACCTGCCTCCAATTGCCCTCCCAATTGGAGGCGGGTGATACCTTCACCCGCCTCCAATTGTCTCCCTAATTGGAGGCAGGTGAACCCAAAACCCGCCTCCAATTTCAAAACACTAAAACGATTTTTTTTTTAATTTTCAATACTAGATCAAAAATTATCTTTGTTTTGGACTGTTGAAAATAATTTTGAAAATTTATCGAGATTCTAGCAAAGCGAAAAATTAGTAGATAATAAAAATCACAAGTTTTAGAAGAAATATATACTTTCGATTTTAATATTAAATACATAAGTATATGTAGCGTAGTGGTAAATTTAATGTGCAAGAGTCAAGTGAAACTTCAGGCGCGAGTTCGATTCCTACTAAAGCCATAAAGTGAAAAAAAAAAATTAAAATTTTTTTACGAGGGGTTATTGGAGGTTTTGCACCCGCCTCGAATAACAATTAATGGAGGCGGGTGTATCTCCAATAACCATTATGTTTAATGGTTATTATACACCCGCCTCCAATAACCCCCAAAAGGTGAGCCGGGTGCTGGCCCCTCCAAAGGGAGGCGCCCGCACGGGAGGCGCCCGCACTGGAGGCGGGTGCTGCCTCCAATCTCCCTTAGGACCAGCCTCCTAAGGGAGATTTTGGTGTAGTGTTTCCTAATATATTCAGAATTAGAAAAGTCTTGCCAATACTAATTGTATTAGGAAATTGAGAATATGCCCCAACAATGACTACAAGAAATTAAAGGCCTTTTTTTAATTTTAAATAACTATTATTATTGAAATAAATAAATACCCTTCACCCATTTATCTTCTCTCGAGTTAACAGCAACAATGGAGGCAAAGGCCGTTCAATATGGTTCAGTGAAGTTTCCATGTTGTCACTTCTCACTACTTTTATTTGAAAAAGGGAGCCCAGAAATTACTTCTGGACAGAAACAATGGCGGAATTTTATCATTATGAATTAGATATCACCGTGGTTTTACAAGATACTTGTTCTCTATCTTAACTTCTTTTTCTTCAATATATTTCATTTTCTCTCTATTTTAATGTTTCTTGAGAATTGAGAATATTGATCTCCCGTTGTAGTTGTGATTCGAGAGATGGGTGAAGAGTATTTTCGTCTTAAAATTGTACATATCTCAATTAAAGATTTAATTTGTATTTTTTAAAAACTGAGGGTTTGTTTTATACTTAAAGTAAAGTTAAGGGTTGTTTTTGTATTTCGCCCTTTTATCAATTGACTTCTTTTTGACAACTTTTCGCATCTTGTTATTCGGTTCACATCATTACCATCTTGTTTATAGCATCCCCAATCATATAGTTAGAGTACGTTTTCCTAGCTGCACCCATATCTCCTTTGTAGTAGGAAGGAACATGAAGGGCTTTGCATTCACTTGGTCCATGCATGGAATTTTCATGTCTCCATTGCAGGTATTTAACGTTAGTTGACACTTGACGGCTACCTCGCCGTTGAGGTAGCCTAGTCTACCCTTGCCGTCGATCACAACTTTCATTGTCACAATGTTTTTATTTTTTTAAATTTTAGTTCAAATGGCGAAAATTTTACCCCAACTAATAGAGGACTCATCTCAACGTTTATACCGAAACAAAACCATCTCCCTAGCTACCATCTTCAACCACTACATTCATTATAAAGCTTCTATTAATAGGTTCCTAAAGACCATTTTAATTGTCTTGGTTTCATTTTTGCAAAATGGTCTTTAGGAACTATTATGTAAGCTTTATAATGTGGTTCATGACATTGAAATTCTAACTGCCTTTAGACTCAAAACATTGTGATGTAACTAAACATTGTACCCTATCCGTTAAAAAAAAAAAGAAGAAAAAAGAAAAGCTCAATCGAATTAAAATTACGCTCATCATAATGCTAAAATATTATAATGTTGCCCTTTCATTATTTTTTAATAACTACACAAAAAGTATTAATTTTACAATAAAACGTCACATATAATAAATATAAAATTTTAAATTACATTATTGAATGATGTTTATAAAAATAGGTAAAATATATAACTTATCAAAAACTTTAATATAAATTAATTAACTAATTAAATTTTATCATACGATAATCTGATTAAAAAAAAGTGCTGATTTCGCTGGCTTTTTACAGCACGGAGCTCTTCCGTTCCTTGTAGGAAGCCTTTCTGGCGTTTCGTCGGCGATGTACTCCATTTTTACCTTGTACTTCGTCTTCGTTGACCGGAAAATCAAACCGGAAGACAAATTCCGACAGCATAACTGGAAATATAAAGGTAGTGAATAAATCATTTTTTGTAGAAAAAGTGCTTTTTATGGGGTATTATTGCGCATGTTTAATTAATTAAAATTTATATTATTATTTAAAGATAAGTATTCACTACTCGTGATAATTAATTATACCAAAGTATTCATTATTCGTTACATGACATTATTCAGGGAATAATCTGTAAAAAAAAAAAAAAATTTGTCTTATCCGAAAACCAATTGAATTGAAAACAACTTTTTATGCACAAAACATGCACATACATAAACCAAGATTTGCACATGAATAGTACATAAATATGGTGTAGTTTTCACCTTCGATCTTCATCAGATTCATGTGCAGAGCTTGGTCTATGAATGGGCAAGTTTTGTGCTAAATTTTGTGCATAGATATAACACTATGGCAAAAAGTGACAAAGGAGACGGGTTATTAGGGCCTTTGGAGGCGGGTGTTGCGGCTATGCACCCGCATCCCCTGTAGGCTCCTCCAATTGGAGGTACCCGCACACCCGCCTCCGTTAAGCCTAGCCTGCACCTGCCTCCAATAACCATCATTGGAGGCGGTGCAACCGCCACCCGCCTCTAATGATGGTTATTGGGCTGCACCCGCCTCCAATAATAGGCTTAACGGAGGCGGGTGGGAGTTGCACCCGCCTCCAATAAGCTAACAGCTTATTGGAGGCGGGTTCAGCCTTCACCCGCCTCCATTAGTGTGATATTTGGAGGCGGGTGAAGGCTGCACCCACCTCCAAATATTAATCCGCTTTATCCAGCACTCTTTGGAGGCGGGTGAAGGCTGCACCCGCCTCCAAATACCAATCCGCTTTATCCAGCACCCTTTGGAGGCAGGTATTTGTAAACCCGCCTCCAAAGGAGCGCCTCCTTTGAGCAGTTCTGTAGTAGTGTAAGTTAAGAAAAAATACTAGAAGTTTAGGTTAAAAGTAAAGAATTGTAACTACGATGTCAGGGGTCGAATTTTGTGAGTGATAATAATTAATCAAAAAAAATATTAGAGATGAAAATAGAGGTCCTAAACAGAAACAAAATGAGGGAAGAGAAGAAAGTGACCATAAAGAAGAACGTTATGAAACAAAATGACAGAAAAATTACTGTTACACAACATATGCTGATATAATGGGAAGAGAAAATTAGTGATAGAGAGAAAAAGTAACCAAATAAAACAAAGAACACATTAATTTTCACAACAAATAATACTTTTAGATGAAAAGTAAAACCATGACACTTTATCACAATGTCTGACTGCCAATGCAAATTGTTGGATCTGTCAATATTAAGTTGAGAGACAAGAGCAGTATAATCTTTTTTCCCCAAAAACATTAATAATATCGAACTACGTCATCAGTGCCGATCCTCAAATATACAAGGCTCCTAAACAACAACAACAACAACACAAAAAAAAAAAAAAAATCTAAAATATACTTTAAACTAAAGCAATTGAATTGGATTTTATTTTATTTTTATTTTTTTAAATCTTTTATGTTCAGAAAATATACCTAAAAGTGGACCTCTTTTTTCTTTTTTTCATTACCAGTCCAATGAACACATATCACACACACACACACACACATATATGGACTCAGAATCAATGATTAAAATAAAAATTACGTTATATATAAAAGGTTTTATATAGTATTGGGTTCCTAAAGCGATTGGACCCTGAACAACAGCCCAAGTTTGCCCTTCTTTTGGGCCGAGCCTGTAAATCATGATAATCTTGATTAATGAGAGACTGTCGTCGACTCGTGTCATGAGATGTTTGTGACATAATAGTTAGTCAAATTACAACCTTCTTCCCTTATTGAATCAAAAGCTAGCGGATAACTAGTTACTTTCTAGCCCCTCCTTCATTTTTGGGCCTCAGCTTCATGCTGCGGCAGGTTTTTCTTTTATAATTTTTTTATAACAAAATGAGGGGTATAATACTAGAACTTCTCAGGCTGTCACATTATTCAAGCACGCTTATTAATTTTGAAATTTCGATGGGATCCGGTAAATGCTGCTGCTGGTTCAAATTCAACGTCTGAGTGAGTTTTGGTTAGGCCAATTCCGCACCCAATGTGCTCGATCTTATCAACGAAAATTCTCAAGTGATTGAATAACTTTCAAAGTTTCAATAAGCAGTTTCTGTTGGAATTTAATTATTTCAAAAGATAATTAAACTTATTTACTGATGTAAGAGTATACCAAGTCAACAGTTACTTCTTAAAACCTGGTCAATTATCTAAAGTTGAGAGATTTAGACAGAAGAGAAAGAGTTAAACTCTCTGAACGTTAGTGGAGAACTGTTCGCAGGACTTTCTAATTATATCAATAATCTCCATCTATAATACCTCACATATTTTCTACGATCAAAAGAACTGAGTTTTTCAGAAAACCAACTTTTCTCTGAAAACCTTTTTCTCTTGTTCTTTCAATAGTTTGGCTTTGTTGTTCCTTATCTCTCTGTTAAGAGAAAGAACTTGTTTAATCTAGGAGAAATATTTCTACCCAGAAATAATTTCTTGAGCACAGTGTTTTGCACGAGTCGAGTTATCTATTGATTCATTGTTTATGCCTACCTTTCCCAACAGTTTCTTCAAGATATATACATATATTTGCTTGTTTTTGTCTATCATTTCTTTGCTTCATGTCGAGCATATAGTTTAGTTTTATGCCTAATTACAGAATTAACAAAAGGGTTGCTAATTGTATCTGTCTATTAATTACTTCATTTAAGCCATAGATCAATGTTGGCCCTAATTATATTTCGATCCCTTTGCTTTTACATATTGCAAAGTAATCTTTGGAGGGACCAAGATATTATTACTTTTAAAAGGAACGACCCATGAGTTATGACTTTTATAATTCTATTGATGGTGGAAACTTTATGAATTTTTATATACTCACTCCGTTCTGTTAGAAGGGTTTACTTTGACCAATGTACAACTTATTATTAAGGTATAACACATAAATTAGCTAATTTGACGTACTTTTTCCATTTATATGCTTATTTATTAACTATGGACTAATTATATATCACACATGATTATATTTGTAAGGGTAAGAGATGTAAAAAAAAATTGAAAGTGGACTCTTCTATTAGAACAAAAAATAATTTTCAAAATAAATCTTTCTAATGAAACGGAGAAAGTATATTTTTTCGCGGCTAGTGTATTCCTGTTTTATATGACAGCTTTCCAGGCTGAGCCATTAGCTATATTATATGTTATCATGACTTACTGGCATCTCGGAGTTTCGGCAGTAGAGATAGAAACGGACTCATATGTATTGGAACCTGAGGTCAAATAAGGAAAGGGGCCCTGAGACTTGGCAGCAGTGACGAATCCAGAAACTACGTTTTAAAATTTTTAGAGGGGTCCAATATACATATTAAAAAAATTTTGACAGTAAAATAAATTGAAAAATGTACACTGGTAATAAGGGGTGGGGGAGTTCGGGGACCACCACAACCCCCCCCCCCCCCCCCTCTCCCCTTTCCCCCCCAGCTCCGCCCCTGCTCAGCGGCGACCTTGTTCAGGATTCGGGAAAGCATTGGAAATTGCTCTCTGCGGCACATCTGCAAGCTTTCCTTATATTAAAGTATAAAGTATAGATACGTTTTTGAAACAAAGTTTGGTTGCATATTTTCCTGGTTGTAACACTTTTTTTTCGAATTAAGGGAATAGATTTTGGCCGCCGTCTTTGGCTGTTTAAAAAAAAAAAAAAGAAAAGAAAAAAGAGGGACTCGTTAGGAGCCTAGCTTTAATATTTAGTTTAAAATTTTTTTTTTTTTAAAAAAACTTGGTGGAAGTGACAAATAAAGTGCCCATTACAGTAAAAAATATATATATTAAAAATAACGTGACCATATTGGCAAATTTCACTATGCATGCACGGAATATACATGCACATGTGCATAAGATGACAAAA
This sequence comes from Leptodermis oblonga, assembly GCA_016801395.1. Taxonomy (NCBI): domain Eukaryota; kingdom Viridiplantae; phylum Streptophyta; class Magnoliopsida; order Gentianales; family Rubiaceae; genus Leptodermis; species Leptodermis oblonga. The sequence goes on from CM028755.1 coordinate 5,764,009, forward strand.
TTAAAGTAACCCTGTAATAGTAGAAGTGTCCATCTCATGATTTTTCCCCAATCTAACTTTATACCTGTCACATTTTTAGAACCTAATGAACCATAAGTAGTGCTCTAACATTCTAACACATCCGCCTGAGGAAAGAATATGGAAAATGATACGTTTATGAAAAAGTTAGGGAAATTTTCTTGCGGATTTATATAGATTAATCAACCGCGTGAAATAAATTTCCTAACTAAACGATCGACAACATAAATAAGATTTTAAGTGTAGATTGTGAAATAGTCTATGTCAGCCACGATGATTTTTCGAAAAAAAATTTCACTCTAGGGAAGGAGTGAGGAGGCGGGGGAGGGGAGTTGGGGGCTGGGTAGGCAGCTTTTGGTCGGGGTTATATATTGTCAGAATTTGGAAAGAACGTTACAATTTGTTCCACTTTTTATTTTGTTTGTCCTTTAACGTAATTTGGTACGGCCTTGATTCTTGAAAACTTTTTGTACAAAAGAAAAATGCTTAGTTACAATAAGCCCTTTATGTAATGAGTCATTAATATATATTTTGTCTGTTTGTGATATTAAAATAAATACTTTTAAGTAAAGAAAAAAAAATGAAGAAATAAAAAATTTCTAATTAATTAAATACTGACATGAAATTTTTTATGTAGTCATTTGTTTTCTTTTATCAACACTTTTATCAATAAAAAGTGATGCGATCTCCGTTTATTGGTTAATAATATTATATTAATAATTATTTCAGTAGTCAATGAAAATATGCCGCATCAATCACTTATTAAAAGAAAGTTGTGATAAATTAGTTGAAATGATTATTATTACTCGATCATAATACCGTTTGGCACAAGTAAAGAAATGATCATTCAAAATTGGTATTACAAAATATAAAATGAAAAATAGTAAGTGACTGTTTATTAATCTAGAAACTTGGATTTGAAACATATTTCATTCGTTATTGTTGTCTAAGAATTGAAAGACAAATGAGGTTAATTTGTGTTGTGTTTAAATATAATACATGACAAATTTTTTACTTTGACTTATTTAAAGTTATATTTTTATTTCTCAAATAATTATATATCAAATTAATATTAATGGTTTTTAAAAATTTTTAGTACTTTTCCCTTCTCGGCCATTAGCCAAAGACAAGTGTTGATTTTAATATTATATAATGTACATAACGTATTATAAATAACTTATTACACATAAAATTTAAGAAAAACAACACAGTTTCGTTAATGAATCATTTTGCCATTATTAAACAATGACTTTAGACAAATTACAAATGTCCTTGCAAGCGTTAATACATATGCTATTATTTTTTAACGGACTATAATCTTACTACAAATTGAATTTAATTAAGCCAAAGAGGAAAAAGTAACGCCTCATTTTCATCGTTTTTGTTCGTATTTTAGTTTTTCTTTGTTTCTACACTAAATTTAATTTTTTATAATACATTTTCAGCATTTACTGTTCAACTACACTCTTTTACATTTTCAATTTGCTTTTTACACTAAAATTTTCTTTTATCAAAGAATAATGATAAATATTTCAACTACTTCATCACAACTTTTTCATAACAATTCAAGTGACATGTAATCAAAATCATGTCAAAACGAACAATATCTACAACGACATTAGAAATTAATATTAAAAAAAAACGTGAAAGAACGCCACCAACCCATAGTGGAGTTCGAAGCTAGCTTTTGATCGGTGGGCTAAAAGTAAAAGGGAAATTAAAGAAAGTAGCTTCTTCAATATTATAGGAACAAATGCGATAAGAATGATTGAAACACCATTAAAAAAGAGCCAAAAAAACTCACTCTAGGCTATGTTGTTTTTCATTCTCATTTCAAGAAAATCATCGTTTTTTTCTTTTAAGGTTTAATGTAAAGAAACAACTTCAATTTCTACTCAATTTAAAATTTAAATTTTAAATTTCCCTCAAATCTTCGCTCACATAAATTTAAAAAAAATACAATCATTACATTTTTTTTCATCTCTCTCCTACACAATTTTTCAAAAGAAAATTTTCTCAAAAAAATTCCTTCTCTAAAATTAAAAATTTCCAAGTTGGGTCATCAAGAGAATAAAGCATAAAAGGGACTATTTAATTGGCAAAATTGGATGGCATGCTAATCCTCCAATCAATGTCCGTTCCAGCTGTATCCAAAAATTAAAGGTGAATAATGTAAAGCACTAGCTTAACCTACTACATATATATAGTACACAATAAGAATATTAATGATCTTTATTTCATTTTAGTCTCAGCTGCTTATAACCGTTATTCTTTCTGTCATATTAAAAGAATTTAGTAGTACATACATTTATAAGATAAAAGGTACTAATTAAAATACGACTCTCTTTATATGAGATGGACGGAATACTTAATTAGTCACCGGATATGGATGAATAAATCCACAGCCAAACAACAAATCCATCTTGGTTTAAAAAACGGTTTTAAATTAGAGGTATACTTTCCTATCTCATTGAAAGAGTTATGTTTTTTCTAATATTTTTTTTTAGTATTCAAAATATGACTTTATTAAGGAACGGAAGGAAGGAGTACGCGGATTGCATTTTATTTTTAAAAAATATTAGACATCAAAATAGAGATTAGTAACACATCCATGAATGCTTATAAGTACTATGAATTCGCGTGAATTTGTTTTATTATTATTGTTGTTGTTGTTGTAACTATTGTAGCTAGTATACTTAGGGCATGTTTGATAACACCACTTAATGCTTAAAATTATTAGACTAAGCAATAATAACTTTTAGTGTGTTTGATAATGAAAATTTAAACCTCTTAATTGTTTAAGCACTGCTTATTTCTTTTAGAAATAATTAAGTAAAAAATTTCAGTTTATTGCTTATCTCTTAATGGTCCACGTAACAATTCTTTAAATAATTCATATTTGATTCCGAAACTACCATTTTTATTTTATTCATATTGATTTAACTATAAATATTTATTTTTGAATAAATTTTTTTTTCTTCATTAGCATACCACGTATTTTTAACTTCTTCCTTTCAACTAAAATTTGATTTATTTTTATTATTTATTTGATATTAATAATTTATTTAATAAGTTATATCATTTACATATTTTTATAAATCTCATTCGTACGATATGTTTTATATTACTTATGTAATTTATTAATTATATACGATTTTTTTTGTAAAATATTTAATTTTTTTAGACTGCAATAGTGAATTTAGTTTTCATTTTCAGGAATTTAATAAATTTTGATAATTTTTATTTTTTTGTATTTTAATCATTCAATTTAATGTGTTTTATCTTTTTTTCTGATTTTTTTCATTAGTCATAATTTATGTTTTATTATAAAATTTGATATTTCGCATATATAAATACAAAAAATTTAGCGTAAGAATAAAATGGTACATTTTCAAGATTTAAGCATTAAAATCAACATATGTATCAAACAAAATCGAGTGATTGAGCATTTGAAAAATATATTTCACCATTAAGATGTTAAGTGTTTAATCAATTCAGCATTATGGTTTATGCATCAAGTATTCAGATATAAATATTAATTTTTATCAAACGGGCCCTTAGACTCGTAACAATTGCAATAATAATAATAATAATAATAATAATAATAATAATAATAATTAATAATTAGTCACAACTTAAGGGAGAATTTTTATACCCTTGCAACTCTCAATATTTAAACTTATGACTTGGAACTTACAAGACCATTCCCCTATTGCCATTCTAACCTCCCCCAACTCAAGGGAGAATTAATTAACTGATTTGAGTGAGAAAATGAAAAATTATAAAATATTATTTTAGAAAATGAGTGTTGATAGGCAAAGTGAAAAAAATCAAGAATTTCATAATGACTAACATGGACCAGTAGTATGCCACAATCTCTACTTGTCATCCAATTTACATATACTCATATCTAGTTGACAAATTTATTTTAAACGGTTGATTAGTCCACGTCAATCACACTGAGAAAAATCTTCCACGATTTTTTCACTATGCATACTATTTTCCTTTTAAAAATTAAAAAAAAAAAAACTCACAATTCACATTCATACACTGTATATTGCCCTCCAAATTGGCTTAATTAACACTACGAATCAAGTTGAAGTGCAAGCAAGCTAGTGACCTTGCCTTGGATCCTCTTCCATTAGAGGTAAAATGTTCACTTTAATCTCTCTAGCAAATGGCCAATTAACGATCAGAGGTAAATGTTCTTGGGCTCAAAAAAAGGAGAAAAGTGAAGAATCTTGCCAACATTAGTTATTTATTAAAATTCTCATGAATAATTAGCTTTTAGGGCTTATAATATACTCTAATTCTCTAGTGGTACTTAATTAATTATAGGCTTAAATCCTATAAACCACCATGTGTTTGATGGTGTCTTTGACATTTGCCCCCTTGTGTTTCTTAAATACATCTTTTGCCTTCCAATGTTCTTTTAAATACATCTTTTGCCCCCTATTTGACCACTAGCCAACCATTTAAAAATAAAATAAAGACATCTATGCCCTTACACTTTATTTTACCATAATTATTACATTTATTTGAATATTTTATATTTTTAAATAGTAAAGTTTATATTTTCTTAAAATATACAATGCTACAATTTATTTTATTTTATTTGTCACTATTTTTGTTCGTTTTGTATTTAAGTTTCTTTTACAATTTATAAAAAAAAAATTCCAATGAATTAAAATATTTTAAAATTTTGACTAGACGGGAAAATGTTAATATATATTAATATACTCACTTAAGTGTCAAAAATACATTATATAAATTATGAAAATTTTAATTTTAGAACATAGTGAGAAAAATTGAATGAGTTTTAAAATATAATTTTAAATATGACTCTTTTTTTAAAACAAAGAGAGTATGTAATTAAAAGAAGAAATTAATTCAACAATATATTATTATAAAGTTTAAAAAATAATTTTTCATTTTATAGTTTTTTTACAGTTTCAAACAAACAATAAAATAAAATTTGTATCAACCAATGTTACATAAAAAATCATCTATAAATTTTGAAAGAAATATGAAAATACATTACCAATTTCAACTAAATTAATATAATATATTTTTAAATTTTAAGTTTAAATTTTATCATCATTTGACATTTTAAAAATATTTTCTTCATTTTAAATACAACATTTTTAAATAAATACTTCCTCTGTCTCACTCAAAGAGTCCACTTTCAAAAAAAAATCTTGTCTCATTTAAAGATTCACTTTGAATTTATTTACATTACATACCTTTATTAATATTACAATGTGTGATTCACAATTAACCCTTACTTTTAAAATAAGGATATAAGTGAAAAAAATGATGGTAAATTACTTATTTTATATATTGTACCTCACAACCCATAATAAGTTGTACGCATTTCAAAGTTGACTCTTTGAGTGGGACGGAGGGAGTACCAAACTATGTATATAAAATTTTATTATTGTAAAATATTGAAGAAAAAAGAAAAAGAAAGATGTTTAATGAAATAAAAATAATAATTTTCATTTTTTAAAATCGCACTAATATTTTAAAAGGAAAATATAAATTTTGTTGCTAAAAAAAATATAAAATGTTGAAATACATGTGAAAATTAAATATAAAATAAAATAGAAGGGCATGAATGTCTTTATATGATTTTAAAAAGTTAACTAGTGGTCAAGGAGGGGTAAAAGATGTATTTAAGAAACAGAAGGAGTAAATACCAAAAAAAACTAACAAACACATAGTGGTATAAAGAATTTAAGCCTAACTGTGTGCTTGGCGGCTGTCACAGTCATACAAAGTTCTACGAGTTGCTTTCAAGCCTTTAGAAATGATCCAGAAATCGGATATTAATTAGGTCCAAACACAACACTTTGAATTTTTTTTTTAATTTTTGGAAAACATATATATTAAGAAGATATAGAGCATGACGATAATTATTAATAATTTTAAATAATAACGTTTGAAGAAGAGGCATAATGACCGTACATTAGTGTTATAAAAGTTTATGTTAAAATCCCTTAACATATATTCTCTCTGTCCCACTCAAAGAGTTCACTCTCAAAAAAAGAATTCTTGTCTCATTTAAAGAGTCTACTTTCAATTTGTTTACATTACATACCGTTACTAATATAATAATGTGTAGTCCACAATTCACCGTTACTTATAAAGCAAGCCCATAAGAAGTTGTATAAAAATAAACTCTTTGAATGAAACAGAAAAAATGTATGGTATCTAAAAAATTTATGCTTGCAAAATTTGTTGGACCTTCACAGGAGTGTCCACCAAGCTGTGAAAAATATCCTGACCACCACCACTGCCACTTTTCGCCATAAAATCTACGGCTCCATTTGCTTTACGATACACATGCCTCAACTTCCAATACCTTTCTAATAAAATCTCTCTAATAAGAATAACTTGGCTATAATTCTCAGTGAGGTATTATTGCCTTCTCCATTCACCGCCGCTACCGCTACCTTCGCATCAATGGTTCATGATATGATTTAACTCAAAAAATAAACATTTCACCTCACTGATAATGAAAAATGACTAGTATATAAAAACAAGCAACATATATAAAAGAGAGCATCTTTTTTCTCCTTCAACCAAAATATACTTGGGAATTGTCACATCAATAAGGTGAAATACCAACAAATAATTGACCAAAGACCTAGAGTCCGGGGAAGAATATTGTAGCAACGATTCTCTCGGAACCCCATTTGAAGAGCCAACAAGTACAATATTAAACTAAAGAAAGGTAGGAGAGTATATTTCACTTTAGTAGCTAGCAAATAGGGGGACATCTTCATTTTCCTTTGTCGTTCTGCTCAAAATTCTTCAAGATATTTATCTTATTTCTCCAATTAATAGTCATATTTGAAATTTTACCTTAAAATTGATAAACGTTCTTAGCTTTAAACTCTTCTAATGGTATGGACATAATAGTTCATAGGGTTTAAAAGGGTTTTTGGGACAATAAGCATATTTCTGCAAAAGTATTACTTCCTTAAACGGAGTATTTGGAAAATATCTATTCAAAAAGAGCCCACCAAACCGTACCATTAATTATTGCATCCATGTATATATATTATTACATGTATGCACCAGAAGTACCTTTAACTTTATTTTCTTAAAATTTTGTCTTATTTATTTGTAAATATATATATGTATATATATATTATTATATTAATATCATCGATCCCATTTCCAAGTTCCTTCGTTGTAATGAGTTAGTGCGCTGGAATTAGATGTAAAGCAACCTTAACTTCCAGGAAACTAATGAACTTGTAAAATTATGTAAAAAAAAGAATAAGAAGAAACTCCAAACGCAGATTAATTAAAAAATCTTCACATTATTATTATTCATCGTTAACTTACAAGCTTTATCATGATGAAAAAACTAGGAGAAATATTGATGAAATTAAATTAGACTACGAACAAAAATTAAATGAAATAAAGCAACATGAACATGATGGGGTTCGAATTTTTCCTCTCCGAAACTCGATCACAAACGAATTAATGAAGACACATTTGATTGATCTTGATGATGTTGATGATCACGATTGATTTGATTGACTGATGAGGATCGATCTCGATCGTCGATCAGTTCACCACCTCGACGCTGCTCCACCTTTCCGTTCTTGAAGTAATGAAAGCCGAGGCCATCCTGTCGATCCCTGGGTTAGCGACCCATCGACCCTTGTCTTCGTCACTCGGCCATACTTTGTAAGCTTTCAAGGAGTCGTCCTTCATGTCGTAGTCTCTTCTGGGCTTACTCTTAAAAAGGCCGAAAAGGGATGAAAAAGATGATGACTTCTTCTGCTTGTTTCCTCCCATTGTTGTAAAAGTAGTGATTTTTTGTGAAGAAGTACGTGTGTTTTTCTCTTGGTTTTTGTTTTTCAAATGAGGTGCAGGGAGGGCTGTATTTATATAGGGGGGATGGGTTGATCCAACGGTGGAGAATGGTTCTTAGGATGGATGGTGACCGTTGATCTGATTGATGGTCCTAATGAAACTGAGAAAATTATGTACATGGAAAAAATTCAGTAAAGAATTTGAATTGTGGACCGCTGGTTTTTTTGCTTTTTTTTTTTTTTTTTTGAATCGCAAATCGTAATACCATAGATTTCAAGAAACAGGATTACAATGTGTGCACATATGGTTTTTTGCCATATTGTGCGCTGCAGTTACATATAAATTTTTGGAGTTTAAAATTTTTGGAGGGATTCAATATACATATAAAAAAAATTTTGATAGTTAAATACATTATAAAAAAAATTTATAGAAAAATGTACACTGGTAATAAGGGGTGCAGCCTTGCTCCGTTCCTGCTCGGCGGCTACCTTGTTCAGGATTGGGGAAAGCATTGGAAATTGGTCTCTGCTGCAAATCTACAGGGAAAGAAATCTGGTAGCGGATGCGTTAGACACAAGCACAAGTACTATAGGATCGACGTCCTTTTACCTGATTGTTACTCTTTCCCGGCAAGTGAAGGGATTGGTGCTATGCTAGAAGCTTTCCTTATATTAAAGTATAAATACATCTTTGAATCAGAATATGGTTGCATATCCTCCTTGCTTGAAACACTTTTTTTAAAAAAAATTAAGGAATAGACTCCGGCCATCAGCTTTGATTGTTTAAAAAAGAAAGTGAGACCCGTTACGAGCCTAAAAAAAAAAACTTGGTAGAAGTGACAAATAAAGTGCCCATTGTACGTGACCATATTAGTTCATTAGGTTCTAAAAATGTGACAGGTATAAAGTTAGATTGGGGAAAAATCATGAGATGGACACTTCCACTATTACAGGGTTACTTTTAATTTTGTCATCTTATGCACATGTGCATATATATTCCGTGCATGCATAGTGAAATATGGCAATATGGTCACGTTATTTTTAATAATAGGGGCATAATATTTGTAGTAATGTTTTTTTGCAAAAAAATTATTTTGTCTTTAGGTATTAAAAAGAAAAAAATTCTCATTAAATCTTATACTATTTACAGGAACATTGGCAAAATACCGCCTAGCTGGGCGGTATTTCAGAGGTGGTATTTCATGTGTGGGAAAAATACCGTTCATGTTGGGCTGTATTTTCAGAAATACCGCCCAGCATTGGGCGGTATTCAAATACCGCCCAATGCTGGGCGGTATTTCTGAAAATACAGCCCAACATGAACGGTATTTTTCCCAAAATTTCACCCGGAAGGATTTTTTCTCAGAATCCCGTCCATAGGCCGAAAAAACCACCTTTATCCGAAAAAATGTATAGGTTATTTACATACCGTGTAATATGGATCATACTCGTGACTATAAAATCAAATGTTGTACAGTATTTTTTTTTTTAGCTAAAGGGTAAAATAAACTTTTCACAGAAAAATATTACTGTAAATAGTAAAATAGTTACTGCAAATAACAATTCCTTTAATATATATATATATATATATATATTTTAAATGTAATGGGCACTTTATTTGTCACTTCCACCAAGTTTTTTTAGGCTCCTAACGAGTCTCACTTTCTTCTTCAAACAGCCAAAGTTGACAGCCGGAGTCTATTCCTTTAATTTGAAAAAAAAAAGTGTTACAAGCAAGGGGACATGCAACCAAACCCTAATTCAAAGATGTATCTATACTTTAATATAAGGAAAGCTCCTAGCATAGCACTTACCCCTTCACTTGCCGGGGAAGAGTTACAATCAAGTAAAAGGGCGTCGATCCTGTAGTACTTGCGCTCATGGCAAACGCATCCACTACCACATTTCCTTCCCTGTAGATGTGCAGCAGAGACCAATTTCCAATGCTTTTCCCAATCCTGAACAAGGTAGCCGCCGAGCAGGGGCGGAGCAAGGCTGCACCCCTTATTACCAGTGTACATTTTTCTATAAATTTTTTTTCTATAATGTATTTAACTGTCAAAGTTTTTTTTATATGTATATTGGACCCCTCCAAAAATTTTGAACTCCAAAAATTTATACATATATTGGACACCTCCAAAAATTTTAAAACATAGTTTCTGGATTCACCACTGCCGCCGAGTCTCAGGGCCCCTTTCCTGATTTGACCGCATGTTTCAATACATGTGAGTCCGTTTCTATCTCCACTACCGAAACTCCGAGCTGCCGGTAAGTCATGATACTATATAATAAGGCTAATGCCTCAGCCTGGAAAGCCGTCATATAAAACAGGAATACACTAGCCGCGAAAAAATATACTCTCTCTGCTTCATTAGAAGGGTTTATTTTAAAAAATATTTTTTGTTCTAATAGAAAAGTCCACTTTCAAATTTTTTTACATCTCTTACCCTTACAAATATAATTATGTGTGGTCCATAATTAGTTCATAGTTAATAAATAAGAATATAAATAGAATAAAGTGTGTCAAATTAGCTAATTTATGTGTTGTACCTTAATAATAAGTTGTACATTGGTCAAAGTGAACCCTTCTAACTGAACAGAGTGAGTATATAAAAATTCATAACGTTTCGACCATCAATAGAATTATAAAAGTCATAACTCATGGGTGGTCGTTCCTTTTAAAAATAATAATATCTTGGTCCCTCCAAAGATTACTTTGCAATCTGTGAAAGCAAAGGGATCGAAATATAATTAGGTCCAACATTGATCTTTGGCTTAAATGAAGTAATTAATGCACAAATACAATTAGCAACCCTTTTGTTAATTCTGTAATTAGGCATGAAACTAAACTATGCTCGACATGAAGCAAAGAAATGATAGACAAAAACAAGCAGAGATATGTATATATCATTGGAGAAACTGCGTATTGAAACTTTGAAAGTTATTCAATCACTTGGGGATTTTCGTTGATCGGATCGAGCGCATAGGGTGCGGAATTGGCCTAACCGAAACTCCCTCAGCCGTTGAATTTGATCCAGCCGCAGCATTCACTGGATCCCATCGAAATTTCGAAATTAATAAGCGTGCTGGAATAATGTGACAGCATGAGAAGTTGTAGTATTATACCCCTCAATTTGTTATAAAAAAATTAAAAAAAACCTGCCGCAGCATGAAGCTGAGGCCCAAAAATGGAGGGGCTAGAAAGTAACTAGCTTGTCTTCTAGCTTTTGATTCAATATGGGAGGAATGTAACGCCCCTAACTTTCTAAGCACGTCTAAACGCGTAGAAGAAGCAACTCACATGACTTGGTTTATTTAGGTGTTCTTAGAGCAACTTAAAAATCTATTATAATGTTTTATAAGGTAATTTTGAATTAAAATTTAATTATGAACTTTATAATCTAATAATTAGTTTAGTTTAAAAATTGCCAATCGCTAAATTCAAAAGTAGAATATTGAGATGTAAAATCGAACTGTCACTGATATCATAGTAATTGTAAGTCTCAAAATAAAACTAGAAGATTCAAAGTAAAGCTGAAATGTTCTACAAAAATTAAGTCCAGCGCTAGAGGATTGTCTAATTATATCATTAGAATAATTTAGGGAGTAATCGACGCTGAAGTGCATTGTTTTAAAATAATTTTATTGTGATGCTGATGAAGGGCTTTTGTATAGTTTTGAAGTGCTAATATGTAGTAGTGCTTAAGAACTTGAATTTACCATTTTGAGTACTAGCGTTTTACTATTTTACGCACTTATGCAAATGTAATAGCTTTTGTGTATTTAGACATAATGATAATGATGCAGTATTAATCTAGTTATTAGATTTAGCTTTTGAAACTATTGTATTATTACGACTTAATGTTTTATATATAGCAAACTTTTGTAATTTGCAAAGTTAGTGAAATGGAAGACCTCACTTTGTATTTAGAGCAGAGACGTATTTAATTGTTCAGTGTTCTGTATATCGTCATTGAGTCCTGGCGCGAGCCAGGCAGGCACGCCCGGGTCGGGTCTCTCGCCCAAACAGGGAGGTTGGACTCGGGGTGTCACAAAGAAGGTTGGAATTTGACTAACTAATATGTCACAAACATCTCACGACACGAGCCGACGACAGTCACTTATTAATCAAGATGATCATGACTTACAGGCCCGGCTCAAAAGAAGGGCGAACTTGGGCTGTTGTCCAGGGTCCAATTGCTTCAGGAACCCAATATTTTATAAAACCCTTTATATATAATGTAATTTTTATTCTAATCATTAATTCTGAGTCCATATATATATATGTGTGTGTGTGTAATATAGGTTCATTGGACTGGTAATGAAAAAAAGAAAATTGAACATTAAAAAGGTCCACTTTTAGGTCATTTTTTCTGAACATAAAAAATTTTAAAAAATAAAAATAAAAATAAAATAAAATTCAATTCAATTGCTTTAGTTTAAAGTATATTTACTATTTTTTTTTTTTGTGTGTCCAGGGGCCTCGTATATTTGAGGACCAGCACTGATGATGTAGTTCGATATTATTAATGTTTTTGGGTAAAAAAGATTATAATGTTCTTGTCTCTCAACTTAATATTGACAGATCCAACAATTTGCATTGCCAGTCACACATTGTGATAAATATAATGTGTCATGGTTTTACTTTTCATCTAAAAGTATTATTTGTAGTGAAAATTAATGTGTTCTTTATTTTATTTGGTTACTTTTTCCCTCTATCACTATTTTTCTCTTCCCATTCTATCAGCATATGTTGTGCAACGGTAATTTTTCTGTCATTTTGTTTCATAATTTTCTTCTTTATGGTCACTTTATTCTCTTCCCTCATTTTGTTTCTGTTTAGGACCTCTAATATTTTTTTTTATTTTCTTTTATTAATTATTATCATTCACAAAATAAATTCTAACACATAACGTCGTAGTTACGAGGTCAAATCTTTACCTTTTAACCTAACCTTCTAATAGTTTTTCCTAACTTAGATCCATGCACAAAACTTGCATAAAAATTGCACAAAACTTGCCCTTTCATAGACCAAGATCTGCACATGAATCTGATGAAGATCGAAGGTGAAAACTACACTATATTTATGTACTATTCATGTGCAAATCTTGGTCTATGTATGTGCATGTTTTGTGCATAATCATAGATGTGATTTTAAAAGTTATTTTCAATTCAATTGGTTTCCGAATCAGACAATTTTTTTTTATGGATCATTCATTCCCTGAATAATGTCACGTAACGAATAATGAATACTTTGGTATAATTAATTATCAAGAGTAATGAATCTTTTACGAGTAGTGAATACTTATCTTTAAAATAATAACATAAAATTTAATTAATCGAACATGCGCAATAATACCCTATAAAAAGCACTTTTTCTACAAAAATAATTTCTTCACTACCTTTCTATTTCCAGTTATGCTGTCGGAATTTGTCTTCCGATGTGATTTTCCGGTCAACGATGACGAAGTACAAGGTAAAAATGGAGTACATCGCCGACGAAACGCCAGAAAGGCATCCTACAAGAAACGGAAGAACTCCGTGCTGTAAAGAGCCAGCGAAATCAGCACTCTTTGCGGCATCGAAGCTGCTGCCATCGTTTACAAATCTGAGCCGGAGGTTCGCCCCGATGCCGCCGGAGCAACTCAACAGAATTAATGGAGGATCAGGAAAGCTTCTTAATCTATAAACCATTTAATCTATATATGATGTTGAGTTTGTTTAATTTGTTGATTAATTTTGAAGGGGGCATGATATTTGCAGTAACCGTTTTGATATTTGCAGTAACATTTTCTTATGAAAAGTCTAAAATACCCCTAACACTTAAAATAAATAAATAAATACCGCCGGGCGCCGGCGATATTTTTGGAGATATTTTTGGGCAAAAATATCGCCGGCCGGCGCCCGGTGGTATTTTACCCCCCCTTCAGTTTGATATTTGCAGTAACCACCGGGCGGATCTTCGCCAATCCGGTAAAAAATTCACATTTTTGACAAAAATACTAACAAATTCGGACATAATACAACTAAAATAATCAAACCAACTATCTAAAATAATACCGCAAAACATTTTAACTTTAGCCACTAAACTTTTTTCGATCCGATTCGTCTCGATTTTTATCCGATTTTGTGATTCCACCCGGCTCTGCTTTGCAGGATTTATTAAACGGAACAGAGACCATGAGTTGCTTTTTCAATTTTTTTTTTGCAGCCCGTGGTTTTTATTTATTTATTTTTCCCAGGGGCATTTTTGTCTTTTTACAGAAAAATGCTATTGCAAATATCGAAACGGTTACTGCGAATATCAATTCCGTTTTGAAGATATGGAGTTCACACATTGTAATTAGTGTTTTATTTTTTGTCAGAAAAGTTTGCCTTCAAAAGCCAAATAATGTATATATATATATATATATATATATATGCTGGAATTGAGGCATTTTAAAAAAGAACCTTTTAAGGATTCTTTTTGACGATCGATCTCTTCCAGATATGTGTGAATTATTACACAATTATTCAATAGGGAGAATCAAATCTACGATTCAAATATTAATCTAGGAAGTATAAGGAATTCATTACACTGAAATTAATCTGTCAATTTGATATGTTGTCTAAAGCAGATCAAATGGGTAAAACGCTCTAAAACGCCTAACCACGGCTAACAACGGGCTGGACCCTAATCATCCCTTAAACAACATACATATGGCTGATCGTCTTCAACAACCCATCTTCCTTAATTAATATAGGAACAATAGAATGATTCAAACTATAGAATCATAAATATTACAGGAAAATAAGATAACTAGATTTCATGGTTTAACACTAAGTATTTAGCCTGCCATTAGGCTAAATAAGCTTAAACTGAAATATTAAAAACAGAAATTAAAATGATACTTACACGTAAATTTGTCTTCAAGTCTTGATATCTTGAAGAGAAAGGGAGATGTATATTAAAGAGAAATTTAAAGATTAAAAGAGAGAGATGGATGATTTACAAGAGAGAGAAGAGGGAAGAGGAATACTCGTGATTCCGAGTTCTACCTCTTGATACTAAACTAATACATACTTATAGGCAGACCCTGCCTCGGACTATTAAGGATTTGAAATTTAAAATTTTAAATCCGCTACAGTATTTTCGGATTCTAAACTATTAATTTAGAAGTCCGCTACAGTGATATTGTCGGTGGAGTCTGGAACCGCCTCTGTTAATTATCTTTGGGACTTTTATCGGTAGAAACGGTTACTGAACTCTTTATTGCGAGCAGCATTTCATCAATGTCGATGTCGACTTCATCCTCATCTTCTTGGATTCCCCTGCAAGGCAATGTCCCTGGCTTGACATGGAAACCTCTGATTTTGAATCTTCCAGGTTCTGGGATAGATATTTTTTCAAAAGATCCATGTACGAATCTATTATTTCTTCTCTGGACACGATTCCTTTTTGCCTTTGAAGCATCCTATGAATTTGCTGGAAAGGGCTGATCTCATCCCTTGGAGCTGATTGCTTCTTCTGCTGGTATTCCTGCAGCTTCTGTTTGATTTGATCAACTAATTCCTGGCCTTGAATAACACCAGTGGCAGCATCAATCTTTATTAATTTGTCCCAAAATTTGGTATAACCTATTCTTTTTAAACATGGGATCTTTTCTGGGGTATAACCCACTTTTGGAACCCATTTCCAGATCCAAGGTATTAAAAATTCAATGAAGAAATATATTGGAGCGATATTATAAACATTCTGCTGAAGTTATAAACATTCTGGAAACTATTAGCACCCGTAAAATGTGTTATTTCACAATTTCCTAAATATTCAGAATATTTTCAAAATAAGTTCTTGGCTTATAAGCCAATTCATCATATGATGAGCTGTCCAAATACCTTTGTATTAGCATCCATGGATCATTGACCCATTGTAAAATCTTTGCCTTCTAAGAGAATTATTATCTCTTATGATCATTCTGATGATATGAAGCCATATGATCTTCATTTTCTTCTTCTCCTACAATCTTTGAGAAAGAGGATGATGATGCGGTATTACCTTGTTTTTCTTTCTGGGTTATAAACTCCATGAATTCTTCATATAAAGGATTCTCAGGAGACATACTCCTTCTAGCAGAAATATTATCTGTTACTAATCTTCTTACTCCATGCTGGGCGAGGATATTCCCTCGTCCACCACGACCCCGGTAAGGGCCCGAAGCCCTTCCTCTTGGGATCATCAATCTGCAATTATAAAAATTCTTATCAGTCATTATTCAAAAATTCTCTAGTCAAAAAATCTGGAAGACTATTTTCTTCACCCTTTTATATTGAATTTCAAAATCAAATGGAGCCAAATGAGCCTGCCATCTCGCAAACATTTGTTTAGAAACATCATGCTTAAAATCCTTATTAAACATGAATTTTGCAGATTTGCAATCAGTTCTTATGATAAACTGTTGATTGTAAAGATCATCTTGAAATTTTAGAACACATTTGACAATAACTAAGATTTCTTTAGCTACCGTAGCATAATTCTTCTGGCTATCAGACCATTTTCCAGAATAATACCTAACAAGAAATTCTTGTTTATTATCTTTAGATTTTTGTTTTAGAATTCCACCATAACCTAAATCTGAAGCATCTGTTTCTATAATTTTTTCCAGATTAGGATTTGCAATCATTAAACAGGGTAATGATTTTACTTTAGACTTAATTCGTCTAACGGCCTCAGTATGACTTTAAGACTAGCGCTTAGGATTTTTCTTTAATTTTTCATAAAGAATTGCAGTATCTTCATTAAGATTTTTATAATATGAAGAAATATAATTCAGGCTTCCTAAAAATCTTTGTAATTGAGTTTTATCTATAATTTCATCTGGAAACTTTGAAGCGAAATCTATGCTTCTGTTAATAGGAATAATGTTTCCCTTTTCAATATTATGACCTAAAAATCTAATCTTTGTTTGAAACAAACTCATTTTTGATTTAGATATAACTAAACCATTTTGAATAATTAATTTCTTAAAAATTTCCAAATGTTTGAAATGTGTTTCAATTTCCTTAGAAAATACTAAGGTATCATCAATATAAACAATAATAAATTCACTATAAGGAATAAATATATCATTCATTATCTGTTGAAATTTTGAAGGAGCATTTTTCAGACCAAAAGACATTACCTTCCATTCATAATGTCCTATGGGAACAGTAAAAGCTGTTTTATATCGATCCTTAATATTAATTTGTATTTGCCAATATCCTGATTTTAAATCAAACTTTGAGAATATTATTGAATCATATAATCTATCGAGTAAATCCTTTTTATTAGGAATTGGATGTCTAATTCATTTTCAAACTTTATTAAGAGGTTTATAATTTATTACCATCCTGGGTATTCCTCTTTCAATCTCACTATGTTTAATTTCTTTTGTAAAAGAGATTGAATTTCTTTTTTACACAATTCTAAATATTTTACATAATTCTAAATATTCAGAATTCATTTGACAAGTCTAGCCTTTGTCGGGATTTTCTTTTCATCAAAATCATCTTCATATGGAAAACTAACAATATGCTTTTTCCTATCCCAAAAAGCATTTGGATGTTCATTACATATTTCTAATGAAAAATTATTAATTATCAATTTTATCTTATCCTGTAATTTAGGATTTTGAAGTTTATCTTCAATTGTCAAAACATTTATTTCATGTTTTAAAAATCTCAATTGATTCTTTTTTCTAATAATATTTTCTTTTATAGTATTTAATACTTTTGAAAGTGGTTCCATTATAAATTGGAAATTTATCTGATTATTTTCATATGTCCCTTTTAATCCTTTGGAATAATATGATATATAGGATATAATTTTTCAAAAAAGGAGTTCCAAGTATAACTTGGTTTGTAATGTTTTTAACTAATAAAAAACTTTCTGGAATGCAAACTTTATTTTTACAAATATATGCTTTTGGAAGTTTAAATTGAATATCCAATTTTTCTCCTCCAGCATGTCTTAAACTATGAGGAGTTTTTTAGAAATATTTGGTAGGTATTATACCTTCTTGTATTACACTTATATCTGCACCACTATCAATTAATGCAGTTAATTCAATTTGAAAATTATTATCTATTAAAAGTATAATTTTTGTATACCACTTTTGAAAAGTAATAACATCTAAAGAAGTTAAAAATTGTTCATCACCATTTGGGTGGTTTTTCTTGAAAATTATTATTTCTTTTCCTTTTACTAATTTAGAAATTCTTTCTTCAAAACCAATATTTTCCATTTTAAGAAATTGGATTTCTTTTTGAAGAGTTTTGACTTCATTATTTAAGTCATTTATTGAAGTATTATAGGTTAAACTAGTATTCCTTTCTTTCATTAATTTCTGAACCTCTAACATAGAATATGGCTCACTATAAATTTGATTTTCAAGATCATTATTTTTACTAGTAGAAGGAATATTTTGAATATCATCAATTATTTTTTATCTTAATTCTGAATTTTTTATTTGTTTTAAAAATTCTAACAAACTATTATCTGTTAAAACATTTGTCTTTAAATTGAGACATAATTTTATAAAATTCTTCATTTTCCAAATTATCATTTAATTGTTTTAAATAAGGCCCTTTAGTGCTACAAGCACACTCTGATTCATTTTATAAATCATTTTCTGAAAAATTTATTTCATTCTCTTCATCTGAAGATTCAAAAGATTCTGAACTAGAACTTGTTTCTAATAATATTTTAGAAATCTTGTCTTTTAACTCTTCATCTATTTCTAAAGAATTTATTTTCTTTTTTAATTTGCATTTATTTGCATAATGACCCATTTTTCCGCATTTAAAACATTTAATGTCTTTTTTATCTTTCTTTCTAGCTATTCTAGCATTTTTTCTTTCTAATTTCTTTTCTAATTTCTTTTTAGAATATTTTTCTTTCTGAAAATTTTTTCAGTTTTATCTTTATCTTTCCTATAATGTTTTTTATTTGGAAATGGAATTTTCATTCCAAATTGACTACAGAAATGTCCTAATTGACTTCTTTCTGTTAATCTTTGACTCTTAATTTGTTGACTTAATTTTATTCATTACATAATGATAAACCTTCTTGTATGCAAGTTGCGATTAGTCTACCATATGTATATTCATTATATGAAATAGTTATTCTATCCTTTCTTAAAGCTTTTCTTACTCTTTCAGCAAATAAGTTGGGAAGACCATCTATAAACTTGGTCTTCCAATGACTGCTATTACTTTCAGGCAATTCCATGACTCTATTAAGGAATGCATCTTTATACCATCTAAATTCAAAAAGTGTTTTACACCTAAGATTCTGTAATAAAGTACGGATATTTTCACTATTATCTGAAATCCTACCCGTAAAATGTTCAAGAATTGTAACAATTAATGTATAAACTGAATTTTCAACCAATTGGTCACCTTCTTGTTTAACAGTTCTATAAACTTCTTCTTTATTTATTGGAGATAAATAATTATCCCACCAGCCTTTTAATTGACCAGTAAAACCTGCAACTATCATTTTTGCAATATTACTATCTGAGTTACCATTACTCTTTCAAATAGTACATTATATTAACATTCTATGAACAATATTATAAATCTATTTTTCTGTATAACCATCTATATTCCATTCATAAATATTTTTACTACTATAGCTATTATTATTAATATATTCTTGTTCCTCATGAACGACATCCATCGGAGATGGTCTATTATAATAATTTATTCTTTGAGTTGGCCTATCAGCATATTTATACATTTCTCCTATTTTATTTATTTCATCTTTTATTACCTTTTTATATTTTGGATTATTTTCAATTTCATTAGAAAATTCTTCTTCAATTGTGGTTATATTTAACCCTCTAAAATTTTCATTTATTAATTTTTCCAATTCTGGAGAAATAGTTTTGAACTTAAAATTTTTTATTTCAGGTGGAGGCTGAAGACTAGGAGCAGCTAAGACACTTGTATTGTCTTTAATATTACTAGTGCTAGGAATATTACTAGTACTAGTCCCTGTATCTTTTTCTATTAATTTATCTAATCTATCATGTAAAGAGAGAATTTGTTCTCCTAAGACAATTAGATACACATTTATATAATTTTGTTGTTCAATAATTTTATTGATATTTTTGACTGTTATTGCCAAAGTATCTTCTTCAAATAATTTTGAAAAAGCAGTAAAATTCATAGAAATTTTATCTTTTATTATTGTAAAAGATCCTTGAGGAGGAAATTGACTCTTCAAGATATTAGCATTAGGTAATCTATATTCTCTTTCTATTGCAGAGATACATGGTTCAATATAATTGTGAACAAACCATGGAACAAAAGGAAATAATAATTTTTTTTCTCCTAAGAATTTATAAAATTCATCTTGTAAATTATTTCTTTCATCAAGAGAAAAAGACTGAAAAAACCATTTTCTAAATACTTCCCATCTGGATAATAAGAATTCATTTCTTATTTTTTCTCTAGCTTTAGATCCTTTACTAAAATCTATCTTGGGTTTATTATTCATATTGAAAAATTCATTTCTGATTCGGTTATTTTTGGCTCTTTTCTATCAGAAATATCATGAACTATATTATTCTTTTTCTTATATAATGAATCAACATGAGTATTTTTCTCCTCACTAACAGGAATATGACCATCAGCAAAATTTCTAGGAGGAATATAATCAGTAATATAATTTCTTGCAGCATGATATGAAGTAGAAGGATTATGACGGTTTATTCCATCACGTAATAATTCTTCAGATATTAAAGCATTATGATGGGTTATTCCATCACTGGAATTTAAATGACTATTATTTAAAGCAGTATGAAAGGAATTTAAAGAACTTTGGCGATTGTTCTCACCACTTGAATTTAAAGAATGTAAAGACAAGTTAGTATAATGTTTATTCACATCACCGATGTTAGATGCAGAATGTCTATGAGACATAGGGATATTATCCTCAAAAGGGGAGATAAATGATCTCACAGAAGAAATCTGGATATCCTCTGAGTATTACTCATTGAACATAAACATCTCCATCAGGAGTTTGAATTATATTGGAAATATTATGTTCACTTCTGGGTGCAATATGAGCAACCTTTGTCATCTTCCAATGCTGTGGAATAGGAATTTCATCCCATTTAATTGTTCTTCTTGTCGTTATATTCGACTTATCAAAATTTGATTCTATTATAATCGTTTCATTCAAATTTTTCTCTTTTTCTTCCACTTTATAACATGGATTTAAAGTGTATAACGGCTTATAATAAATTCTATAACATATGCACATAATTTCTGTGCCAGGTTCATAATTATAACCTTCAGTTTTAATATTTTTGTCAGTTAAAGATAATTGAAAATTTGGATGAACATTAAAATAAATTGGACCATGTGCCAGACTGGATTGTATAACTCCAATTATAGATTTTCACCATTCTTTATTAGGGTTCTTTTTGATATTATAATGGCTCTATATTATTGGTTTTACTGATTCTATTTTGCCATTCACAATCATTGTTCACCCACTCAATCTTTGTGTAGGTAACTACAACTAGCTTGTAATATTTAAACAAAAATATAGAGAATAGGGTATAGTTCTATATTCTAAAAGCAAGATTTTGTAATTTTTTTTTTATATTGGAAGAATAATTGATCTGCGCATTTTAGGTGTATTATTTTAGCACCTCTTATGGCAGTTCTCAAGGACTTTTGCCCAAATTTTTAATGTTTATTTACAGATTTGGAGATCAGGCTTAAGAAGAAAAGAATGTGCAAAAAGTGGAAGAATTAGAGCAGCTGAGTCACGCCCAAAAACCCCACACGAATTGTGGGCTAAACCAAGAAGGGAACCCGCACGGAAGCTACTGCCAATCCAAGTGGGAGCAGAATAACGGAAATTCAATCCTTTAAGGGGAAGGAATCTGAATTGGAAGAGGAAAAGGAAATCTCAAGAAGTTACCTTATTCAAGAAGACTTCTGCATTGGTTTCTCTCCCTATATATATGGGATAATTTCGTGCAGTAAATACACGCTACTTTTCATACAATAGTTTTCTTAGTTTTATAATTATTTTTCACGCAAGATATAGTTTCATTTTTTAGCTAATATTCAGATTTTAATTTTCCTCTGTTATGTTTTGTTTTCTCTGTTTCAATCGCAACTTTGGATTTTCCTGACGAGCAGTCTACCATTTGCCCAAACCGTCAGTTGCCAGATCGCGAATTCTTAATATCCAGTACAGTATTCTCTTTTCTCTTTTAATGCCTTCTTTTATATTCATGCGTTTTTCGTGTTTTATGATGATTAGCTAATTTCTTATATTATGTAAGAAGCCATAATCCATGCATTTATGAAACCCAGGAATTAATCTAAAGTCTAATAAATTATGTTTTTAAATTGCCTGTGTTTATATGTTTAATTACTAAGATTATTGTAAGCCTGATCAACTTAGTTTAATCTGGTAGAGTCAGTGATTGGCACAACTACCGGCCGAGTAGTACATGATTAGTTTGGTTATAATTTCTAGTGCATCATCAGTAGGAATTATTAGTTTCGGGTTCTTCTAGTTCTTAATACTTCTATTTGTTAATTAATAAGGTTTGCGGGGACTCGCGGTCTGTTAATTAACGTAGTTAGAGAATAATTCCTTTGCGGGGACTCGCGGGGGGATTATTGAGAATCTATGGGAGAATTGAGATTATTTGCGGGGACTCGTGGGGGGATTATCGAGAATCTATGGGAGAATTGAGATTATTTGCGGGGACTCGCGGTAATACTATAACTGAAACGACATAAGTAATTAGACAATTTAAGAGGTTTATGATTGCATGCATGAGATTAAGGTGAATTTACATAATACCAGAATTTCTCTTGTTACTTGATATTTTCTAAGTCTTTATTTTCATTATTAGTTTGATTATTCTTTTCTATAATTAAGTGACAACTCTAAGGTCTCTTAAGAGACACAAAAGTGACTGCTAGTCAAAAATCTGGTTACTTTACATTAAATTGGAAATTGAGTATCAATTACTGTCCCTGTGGATTGACCCTGTCTACTACTGTGTTATATATTTTTAGCATCTTATTAAACAGTACTTTTACTATTATTTGGCAGACCCACGACAAGCTCTATCAATAATGACCTTCCCCTTTTCTAATTATGTGTCATTTAGAGTTGGGGGAGGATTGGGAAATTGGTAATTAAGTGGAAGGACTTGTGATTTTGAGGTCGTGGTTCAAACAAAGCTAAACGATGTAAACGGAAAGGAAAAAGTAGAAGATCCGAAGATCTAGGGGCAACGCAGTGCACCCCTTCAAATGATCTCGATGATGAACCAAATGATAATAAGAGTCTGAATATGGTCCCAAAAAAAAAAAAGAAACTCCATAGAGGAGAGTGTCACTTCAAGAATCGCTATACTTGCACGAATTATCCATCTTAGGTCGCTCTGTTTTTAAATTTAAAATTTATTTTATTTTTTGAATAACGAAACTCATATTTTATTAATAATTACACATTTTTAAAATTGAAGTTTCTAGAGAGATGAAAGAATAACTTTCTCTAATACAATAACACACCTGTTACCTTGAGTACTTATTCTAAAATTTGGTTAGGTGTGGCGCATGGTAGGCATATATAACAAAGTCATTTTAATTTTAAAAAAAGAAAAGAAAAGAAAAGAAAAAGTTACTTCCCTGTCCAAATGAGCAGGATTTGGACACACAAATCATAGATATGGTACCATTTGTCTATCTCCATGGATAAACTTAACCATCAACATGTCCATTTCAAACTTTTAATTTTTGTGTTTCTATACTTTTTACTCAAATTCTCAATCGAGTAATGATACACTCAGAAAAAAATTATAGTGAATTCTTTTAATGAATAACGTGACATTCATATAGGAAAAAATGATTAAATATTTAAAAATAAAACTGCCGAGTAATTATTGTCATATAATGCTAAATCAGTTTCTGAGTTTTTAAAGTGAATTTTTTTACTCTCCCAATTATTTTGATCTTCTCAATCATAGGAGGGACCTCCATCCCTTAATGTCAAAGATAAAAGTATAGCTGGGGTCATGCATTGAATGCGACAAAAACATAAGTATATCTGGGTGATAACAACGTAAAGCTAAAATTCTAGGAATTGTTCTTGGTTGGCCACTGCTTTTAAGTATATCTATTCTTTGTCATGCATTCATTTGTGAGATACATCTTTCAACACAAAGAAACTCCTACAAAAGTCATACAAATAATTAATTTTAATTAAACAGTTTCAACATCTGCATAAATCAATCTATTTTCTATTATTTTTTATAAGTGTTTTCTGTAAATTATACGACCTCCATTAACGGAAGAACTCATATTAAGAAATGTTACTTTTTATGAGTTTGAAGTATAATGAAAAAAATAAATATTTTGCGATAATTTGTTTACTTGTATATGTTCTTACTTTTTAAGTGAACGTGAATTGATTTTGACCCACACATAATTTCATTAATTATGTATGGATTATTTCCTTGGGGCGAGTAAGGGAAGCGATGGAGGCCCTCCTCCAGGCATCCCACTAACAAGGTCATCGATGCGACCAACCACCCCAGTGAGGACCGATCGAGGTTTGGGGGCATCATCCAGGATATTAACCAGTTAAAGCGAGCACTAGGACTTGCCACGTTAACATGAGTTTGTCGCGCACATAACATGGTGGCCCAGACACTCTCACAATATAGTAAAGCCAATGAGATTAGCTATATCTATTGGAACTCCGTATGTCGAGCAAGACTTTTTATTGAGATGGAAAAAGTATACCAATTGTGTAAACGAAATAGGTGGTTCTTACCCATTAACTCTAATTAAGCAGAGACAAAGAAGATTATAAACAGTAAAAAGTTAGTCATAGTCTCTTTTGTTGTGATTCACTTTAGTGTTAAAGAGGATGAGATATTTTCAGTTTAGCAGTTAATTAAGCAATCCAATTGAAGTGATAGTTCACTTTAACGAATAAAGTTAGACGCATAGTAAGAAGTTATAGTGAGTGACTATTCTCTTCAAAAGATATATGACTTTTTAACGTTGTTAAATCGGTAATAATTTATCCACGAAGAAGTCATTTCTCCTACCGTCTAATGACGATGCTTGTTGTTTTAACATAACTACGATACACTAAAAGTTAAATTCGATACGCTATACATCAGATGCATGTATATATGCGATCACTACTACAAAATAGAGCTTTAACGGCTGCAGATTAACGGCGGAAAATAGAAAACCGCCGTTATAAAAGAAATACGGACTTTCTACGGTGGTTTTAAAATAAACCGCCGTAGAAAGGGACTTTCTACGGCGGTTGGGATAAACCGCCATAGAAAGAGACCTTCTACGGCGGTTAATTGTTAACCGCCGTAGAAAGTGAACTTTCTACGGCGGTTACCTTTCAACCGCCTTAGAAAGCCCACTTTCTACGGCGGTTTGGCCCAACCGCCGTAGAAAGCCCACTTTCTACGGCGGTTTATCAATTAACCGCCATAGAAGGTCCTTTCTACGGCGGTTTGATTATAACTGCCTTTATATTGACGTATTTAACCCTAAATAATAACGTGTATCTCCATATCGCGGCCGAAAGTGTTCTTCTCCAAATTTCTACTACGGTTTTGCACGTTTGATGTAAAGAATCGTCATTTGGAGCTAAAATTTACCACCTTAAGGTTAAAAACTTCTAGAATTTCTCAGTAATTGCTTATGCTTGTACTTTAGATATGTGTATATAGAATTTATTTTTATTTATGGTAGAGGGCTGAAAATTAAAGTTGCAATCCATGTATATGGTGAACCTTAATTAGTATTGTGGAACCCTATTTAGTTATACTATGTAGTTTCTTGGTGATGTGATTTGATTTATAGTTTTTGATTTTTAATGAAGGATGTTCATATAAGAGTGTCTATTATTTTTTATGCATTGCATGTGTTTGACGAAATGCATAAATGAAAAACTTATGGGTTCTTCTTCATTTGATTATGTCTAATGCGCATGTGTTGGTTATGCATTATTTTTTTCATTGAGGTATTATATTAGTTTTGATTATATGAGTAACATTAGTATGACATGTGCTAAGACAAGCATGCAACTTGATACTTTTTACATTGTTTGTTGAATTATTATTTGGATTTTTTAATTATTTTGAAGGAGTTAGTTACGCATGGATCGAAATGTCTTGTTGTATGGTGATCGGACCTCCGATTTTTATGCGAAAGAAGTTGAGAATTTCATTGAATTGGCTTATAAGAATACAAAGTACATCCATTGTTCGTGTAAAGCTTGTAAAAATGGTGCGCGGTTTGATAACTCAGATACAATAAGATTCCATTTATATCGGAATGGATTTGATCCTTCTTATAAATTGTGGATTTGGCATGGTGAAAGTATTGATGGTTTACCTGAGCAAAGAAAATCTCATGCAAAAGGAGATGATGGGATTACTAGAGATCGATTAGATGACATGATTGAGGATGTGGCCGAGGATTTTGCTGATAAACCGGAAGTTCTTGCTTCCATTTTGGGTGACAATGAGAAGCCTCTATACAACGGTTGCACTAAATATACACGCTTGTCTAGTGTCTTGAAGTTGTTTAATTTGAAAGCGGCAAATGGGTGGTCAGATACTAGTTTTACAGCCTTATTTAGGGTATTGAAAGATATGCTCCCAGAAGATAATGAACTTCCAGATCGAATTTATGAGGCGAAAAAAATATTGTGTCCAATGGGTATGGAGTATAAGAAGATCCACGCTTGCCCAAACGATTGCGTCCTCTACAGGAATGAGTATAAGGATTTATTGGTTTGTCCTAAGTGTAAAACTTCACGATACAAAAACAAGCAGCTGTGTGATGAGGTTGAAGACAGTTCTGATGCACAAAAGAAGGGGTCGCCGGCTAAGGTTCTGTGGTATCTTCCTATAATACCGAGATTTAAACGGTTGTTCGCTAATGCAAAAGATGCAAAACTTATGACATGGCATTCAGATCGGTGTATTCCCAGTGATGATGACAAGGTGATAATGCATACATCAGACTCAGATCAGTGGAAAAAAATTGATTCAATGTATCCTTCTTTTGGGGGAAAGCCAGAAATTTGAGGCTTGGTTTGTGTACTGATGGAATGAACCCGTTTGGCAGTCTGAGTAGCACACATAGCTCATGGCCGGTGATGTTGGTTATTTACAATTTGCCGCCTTACTTGTGTATGAAGCGCAAGTACATACTTATGTCTCTAATGATTTCAGGCCCACGGCAACCAGGAAATGACATCGATGTGTATCTTGCTCCTCTTATTGAAGACTTGAAAAAGTTATGGGATGAAGGCGCACTTGTGTTTGATGCATACCGTGAAGAAATGTTCACATTACGTGCCATGTTGTTCTGTACCATTAATGATTTTCCTGCATATGAAAACTTGTCTGGGTACTCTGTTAAAGGGCATAAAGCATGCCCAATATGTGAGCAGAGTACAGATTTTTGTCAGCTTGCACATGGGAGGAAGACAGTATACCTTGGGCATCGCAGATTTCTTCCCGAGACTCATCCGTATCGCCGTATGAAAAGAGCATTCAATGGATTTCAAGAGTTCAAAAAAGCTCCAGAACCCTTGAGCGGGCCAGAGGTGAAAGCTCGTGTGACGGACATTAATGTGGAGTTTGGTAAACCTTCGGAGTCCAGCAATAATGATACATGTTGTTGGAAGAAAAAATCCATATTTTTTGAACTTTCATACTGGGAGAACTTGGATGTCAGACATTGTCTCGACGTTATGCATATTGAGAAAAATATTTGTGAAAGCCTGTTAGGTACGCTCTTGAACATCCCTGGTAAAACTAAGGATGGTTATAACGCGAGACTTGATATGGTTGATATGAACATAAGATCAAATTTAGCACCGGTAGCTCGAGGACAACGCACATATCTACCCCCTGCCTGTCACACTTTGTCCAGAAAAGAGAAAAAATAACTGTGTTCAAGTTTGCGTAGCATCAAAGTTCCATCCGGATATTCTTCAAATGTAAGTAGACTTGTTTCCTTGAAAGATTTAAAACTGGTTGGTTTGAAGTCTCATGATTGCCATGCCTTAATGCAACAATTGTTGCCTGTAGCTATTCGCTCGATATTGCCCAAGCATGTTAAGTCCAGTATAACAAGACTTTGTTTCTTTTTCAATGCTATATGTAGCAAGGTTATCGCGCGCGAAAGACTTGATCAGTTATAAGATGAAATAATTGTTGTCCTTTGTCAATTAGAAATGTATTTTCCACCCGCCTTCTTTGATATTATGGTGCATTTGGTGATTCATTTGGTTAGAGAGATAAAAATCTGCGGGCCTGTTCATTTGCGATGGATGTACCCATTCGAGCGATATATGAAAGTATTTAAGGGGTATGTTAAGAATCGTTATCGTCCTGATGCTAGTATTGTTGAAGGTTATATAGCTGAGGAGGTAATTGAGTTTTGCACTGAGTACTTGGCCGATACAGCATCAATTGGAATATCTAAGAATCGGCACGATGGGAGGATTACAGGTATGGGCACAAGGGGAGGAAAAATGTTTACGCCTTCTAATGTTGAATTGATGAAGGCGCATCTCTACATACTGCGCAATTCTGAAGAAGTTGCGCCCTATGTGACAGACCATATGCGTTCAATAAGAACGTCTTATCCTGCTTGGACGGATCAACATGTGCTCAATGAACATATTCGGACATTTGTCTATTGGTTTGGTAATGCTGTCATGGGCAAAGACGTTTCGGAGACATTGAAATGGTTGGCGTTTAAGCCCAGCCCTGCGGTACGAGCATTTTCATGCTATGACATAAATGGATATTCATTTACTACTAAGAGACAAGATGAGAAGAGTACGGCACAAAACAGTGGTGTTACATTAATCTCGGAGGCTTTACATGTTTCTAGCAGGAAGGATAAAAATCCATTGTATGCAAGCATGGCATATTACGGGGTGATCGAAGATATTTGGGAGCTTGACTATGTTTGTTTCAAAGTAGCTGTATTTCGCTGCAAATGGGTTGATAACAATAATGGGGTTCGAACTGATGATCCATTGGGTTTTACCTTGGTGGACCTTAATCGAGAGGGTTTCAAGGGGGAACCATTTATACTTGCATCGCAGGCGAAACAAGTTTTTTATATCACCGATCCTTGTGACGAACATTGGTCTGTTGTTCTTCATGGTAAACAACATCACGGAGTGGAAGGGATTGATACAGAAGAAGGGCTTTATGAGGCGGGCCCTTTCTCTAGTGGGTTACCTGAATCGAGAGCAGATGAAGAAGATAGGGAACTTGATAAATACATACTTCGTGATGACCACAGCGAAGGATTATGGTTCGAGGATCAAGTGTCCCATAAGAGAAAGAGAATAAGTTAAGAATCATTTTCAGGTATATTGTTTGTTTTTATCAAAAAAAATTTTCTGTGGGTGTGTATGTGTGTGTGTGTGTATTCGTATATGTTTCTTTGATTTTAATGAAACGAGGTGGACATAATTTTATAACAACATTTATTTTTATCCTTCGTACTGTCTGATTGAAACAGGTCACAACTTGGATGAAGCCGCGCAAGCAAGGGATAAAATTTCCAGGGACTTCATATAGCGAAATGTTTATAAATGAATATGTTATTGTTGGAAATTGTGTGAAGCTTCTGTGTTGATGTTATGATGCCAAAGTGTTTTGGTCAAAAACAAGCAGGGGAGATTTTGTCTGAATTGATTTGAAACTGAATTCCGTATTATTTGAAGTAGTTGGAATCTTAATGAAGTATTTAAGTATGTGCATATCCTTGACAGGGAGTATGTTACATTTATAGGGGAGACTTTGTCGAATTTTCTGGCAAATTGATTTCCTTGTTTTTCATTTATGAATAAATGTCTCGTGTATTTTTTATTTTTTTTCAAGGAGTAGTACTTTTGGTAAAATTTACAGGGGAAGCTATACAATGATTTTTGTTTTGATTTTATATTTAACTCTTCATAAATTACTTGTCTGTGCCTCGGAAAAAAGATATTCATTTAGCGAGGTTGGGTATTGACCGCTAAATGAATTAATTATTCGTTTATCGATTAATAATGCTTTATTATTTTATAAAGATTATTCAATATATTTTATATTGAGGCGCGCTCCATACCGGCGGCAACCTATTTTTATTTTACCTTAACATCATTGTAATTATTGCTTGCCTTTAATTATTAAAATAGAGATAATTATTTAAGAACAAATAAACTGAATTTTGCGCGTTTACCTAAAATTATTGTGTAATAGTACCTGAAATGGTTCGGTGGAATGTTGCATGGGAAAATTGGAAATATATTTAGTAAAGCATTTTTCATATAAGTCTTGATAACATAATTAATAAATATAATGTAAATTGGGTATGTAATATTATATGTACAAAGTTTTGGGGTTAATTTATGAACATAAAAAACTAGAAATGTTTAGGGTCTATGCTTCATAAAATGAAATAAAAATAGAAATTTATGCGCGCGCGGAAATTAATTGGCTGAATTTGTTCCCACTTTTCTACGGCGGTTCATAGTTGAACCGCCGTAGAAAAAACTTTCTACGGCAGTTCTTCATTGAACCGCCGTAGAAAAGTGGAAATTGCAGCCAATTCCCGCACGCGCATAAATTTCTATTTTTATTTCATTTTATGAAGCATAGTCCCTAAACATTTCCCCTGCTTCTCCCCTGCATTCCCCTGTAATATTGGATATGCAATTTCATAACGATCAACCGGTGCAAGTAAATAAAATACATTATATTTTGATTCACACTCAATTTAATGTATTTCACTATACATAATTGATTACTGTTATCGTCCGTAAGTCCAAATATATATATATATATATATATATAAGGTCATGAAATCCAGTAAGTATTTCTTTTTTTTTTAATTGGGCCCTTAAGAATTAATTTTTCTTATACTACGTACGTAATGCATTTATCGATTTGAAACTGTTTTCTTCCGTTCGCCCAAGTCGAGAATGCAAAAAATTTAGGTCTGATAATGAAGCTTATTACTTTATCACAGCTTACATGTAATTTTACGAAATTTACTAATTTTAACTTATACCTAAAATTATTGTGTAATAGTACATGAAATTTTTTGGTGGAATATTGGTGCACGGGAAAATTTGAAATGTACTTATTAAATGTTTCATAAAAGGCGAGCTTCTGTAATTAATAAATACAATGTAAATTGGGTATGTAATATTATATTCACAAAGTTTTGGGGTTAATTTATGAAAATGGAAAAAAAAAACATAATAGGGAGGAGGGTTTAGGGTTTAGAGTTGAGGGCTTAGGGTTCAGAAAATGATATAAAAATAGAAAATTTATGCGTGCGCGGGAATTGGCTCCAAGTGAAACTACTTTTCTACGGCGGTTCAACCGAGAACCGCCGTAGAATCAACTTTCAACGGCGGTTCATTTTGAACCCGCCGTAGAAAGGTTGCTTTCTACGGCGGTTCATTTTTGAACCGCCGTAGAAAGTATTTTCTACGGCGGTTTATTTTTGAACCGCCGTAGAATAGAGTGACGGTCTAAATTCAAATTTGTTGGCCTAGGGTTTAGGGTTTAGGTTTTAGGGTTTACGGTTTTGGTATAATATCTAATTTCCCCACAGTTCCCCTGATTCTCCCAACATTCCCCTGTAATATTGTATATGCAATTTAATCATGATCAACCGGTGCAAGTAAATAAAATACACTATATTTTGCAGCATACTAAATTTAATGTATTTCACTATACATATTTGATTAATATTATCGTAATTGCAAATATATATATATATATATATGACTTACTTATACAGTTGTCTTCAAGTCTTCAATTCTTCAAATGAAAAATTTTATATATGTAGTGGAAATTTACAAGAGATAGCAGAGAGGAGAGAGTTGGATGATGTACGTACAAGAGGGGAAAGGAGAAAAGGGAAGATATATATTTATATATATATATGTATGTAAGGTAATGAAATCCAGTAAGTATTTAATTTTTTTTCGGCCACTTAACCATTAATTTTTATATTACTACGTACCTAATGCATTTATGGATTTGATTATTTTATCCCGTTCGCCCAAGTCGAAAAAGTAGAAATTTTAGGGAAGATAATGAAGCTTATTACTTTATCGACGCTTACATGTAAATTTACGAAATTTATTAATTTTATCTTTCACCTATAATTATTGTGTAATAGCACGCGAAATTTAAATGCAAATGGTTCAATGAAAATTTGAAAGTAATTATGAAATGGTTCATAAAAGTCGAGCTTGTGTACATAATTAATAAATATAATGTAAATTGGGTATGTAATATTATATTTACAAAATTGTGGGGTTAGTTTTTGAAAATGGAAAAATAAAAAAATTTAATATAAAAATATGCCCGCGCGGGAATTGGCTCCAATTTTTTCCCCTCTTCTTGGCCGGTTCAAGAAAACCGAGAACATTCAACGGCGGTTCAACCGCGAACCGCCGTTGAAACAACTTTCTACGGCGGTTCACGGTTGAACCGCCGTAGAAAGTTGGTTCAACGGCGGTTCGCGGTTGAACCGCCGTTGAACCACCCAGCCGGTCTAAGTTCAAAAAATTTGAACTTAGACTTATTTCCTTTCCTTCCCTCATTCTTTTCCCCTTCTTCTCCCTTTCTTCTCCCTTGCTTCTCCCCTGTTTCCCTCTCCCTTCTCTCGCGGCGGTTCGGGTTCTTCGCTTTCTATCCCGTCGCCGAGCGAGCTCGGCCCTTTCCCGCACTTCCCGTCAGCTGCAGCAAGGGCCGATCGTACGCCGTGGACCATCGCAGCCGATCGGTGTGTGTGGCTTCACTACCCCGGCCAACATTTCTCCATTTCCCCCTCCAATAGTTCGGGCTTGGTTGTAGGAGTGCACACAAAAGGTTTATCCACCTTCTATGCTTGCATTTTAAAACTTTTGCAATGTTACCTTCCATTTTGTAATTGCTTCCCATTGCACTAGGGTTTTTGTGCACAATATAATCTTCATTTTGGGTTTAATGCTAGTGATGAATGATTGGAATGCTTTGGTATTTATTGATTGTTGGTTGCATTGGTTTGGTTGTTGAATTTCGTGTTTTGTCTTACATAAGTTGAGAACCTAGGTTTTTGATTGGGATTTCAATTAAGTACCTTTTCAATTCGGGTTTCCTTCATTAATATGAGAAAAACAAATGTTGATTTCGGTTTTGCTTGATTAATTTTAGAACATTGGTGTTTGATTTCGGTTCTTAGTCGATTTAGTGTTCCTCCTTTAGTGATAATGAGGAAAATGCTTTGTTGTTGATTCCACTATGTGGAATTTAATCTTTATAGGGTTCTTTCTTTGGGGATCACTTGTTTCAATGTCTTGAAATCCCCTTATATGTTGAAAGTAAAAGATATCTTTGCATGAATGTGAAGCATTTTTATTGCACAAGCACAAAGTACCTTTAGGGAAGGAGAGTATTTTTTAGGAGTGAAGTACTCCTCCTTGAAGCTTTTACCTTCCTCACTAAATTTTGGTTTTTTCCTTTAGTAGAAATTAATGATTGTTCTCATTAGTTGTTGGTTGTGAAATGTGAAGTACTTTATCGATGGTACCCTCTATAAGTCCACTTTGTTGGGTGTTCTTTGGTTTAATTTGGATAATGGGACTTGTGTATTGCAAATATCACTATCTCCTCTTCGCTTTCCCTTATCTTTGTTTGAAAAGCGTGAAATATGCTTTGTGAGTCGTTCTCCTTGATGAGGGGGATTTTTTTTCATAAATGTAGAGTTTGAAATATCACTTCTCCTTAAATCTTTTACCTTTTGCGATTTAGTGTTTCTTCTTTAGTGGAAAGGAGGGTAATGCTTTGTAGTTGAAGGTGTGTTCCTCCCTTGGTTTAATGTCATGAATGCAACTAATATATTGAAAGTGAGGGTATCTTTGCATCAATGTAAAGCTTCTTTATTGCGAAATCACAAAGTATTTCTCTTGCTTTAGGGAAGGAGAGTATTTTTTATGAGTGAAGTACTCCTCCTTGAAGCTTTTACCTTCCTCACTAAATTTTGGTTTTTTCCTTTAGTAGAAATTAATGATTGTTCTCATTAGTTTTTGGTTGTGAAATGTGAAGTACTTTATCAATGGTACCCTCTATAAGTCCACTTTGTTGGGTGTCCTTTGGTTTAATTTGGATAATGGGACTTGTGTATTGCAAATATCACTATCTCCTCTTCGCTTTCCCTTATATTTGTTTGAAAAGCGTGAAATATGCTTTGTGAGTCATTCTCCTTGATGAGGGGGATTTTTTTCCATAAATGTAGAGTTTGAAATATCACTTCTCCTTAAATCTTTTACCTTTTGCGATTTAGTGTTTCTTCTTTAGTGGAAAGGAGGGTAATGCTTTGTGGTTGAGTTGAAGGTGTGTTCCTCCATTGGTTTAATGTCATGAATGCCACTAATATATTGAAAGTGAGGCTATCTTTGCATCAATATTGTAAATCTTCTTTATTGCAAAAGCACAAAGTATTTCTCTTGTTTTAGGGAATGAGAGTATTTTTAGGAGTGAAGTTTGCGAAATGTACATTGCCTTTTATATTTAAACATTACAAGCATTCTTGGTTTTGAAATTAAAACTTTTCTTTAATTGCAAATATGTTATCTTGAATTCTCTTTGTATGTACATGAAGTTTAAGGTAAGCTAATGGCCCAAAAAAGAAAACGCAACGAGAACCATAGTGATGAGGGAAAGAGCAATGGAGATGGGTCTTATACTAGAGCTAAAAGAGGTAGAGGGCCTACAAATTGCAACGATCTTTTGGAAATGCGTATGAAGGGAAAAACTCTTGAGATTTCGTTTGATTCTGAAAATGAGCCTAAAAATTATCATCCAAAGTGGATTACATTCGTAGCATTCACGGCTCGGAGCAAAGTGGACATTATGGAATATGCATCATGGTCCAAAGTTCCCGACGAGATCAAGAAGAGAGTGTGGATGGAAATACAGGTACTCCACAAAATTATAATGCATTGTTTGTTTCTTCTTTCATACAATGAACCCAAATTTACCTAAATTTTTACTTCTATTGTTTACTGTAGGCATTATTTGTTTTTGAATCAACGGAAGAACTCGAAACCAAGTGGATTTCTTATGCCGGTAAACGTTGGAAAGATTGGAAATCCTTTTTAGGTAGATATGTAAATGGTGACTTGAAGGGTGAGGACCCATGCCTTGAATATAAATATCTCCCTAGGGAGACATGGATTAAGTTCAAGGCTAGCCGCGAAACAGAAGAATGGCAGGTGGGTTTTTGAAATTCATTTCCTTCTTGTTTTTGGATATTTGAAATTGCTCAGTTTATGGCTTTACATTTTTCATTATATTTTTCTCTAGACAATTCGTGAAAAAGCGCAAAAGAATGCCACTTTAAATTCTTTTTACCATAATTTATCTCGCGGTGGCTACCGACTGCTAAAGAAGCAGTTGCATGAAGAGGCTTTGATTGCATCTGGGAAGAAGCCTTCAGAGGACGGTCAGTCCGAAGAAGAAGGGGAAGAATCTTATGCAGGGCCAGGCCGGCATCTACTTTGGAGACAGGCTCACACAAACAAAAAAGGGGAATACTTCACGCCAGAGGCTGGTCGTGTTGGGATTGAAATTGTAAGTTTTGCACCATACATTTTCTTATGTTTCAGTTCTTTAAGCTACGCATATATTTAAAACTATATATAATTGATCTATTTACATTTCATATTTTTGGCAAAATGTTTAGGAAAATCTATGTTTTCGCGAGTCCCAAGGGGAGAAAGTTGCAGAGGGTAGGAATGACATTCTTGTCAAGGCAACGGGAAAGACCGATCACCCCGGTCGTGTTCGCGGCCATTCTACCAGGGCACGTATCACAGAGGTTTTCCCGAAAACAAGGCTGTCGCTTAAAGATTAACTAGATTTAACTAAGAGAAAGCTTTAGAAAACCACTGCCCAGCTCGATGAATGTCAAACACATCTGGATATGGTGGTTGGGTTTATATGTGGTCAGATGGGGACTGACTATGATACAGTAAGAGCCACTGTCATCAATAGTGCCAAAGCTCAGAGCTTGAACCCAGAAACCTCCGGAATGACCCCAGAGATGTTTGAGGTCCATGGTAGCAATGTTTCCCCTGTGAGTCCGACGCTACACCCTAAAGAAACTCGCAGGCACGATTTTTCTCCTCTTATCCCTACAAGTTTGCCTGAGTTACATATGATACCTGTTTCATCTATGGACCCGATCAAAGCCTCTGAGGTTCAGAATAGCCCTATTGCAACAAACTTGGAAGATGTGAGTTCTTTAGGCAATACAAGGTACTTAAAATACATTTATGTCTTTCATATTTGTTTGTATAATTTCTTTTATTGTCACTTCTAAAGACGCTTGACTTTGGTTGCATGATTACACTTGGTTTGTTAAGTTAGCGAAAATAGTTGAGTAATGTTCATTCGCTTGCCTATTATCTCAGGACGGGTGTGAATGTCATCTGTTCATCGTTGAGGATACATGTAAGAGGCGTAAGCTTGTGGCCAAGGGAAATGTTTATAAGCAAAAAAAGCACCACGGCCGCGAGGTAAGGAAAGGTTGCGCGAGGGTTACAATTAAAATTTCATATGATGACTTTGCCCCGCTACCATTTCCTGAGGAAGAGGCTTCAACTGTGGGAATGGCCCGATCCTTTTTCGTGGAATGGCCTATACATTTGATTGAAATTATTCGACCGGATCCAGTAACACAGGTATATTCTTACATTTATTTATGAATTCCTTAATACCGTTTTGTATATTTAATGTTATTTCAAATGTTGTTAGGTGGATAAATGTTTAAAAAAGAAAAAAGGCCGTGTGAATTCTATGGATGATATAAAATCTCCTTCGGCGACGGTTCCAAATGAAATGTCATCCTCTTCGACATCTGATCCACTGCACGAGTTACAGCTCCGAATGGAAAAAGATTCGAACTTCAATGGCTTCTTGTTTCAAATGACAAGAGATGTCATAGGTGTGGATCATCCTATTTCGATGGATCGAATGGATGTCGGAGAATTATTGTCAAGAGAAAGCATGGTCACAAACTGTTTGATGCAATTGTTCACCAAGTGAGTTTCCACTTAATTTTATAACCTGTTTCTGATTATTGTTATATATAGTATGCATTCCATGTGCCTAGACTAACCAATGATGCATGATAATGTAAATTCTTTAGAGCTTTACATGATTTGGTTGAAAGGAATGACCGGAAGGGGATAGGGTTTCTCTCAGCTGATCATGTCACGGCCCTAGGAAACACATATGAAGATAGGGTACACTACATTGCACGAAACTTGAAGGATCGGAATAAAGAAATTTATCTGGTGCCGTATCTTCAGGGGTAAACACTGTAAGCATTTCTCTAATTTTTAAGAAACACTGATTTAAAGATCTGAGGTCATTAATTTTTTGGTTTGCAGTGAACATTGATGCTTATAGCCATTAGACCATTGAAAAGGTTGTCTACTGGTTTGATTCTTTACAAAACCCACAGAAAGAGGAGGCAGTAATACTTATAGACGAGTGAGTTATATATATTAACTAATGTTAGAATGCATATATAATTTCTAATGCCAATCATATATACATATGTTGCTAATTATTTTCATTCCGCTTTCATTTTTATAGGGTGATGTTTAATTATCAAGTTTTTTTAGGATTGCCCAAAAATGTGCATATGCAACCTGAGTGGATAGTAGTTCAGGTAAAATTGGTTCTTATTGAATTTTTTATTCAACGATGTGTTGTATAAAATTGTATGATCTTCTAACTCGTACACTAATATTCATTAGCATAAAAAGCAAACGTCTAACTGGGAGTGTGGCTACTATGTCATGCACTACACGTACCAAATCGCAATGAAATCCGACACATTGGCACTCGAAAAGGTATTTGATTTCTCATAACTTACTTGACTGAATTTCATTTTCCTACTCAGTTACTTTTTAATTTCAAAAATTCTGTTGCAGTACTTCAAGTTCGACCGCACTCCATTAAGCAATGTGTGGATATAGATGCTATGAGAAAAATATGCGCTAGTTATATTGTGGAGCATTAGCAGTAGTTGATATGCCCTAATGAAACTTGTTCATATTATAGTTGTACAAATATTTTTGGATATGCCCCTGTAATATAATAGTGATTTCAATTTGTATCTTGGTGATATTTGTATTAAATTTAAACTTTTAGCAATAGGTTCTGCTTTAAACCAGATTAATTTTCTCTTTTTTATCGTGGTTTGGGTCTGAAAAAGTGGCCACTTTCTACGGCGGTTTAGAACTAAACAGCCGTAGAAAGTCTACACTTTCTACGGCGGTTCAGAACCAAACAGCCGTAGAAAGTGACCACTTTCTACAGCGGTAGGGCTTGAACCGCCGTAGAAAGTGACCACTTTCTACGGCGGTTCAAACTTGAACCGCCGTAGAAAGTGGTACGGCGGTTCTAACCGCCGTAGAAAGTCCGCTAACTTACTACGGCTGCCAGATAGATGGTGTTTCAAAAAGGCCAAGAACCGCCGTTAAATGCCCTTAAAAACCGCCATTAAAAGCCCTTTTTGTAGTAGTGGATATATGATACATCAACAGCTACCCTTATAACTACAACACATTAACAATTAGTAAATGAGAGGTTGGACTCGATACACGATACATTAGATATTAAATTCGATATGTGAGTCGTTGAACCGTCAGTCTTTCGAATAAAAGTTTTTTTCTTCCCTTTATCCACAATTGCGGTTCCAGCTAACCATATATATATATATGCTTTTTGAGGCTTAACATATATCAAAAGAGAAAAGATTACTGCGGGAAAAAATGAATCAAGAATCAAATAAAGTTTTGATAGAGACATGTATAATGGGATTAATTCATATTTGATGTATTGCGTATATATCATTTATATGTAATTTTTAATTTATCGAGTTTAGTTGGTGATATATCGCCTGTTTCTAAAAAAAAAAAAAGGTAGCATCATATGTAGTGGGAAAAAATGTATCGATTATAAGAGTCGAAATATCGCACATCAATTAATTAGTTAAGCCAATCCAATGAATTAAGTTGGTAGGATGCCATGCCTATATAGATAGAAAATTATGAACAAAAAGAAATGCACGCAAATCATGCCTAACATGCTTGTTACCATCAATTTACATGGCAACAAAGGTTCTGTTTAATTAATTGATTGCCTTTCAATTCAAACAATCGAGATGATTCTTGATGCCCTCTTTTGAATTTCTATATATGCTTGAATTAATTGTTTGTTTAATTTGGCCCTTTTGATTTATCAATATGAACACAATAGTACCTATCAAAGGGAAGGTGAGGACTTAATTATAGTCGTCGTTTTCACAAGGGAATTAGGTGAGTATATATATATATATATAAGAGTTCTTTTTTTTTTTTTTGTTCCACTAAAATAGTCCAGTTTAAATTAATTTGTTTACATAATATCTTTTTACTAATTAATATAATAATGTGTGGTCGACTTAACCTTTAATTTCTGACATATCGTGTATCACATATATATAGTATATGATTTATCGAATTTAGTTGCTAATGTATCATTTATTTCTATATATAAAAAGTACTATCGTGTGAGAAAAAAAGTATATATCGACTATGAAGCTTGAAATATCACATATTTTAAAAAGAATTTAAATAAAAAGTATTTTCTATTTTTTCAAACATATATAAAAGATCACTGCGCTCGCATAGGGTGGGATGGAGTATCCCGTTGGACAAGAGACTTCCCCGAATATCACCACGAGAACAAGTTATAAAAACTGCAGGTGTAGGAGGGCCGGGGAGACCCAGTCCTCTTGCGACTGCGCCAAACTAAACTTAATCTCAAGAGGAATTTCTCTTGTTGCTCAAGTATGGAGCCATAATTCAACCAAGAGTAGCTCATTCATTACAAAATTTACATTTAATTAAAGTGTAGTACTAGTGCCAAGAATTGCTGGTATTTTTTAGGTAGACAGAGGAAAGAACACCATTGCACACGAGTTAGCAAAGTTTGGGACATTACCTGAACGACAATTGTAGTTGGGGCTCAGTCCCACAGTTTATTTCTCAATTGCTATGATATTAATAATGCATCCAAAACTGTAATTCAATGACTAAATGATTCCGTAAATGAGGCCGTAGTATTTTTCCTATATATGTATTCATATAAAATTTAAAAAGCGTATGCATGCACATAAATATCTGGGAAAGATCGATAATAAAAGTGGAAAGATCGATTTAGATAAAATTTTGTGCTAGCTGGAAGAACATATATAGTACTTTTATTTTTTCATGAATTAAATAACAATAAAAGTACAAATATTCAAGATTTCCTTTCCACTAAGAAAACCACTCCAATGTAAACAAATTAAAGTTGATCAACTAATAAATAAATTATTACCCAAAAGCTAAGAACCAATGGCCTAATTTTGGATTGACTATGACCTCTAATTGCCTTTGTGCCCCATCTTTCTACAAGTAACCATTTTCCCAGAAACCTATGGGGAATATATCAAAGAAAAGTGTTTTGCTTTAGAAAGAAAAAAAAAAAAAAAAAGCACTATTTGAGAAATTAATGCAGCCCCCTTTGAGCTCTAGTGAACTGTAGCTGTAGCCCATTACATAGTGTTTGTTGAAGTTGTTAAGCATTCTAGCTACTCCCACCGTTTATTTAGAAGCGTTCACTTTTGAATTGTACATTAATCGTGACTCAAAAACAGTTATATCACTAGACTTTTTAAGTGGAACGAATAATGGAGTTATTACATACTATTAATCAGAAGATGCCTTGCCCTTTTCATAATGTCTAAATAAATGAAAGGACAAAGTGGAAAAAGGAAATGAAAGTGACCCGTTAGTGAGAAATGAATTGTTGCCAAGTTAATGCTACAAGTAAATAATTTTTTTGATTAATCTCCCTAGCTAATACGTACTTCGTGCATGCCAGATTTGTACCTAGCTAGGGTAAACTATTTAATGTATCTGTTGTACTAGAATTTTTTCTGTATAGCAAACCAATACTATTTATAAGATAAATCGGTATATTTTAGATAATAAAATTATAATTTTATCTCAATTATGTTTCAAACTGTATAATTTTGTATGATAAACCGCTGTATAAAATAATCTCTCGCTTAGCTAGGATCGGAAGCGGATTATAATGAATGGGGTAATTAAATTGAATATTAGGGTTCAGTTTAAAACCCACAAAATAAAAAGCATCACTGGGTGGTGTTTGCAGATTAGCGTGTTGAAGAACGAAAAAAAAATATTAATTCTTTGGCAAAAGTATAAATACGCCCTGAAAACTCAAAACATCAAGCACTCCCTTTAATTTTTTGGATACCCAAAACTCCATTATAATGTCTAAAAGGTTAAATCATTTTATTGGTCTTTTAATTTGGAACATTGTCTGTCTCTCTTTGATTCTTTAATTTGAAAACGCTTTATTTTCGTCCTTTAATTTCAAAAATTGTACCAACATGCAAGCTTGATTTTGACAATATTTGAGTTAGTTTGACTATCACATGAGATTCACATACAATAATAGCTTGAAGTAACTCACGTGTTAAGCGAAAATAACTCGAACATTGTTAAAATTTAGGTTCAAGACTATTTTAAACCAAAGAAAGACAACAACATTCAAAGGATCAATAGAGTGATTAAGAAGGTATATATTTGTACTTTTACCAAAGCTGGCTCAAGGGGTTTTTTTTTTTTTTTTCCCCTTATTATTTTAAAGGTGATTGTACCAACTTACCAGTTAAGTAACAAATCAATTTATATATTCCAAGTCCTGGATCGATGTTTCTTTTCTAATATATATAATATAATCAAACTTTGAACAGCCTAACTTTCAAGTCTTCATGAGAAGTGTACCACGTACAATGAAAAAAGTACACACAAATTTAACAATATAAGACCATAGATAACGTGAAGACAGCCAGAAAAAACACCGAAAAAGATGAAGGAAGGGAATATATATAATATATAAATAGAAAAAAAGGAGCGTTTGTTTCCGTAGTTTGTAAGTACAACCATTGTGGACGTACCAAACTACATAGCTAGGGTTTGGTTTTCTAAAGAAGAAGAATCCTTAAAGCTAGACAGCTTGCGAGCAATGTTGGTGAGGGACATACGCTTCACCTTTTTTTTTGCCTTCATGAATTATACACTTGCCCCGCCGCATTAAAATAGCTCGGTTTGAAAAATGTACAAATTATTATATAGATAGTAAAATACAACACATAAAATAAGCAATTTGACTATATATATATATATTATTATATTAGTAAATGTATATACGTACGTAAAGAAATTCAAACTAGACTCTTTTAGTGAGATAACCTTTTATTTTTGTTGAAACGTTAATTAACTCTTTATATGAAACGGACGGATGAAGTATATAATTTTTATTTTTGTTTTAGTTTTTGTCAGAAAAGTTTGGCATCAAAAGCCAAATAATGTATATATATATATATATATATATATATATATATATGCTGGAATTGAGGCATTTAAAAAAAGAACCTTTTAAGGATTCTTTTTGACGATCGATCTCTTCTAGATATGGGTGTACTATTGCTCAAGTATTTTTAGGGTTCTTTTTGATATTATAATGGTTCTATATTATTGGTTTTACTCTATCTTTTTAGCTATTCACAATCATTGTTCACCCACTCAATCTTTGTGTAGATAACTACAGCTAGCTTGTAATATTTAAACAAAAATATAGAGAATAGAGTATAGTTCTATATTCTAAAAAAAAGATTTTGTAATTTTTTTTATATTGGAAGAATAATGATCTTACCCTTTTCTAATTATGTGTCATTTAGAGTTGGTGAAGGGTTGGGACAGCGATAATTAAGTGGAAGGACTTGTGACTTTGAAGTCGCGGTTCAAACATTGAAAGTTGAAAGATGCAAAGGAAAAGGAAAAGGAAAAAGCATTCAAAGATCCGAAATATAGCAAGCGAAACGCAGTGCACCCCTTCAAATAATCTCGACAATGAAC
Organism: Leptodermis oblonga; assembly: GCA_016801395.1. Taxonomy (NCBI): domain Eukaryota; kingdom Viridiplantae; phylum Streptophyta; class Magnoliopsida; order Gentianales; family Rubiaceae; genus Leptodermis; species Leptodermis oblonga. The sequence continues at coordinate 5,806,969 of CM028755.1, forward strand.
CAAATTAATAATAACAAGAGTCTGAATATGGTCCCCAAGAAGAGGAAAGAAACTCCATGTTAGTAATAAATACACATTTTTAAAATTGAAGTTTCTAGAGAGATGAAAGAACAACTCTCTCTAATACGTACAATAACACACATGTTGCCTTGAGTACTTATTCTAAAAAAAGAATTTAGGTGTGGCGCATAGTAGGTATGTGTAACAAAGTTACTTTCTTGTCCAAATGAGCAGGATTTGGACACACAAATCATAGATATGGTACCATTTGTCTATCTCCATGGATAAACTTAACTATCAAACATGTCCATTTCAAACTTTTAATTTGTGTTTCTATACTTTTTACTCAAATTCTCAATCGAGTAATGATACACTCAGAAAAAATTTATAATGAATTCTTTTAATGAATAACGTGACATTCATATAGGAAAAAATGATTAAATATTTAAAAATAAAACTGCCGAGTAATTATTGTCATATAATGCTAAATCAGTTTCTGAGTTTTTAAAGTGAATTTTTTTTACTCTCCCAATTATTTCGATCTTCTCAATCATAGGAGGGACCTCCATCCCTTAATGTCAAAGATAAAAGTATAGCTGGGGTCATGCATTGAATGCGACAAAAACATAAGTATATCTGGGTGATAAAAACGTAAAACTAAAATTCTAGGAATTGTTCTTGGTTGGCCACTGCTTTTAAGTATATCTATTCTTTGTCATGCATTCATTTGTGAGATACATCTTTCAACACAAAGGTATACTTGGTTGGAGGTTTTGAGAGTGGAGAATGGGAATGGGAATGGAAATGAAATGAAGTGTTTGGTTAAGGGGTTTCATTCCCCGGACCTCACTCCCAAATCCAACTTTTGTCCAATCATCCATCCCCCCTCCATTTTGAGGGGAATGGGAGTCATTCCTACACAAAATTCTTTTTTGTGCATATTTTTACTTTTAAAATATTTTAATTAGCAAAAATTATCATTATAATATATTTAAACATAAATATTTTATAATATATTAAAAGTTGAATGTAAAAAAAATAAAAATAAAAATTACTATTAAATATTTTATTTGTGAACCAAATACCATCAATGGTAATTATAGTCATTCCCCATCACAAACCAAACAACACATATACAATAATTACATCTACTATCATTCCCCACTACTATAATTCTCATTCCCATTCTCATTCCCCCCTACAAACCAAGCGCCCCCAAAGAAACTCCTACAAAAGTCACACAAATAATTAATTTTAATTAAACAGTTTCAACATCTGCATAAATCAATCTAAAATATTAATCTTTTCATTGATTTACTCTATCTGTATTTTGATGGAGGAATTTTGTTTCAGTTTTTTTAATTCTAATATAAGCGTTATAATATCTTTATATGGGAAGTTATATTTACCGTACGTCCTCAAATTTTGGTAAAATTACAAAGACCTTCTCGAGTTTTTTGGTAAGTGCATTATTGCCTCCCTCGAGTATTGATGAAACTACGGACATTTGAGGCGAAAAAATGAACTTGGATTTGTTGACCTATACGTTAATTGTTTGGTAAAATGTTGACCAAATCATAGGGACAAGATATTTGTAATTGTCAAAAATTTAAGGAAGTATTTGTAATTTTACCAAAACTCAGGAAGGCAAATGTAATTCGCTCTATTTATTAATCAATACTTAGTTAAAAAGTAGTAACGAATTATCTATTATAGATGTTGTATCTGAATACTCACATGGAGTTGTACTTTTTAAAAAGATGATTTTTCTTATTAAATGGAAGAGAATTTCTTGACCAATTTTATTCCTTAGTTGAAAACACAAATTTCGAAGAACAATAAGAAATTAAGGTAAAAAAAAAAAAAAGGGACATTTTTTTTACAGAAAATAATTAAAGGGCATAGCCTAAACCAGTACATAAAATAAAAAGGAAATGATAAAGAAAACGATGAAATAAACTCAATTAATGCAAGTTAAACACAAACAAGAGCTAGCGATCGATCACTCAGAAGTGACTATGGAATAATTTTCGTCAAATTTCATGAAGAAAACTGATTCTAAACTGGAATCACGAGTGAATAATTGGTGCAAAAAAAAATTTTCTAAAGGAAAGGCCGTGGATGATTTCTTCGCCAGGTAGAACATACATGTAAGAATCTCGATTTGTGCGTGACATCCTTGTGTAGGGACCATGCTAATTTTTTTTGTGTCGTTTCAATTTTATCTAATGTCCGAACGCTTAACGAGTAAGAATCAAGAAAGTGCAAGGAAAGAAACAAAAATTAATAAAGTTAATTGGTATCTCAATAAAAGATACATCCAACAAATTAATTTTTTGGTCAACTTTCAAACCAACGGTCGACATTTCAAATTCTTTACTGAATTTTTACCATGTACATAATTTTCTCAGTTTCATTAGGACCATCAATCAGATCAACGGTCACCGTCCATCCTAAGAACCATTCTCCACCGTCGGATCACCCCACCCCCCTATATAAATACAACCCTCCCTGCACCCTCATTTGAAAAACCAAAAACCAAGAGAAAAACACACATATACTTCTTCACAAGAAATCATTACTTTTTCCAATTAATTCCAACCATGGGAGGAAGCAAGCAGAAGAAGTCATCATCTTTTTCATCTCTTTTCGGCCTTTTGAAGAGTAAGCCCAGAAGAGACTACGACATGAAGGACGACTACTTGAAAGCTTACAAAGTATGGCCGAGTGACCAAGACAAGGGTGGATGGGTCGCTGAGCCAGATATCGACAGGAAGGCCTCGGCTTTCATTACTTCAAGAACGGAGAGGTGGAGGAGTGTCGAGGTGGCGAACTGATCGACGATCGAGATCTATCTCATCAGTCAATCAAATCAATCGTGATCATCAACATCATCGAGATCAATCGAATGTGTCTACATTAATTCGTTTGTGATCGAGTTTCGGAGAGGAAAAATTCGAACCCCATCATGTTCATGTTGCTTTATTTCATTTAATTTTTGTTCGTAGTCTAATTTAATTTCATCAATATTTCTCCTAGTTTTTCATCATGATAAAATTTGTAAGTTAACGATGAATAAAAATAATGTGAAGATTTGTTAATTAATCTGCGTTTGGAGTTTCTTCTTCTTCTTCTTCTTTTTTTTTTTTTTTTACATAATTTTACAAGTTCATTAGTTTCTTGGAAGTTAAGGTTGCTTTACATCTAATTCCAGCGCACTAACTCATTACAACGAAGGAACTTGGAAATGGGATCGATGGTTAATATAATAATATATATATATATATTTACAAATAAATAAGACAAAATTTTAAGAAAATAAAGCTAAAGGTACTACTGGTGCATGCATGTAATAATATGTACATGGATGCAATAATTAATGGTACGGCTTGATGGGCTCTTTTTGAATAGATAGTATCATTACTTACCGGCAGCTCGGAGTTTCGGTAGTGGAGATAGAAACGGACTCACATGTATTGAAACATGCGGTCAAATCAGGAAAGGGGCCCTGAGACTCGGCCGCAGTGGTGAATCCAGAAACTACGTTTTAAAATTTTTGGAGGTGTCCAATATATGTATAAATTTTTGGAGTTCAAAATTTTTGGAGGGGTCCAATATACATATAAAAAAAACTTTGACAGTTAAATACATTATAGAAAAAAATTTATAGAAAAATGTACACTAGTAATAAGGGGTGCAGCCTTGCTCCGCCCCTGCTCGGCGGCTACCTTGTTCAGGATTGGGAAAAGCATTGGAAATTGGTCTCTGCTGCACATCTACAGGGAAGGAAATGTGGTAGTGGATGCGTTAGCCACGAGCGCAAGTACTACAGGATCGACGTCCTTTTACTTGATTGTAACTCTTCCCCGGCAAGTGAAGGGGTAAGTGCTATGCTAGGAGCTTTCCTTATATTAAAGTATAGATACATCTTTGAATTAGGGTTTGGTTGCATGTCCCCTTGCTTGTAACACTTTTTTTTTTCAAATTAAAGGAATAGACTCCGGCTGTCAACTTTGGCTGTTTGAAGAAGAAAGTGAGACTCGTTAGGAGCCTAAAAAAACTTGGTGGAAGTGACAAATAAAGTGCCCATTACATTTAAAAATATATATATATATATATTAAAGGAATTGTTATTTGCAGTAACTATTTTACTATTTACAGTAATATTTTTCTGTGAAAAGTTTATTTTACCCTTTAGCTAAAAAAAAAATACTGTACAACATTTGATTTTATAGTCACGAGTACGATCCATATTACACGGTATGTAAATAACCTATACATTTTTTCGGATAAAGGTGGTTTTTTCGGCCTATGGACGGGATTCTGAGAAAAAATCCTTCCGGGTGAAATTTTGGGAAAAATACCGTTCATGTTGGGCGGTATTTTTGAAAATACAGCCCAACATGAACGGTATTTTTCCCACACATGAAATACCACCTCTGAAATACCGCCCAGCTAGGCGGTATTTTGCCAATGTTCCTGTAAATAGTATAAGATTTAATGAGAATTTTTTTCTTTTTAATACCTAAAGACAAAATAAATTTTTTGCAAAAAAACATTACTACAAATATTATGCCCCTATTATTAAAAATAACGTGACCATATTGCCATATTTCACTATGCATGCACGGAATATATATGCACATGTGCATAAGATGACAAAATTAAAAGTAACCCTGTAATAGTGGAAGTGTCCATCTCATGATTTTTCCCCAATCTAACTTTATACCTGTCACATTTTTAGAACCTAATGAACTAATATGGTCACGTACAATGGGCACTTTATTTGTCACTTCTACCAAGTTTTTTTTTTTAGGCTCCTAACGGGTCTCACTTTCTTTTTTAAACAATCAAAGCTGATGGCCGGAGTCTATTCCTTAATTTTTTTAAAAAAAAGTGTTTCAAGCAAGGAGGATATGCAACCATATTCTGATTCAAAGATGTATTTATACTTTAATATAAGGAAAGCTTCTAGCATAGCACCAATCCCTTCACTTGCCGGAAAAGAGTAACAATCAGGTAAAAGGACGTCGATCCTATAGTACTTGTGCTTGTGTCTAACGCATCCGCTACCAGATTTCTTTCCCTGTAGATTTGCAGCAGAGACCAATTTCCAATGCTTTCCCCAATCCTGAACAAGGTAGCCGCCGAGCAGGGACGGAGCAAGGCTGCACCCCTTATTACCAGTGTACATTTTTCTATAAATTTTTTTTATAATGTATTTAACTATCAAAATTTTTTTTATATGTATATTGGATCCCTCCAAAAATTTTAAACTCCAAAAATTTATATGTAACTGCAGCGCACAATATGGCAAAAAACCATATGTGCACACATTGTAATCCTGTTTCTTGAAATCTATGGTATTACGATTTGCGATTCAAAAAAAAAAAAAAAAAAGCAAAAAAACCAGCGGTCCACAATTCAAATTCTTTACTGAATTTTTACCATGTACATAATTATCTCAGTTTCATTAGGACCATCAATCAGATCAACGGTCACCATCCATCCTAAGAACCATTCTCCACCGTTGGATCAACCCACCCCCTCTATATAAATACAACCCTCCCTGCACCTCATTTTAAAAACAAAAACCAAGAGAAAAACACACATACTTCTTCACAAAAAATCACTACTTTTACAACAATGGGAGGAAGCAAGCAGAAGAAGTCATCATCTTTTTCATCCCTTTTCGGCCTTTTTAAGAGTAAGCCCAGAAGAGACTACGACATGAAGGACGACTCCTTGAAAGCTTACAAAGTATGGCCGAGTGACGAAGACAAGGGTCGATGGGTCGCTAACCCAGGGATCGACAGGATGGCCTCGGCTTTCATTACTTCAAGAACGGAAAGGTGGAGCAGCGTCGAGGTGGTGAACTGATCGACGATCGAGATCGATCCTCATCAGTCAATCAAATCAATCGTGATCATCAACATCATCAAGATCAATCAAATGTGTCTTCATTAATTCGTTTGTGATCGAGTTTCGGAGAGGAAAAATTCGAACCCCATCATGTTCATGTTGCTTTATTTCATTTAATTTTTGTTCGTAGTCTAATTTAATTTCATCAATATTTCTCCTAGTTTTTTCATCATGATAAAGCTTGTAAGTTAACGATGAATAATAATAATGTGAAGATTTTTTAATTAATCTGCGTTTGGAGTTTCTTCTTATTCTTTTTTTTACATAATTTTACAAGTTCATTAGTTTCCTGGAAGTTAAGGTTGCTTTACATCTAATTCCAGCGCACTAACTCATTACAACGAAGGAACTTGGAAATGGGATCGATGATATTAATATAATAATATATATATACATATATATATTTACAAATAAATAAGACAAAATTTTAAGAAAATAAAGTTAAAGGTACTTCTGGTGCATACATGTAATAATATATATACATGGATGCAATAATTAATGGTACGGTTTGGTGGGCTCTTTTTGAATAGATATTTTCCAAATACTCCGTTTAAGGAAGTAATACTTTTGCAGAAATATGCTTATTGTCCCAAAAACCCTTTTAAACCCTATGAACTATTATGTCCATACCATTAGAAGAGTTTAAAGCTAAGAACGTTTATCAATTTTAAGGTAAAATTTCAAATATGACTATTAATTGGAGAAATAAGATAAATATCTTGAAGAATTTTGAGCAGAACGACAAAGGAAAATGAAGATGTCCCCCTATTTGCTAGCTACTAAAGTGAAATATACTCTCCTACCTTTCTTTAGTTTAATATTGTACTTGTTGGCTCTTCAAATGGGGTTCCGAGAGAATCGTTGCTACAATATTCTTCCCCGGACTCTAGGTCTTTGGTCAATTATTTGTTGGTATTTCACCTTATTGATGTGACAATTCCCAAGTATATTTTGGTTGAAGGAGAAAAAGATGCTCTCTTTTATATATGTTGCTTGTTTTTATATACTAGTCATTTTTCATTATCAGTGAGGTGAAATGTTTATTTTTTGAGTTAAATCATATCATGAACCATTGATGCGAAGGTAGCGGTAGCGGCGGTGAATGGAGAAGGCAATAATAATACCTCACTGAGAATTATAGCCAAGTTATTCTTATTAGAGAGATTTTATTAGAAAGGTATTGGAAGTTGAGGCATGTGTATCGTAAAGCAAATGGAGCCGTAGATTTTATGGCGAAAAGTGGCAGTGGTGGTGGTCAGGATATTTTTCACAGCTTGGTGGACACTCCTGTGAAGGTCCAACAAATTTTGCAAGCATAAATTTTTTAGATACCATACATTTTTTCTGTTTCATTCAAAGAGTTCATTTTTATACAACTTCTTATGGGCTTGCTTTATAAGTAACGGTGAATTGTGGACTACACATTATTATATTAGTAACGGTATGTAATGTAAACAAATTGAAAGTAGACTCTTTAAATGAGACAAGAATTCTTTTTTTTGAGAGTGAACTCTTTGAGTGGGACAGAGAGAATATATGTTAAGGGATTTTAACATAAACTTTTATAACACTAATGTACGGTCATTATGCCTCTTCTTCAAACGTTATTATTTAAAATTATTAATAATTATCGTCATGCTCTATATCTTCTTAATATATATGTTTTCCAAAAATTAAAAAAAAAATTCAAAGTGTTGTGTTTGGACCTAATTAATATCCGATTTCTGGATCATTTCTAAAGGCTTGAAAGCAACTCGTAGAACTTTGTATGACTGTGACAGCCGCCAAGCACACAGTTAGGCTTAAATTCTTTATACCACTATGTGTTTGTTAGTTTTTTTTGGTATTTACTCCTTCTGTTTCTTAAATACATCTTTTACCCCTCCTTGACCACTAGTTAACTTTTTAAAATCATATAAAGACATTCATGGCCTTCTATTTTATTTTATATTTAATTTTCACATGTATTTCAACATTTTATATTTTTTTTAGCAACAAAATTTATATTTTCCTTTTAAAATATTAGTGCGATTTTAAAAAATGAAAATTATTATTTTTATTTCATTAAACATCTTTCTTTTTCTTTTTTCTTCAATATTTTACAATAATAAAATTTTATATACATAGTTTGGTACTCCCTCCGTCCCACTCAAAGAGTCAACTTTGAAATGCGTACAACTTATTATGGGTTGTGAGGTACAATATATAAAATAAGTAATTTACCATCATTTTTTTCACTTATATCCTTATTTTAAAAGTAAGGGTTAATTGTGAATCACACATTGTAATATTAATAAAGGTATGTAATGTAAATAAATTCAAAGTGAATCTTTAAATGAGACAAGATTTTTTTTTGAAAGTGGACTCTTTGAGTGAGACAGAGGAAGTATTTATTTAAAAATGTTGTATTTAAAATGAAGAAAATATTTTTAAAATGTCAAATGATGATAAAATTTAAACTTAAAATTTAAAAATATATTATATTAATTTAGTTGAAATTGGTAATGTATTTTCATATTTCTTTCAAAATTTATAGATGATTTTTTATGTAACATTGGTTGATACAAATTTTATTTTATTGTTTGTTTGAAACTGTAAAAAAAACTATAAAATGAAAAATTATTTTTAAACTTTATAATAATATATTGTTGAATTAATTTCTTCTTTTAATTACATACTCTCTTTGTTTTAAAAAAAGAGTCATATTTAAAATTATATTTTAAAACTCATTCAATTTTTCTCACTATGTTCTAAAATTAAAATTTTCATAATTTATATAATGTATTTTTGACACTTAAGTGAGTATATTAATATAGGGAAATGGACAGTTTTTTCATAAAAAACTTTACATAAATAAACACATTCATTTCTTTTATTTTTGAAATCTTTGTATTCTCAAGAATCGAACTCACAATCTCAGAGTTATAAGACCATTCCCTTACCACCACCCCAATCCTCCCCCCAAAGAAACACTTTCATTTTTCTATAAAATTCAAAAATTCATTTTAAATCTTTACTCATATTTTTTCAAAAATTAACATAATCATTACACTTTTTTCATCTCTCTGACACAATTTTTTAGAAATGAATTCCTTCCAAAAAAAAAAATTTCAATTTAATCACTAAAAGAACAATTATGCACATTAACATTCTACCGCAACCGCCCAAGGAAAGAAAACAGAAAATGATACATATATATGATGAAATGGTTGAGGGAATTTTCTTACGGATTTATATGAATCAACCAACCGCGTTAAATAAATTTGCTAACTAAACGACAACGTAAATAAGTGGAGAATTTGGAAAGAACGTTACAATTTGTTCCACTTTTAATTTTGTTTGTCCTTTAACGTAATTTGGCACGGCCTTGATTCTTGAAAACTTTTTGTACAAAAGAAAAATGCTCAGTTTCAATAAACCCTTTATTTATGTAATGAGTCATTTATATTTTGTTGTTTGTGATATTAAAATAAATACTTTTTAAGTAAAGAAAAAAGATGAAAAAAACAAAAGATTGCTAATTAATTAAATGCTGACATGCAATTTATGACATAGTCATTTGTTTTCTTTAATCAACATTTTTATTTGATAAGTGATGTGACCTGTGTTTATTGGTTAATAATGTTATATTAATAATCATTTCATAAAAAATATAACCAATGACAAAATACCTCATCGATCACTTATTTTAAAAAAAAGTTGTGATAAATTACTTAAAATGATTATTTTTATTTGATCGTGAATGTTTATTTTACTAATGTAGAAAATTGGATTTGAAACATATTTCATTCGTTATTGTTGTCTACGAATTGAAAGACAAATGAGGTTAATTTGTGTTGTGTTTACATACAATACATGACAAATTTTTTACTTTAACTTATTTAAAGGTATATTTTTATTTTCAAATAATTATGTATCAAATTAATATTAATGGGTTTTTAAACTTTTAGTAGTACTTTCTCCTTCTCGACCATTAGTCAAAGAAAATAAAGTGTTGATTTTAATATTATATAGTGTACATAACGTATTACAAGTGGCTTATTAGTTATACACATAGAATTTAAGAAAAACAACACAGTTTAGTTAATGAATCATTTTGCCATAATTATACAATGACTTTAGACAAATTACGAATGTCATTGCAAGCGCTAATACATAGGCTATTATATTTTACCGAAACTATAATCTTACTAGAAATTGAATCTAAGTAAGCCAAGAAAAAGGAACGGCTCATTATCATCGCGTATATTAGTTTTTCTTTGTTTCTACTCTAAATTTAATTTCTTATAATATGTTTTCATCATTTATTGTTCAACTACACTCTTTCACAATTACAATTCGCTTTTTACTTAAAATTTTCTTTTCTCAAAGAGTAAGGATAGACATCTAAACTAATTCATTACCAACTTTTTCATAACAACTCATGTGGCACGTATTCAAAATCATGTCAAAACGAACAGCGTCTACAACGATATTAGAAATTAATATATTAAAAAAAACGTGAAAGAACGCCACCAACCCATAGTGGAGTTGGAATTAAGCTAGCTTTGGATGGATGGGCTAAAAGTAAAAGGGAAATTAAAGAACGTAGCTTCTTCAATATTAGAGGAACAAATGCAACAAGAATGATAGAAACACCATTAAAAAAAGAGCCTAAAAAACTCACTCTAAAAGGGATTATTTAATTGGCAAAATTGGATGCCATGTTTATCCTCCAATCAATGTACGTTACAGCTGTATCCAAAAATTAAAGGTGAATAATGTAAAGCACTAGCTTGACCTACTACATGTAAATAGTACACAAGATGAATATTAACGATCTTTATTTCATTTTAGTCTCAGCACGCTGCTTATAATTTGGCATATTCTTTTTATTTCGTTTTGAAAACGTTTTTGGTTTCAACTGTAACTTAATATATTTTAATCATATTTCATCATTTTCAATACAACTTTTTACTTTTCAGCATCTACTTTTTACATTTTCAATACACTTTTTACATTATAAAACTAATTTTCAAAACTTGTTTTCAAAATCGTTTTTAAAACGCCCAAAAAGAACAGGCCCAATATTATTCTTTCTGTCGTATTAAAAGAATTTAATAATACACGTATTTATAAGTCAAAAAGTACTTGTCAAAACATGACTTTCTTTATATGAGATGGACGGAATACTTAATTAGTCCCCGAGTATGGATGAATAAATCCACAGCCAAACACAAATCCACCATGGTTTAAAAAACGGTTTTAAATTAGAGGAATATTACTTAGTATCTTATTGAAAGAGTTATGTTTTTTTATATTTGTTTTAGTATTCAAAATATGCCTTTATTAAGGAACGGAAGGAAGGAGTACGCGAACTGATTTTTTTTTTTTTTCTATATAAAAAATTAGACATCAAAATAGAGATTAGTTACACATCCACGAATGTTTTAAATTTGTTTTTTTTTTATTATTATTACTATTGTAGCTAGCTAGTATATTTAGACTAGTTACAATTACAATAATAATAATAATTAATAATTAGTCACAACTTAAGGGAGAATTTTTATACCCTTACAACTCTCAATGTTTAAATTTATGACTTGGAACTTACAAGACCATTCCCCTATTGCCATTCTAACCTCCCCCAACTCAAGGGAGAATTAATTAATTGATTTGAGTGAGAAAATCACAAATTATAAAATGTTATTTTAGAAAATGAGAGTCGATAGGCAGAGTGAAAAAAATCAAGAAAATTTTATAATGACTAACATGGACCAATATAGTAGTCCACAATCTCTACTTGTCATCCAATTTATATATACTCATATCTAGTTAAATTTATTTTAAATGGTTGATTGGTCCACGTCAATCACACTAAGAAAATTCTTCTCGATTTTTTCACTATGCATACTATTTTTCTTTTTAAAATTGAAAAAAAAAAAGAAAGAAAAAAACTCACAATTCACATTCATACACTATATATTGCCCTCCAGATTGGCTTAATTAAAGTCCCCACTACGAATCCAGTTGAAGTGCAAGCAAGCTAGTGACCTTACCTTGGATCCTCTTCCATTGAATTTTTTCCATAAAAAATGCATTTTTATTCCGAAATTCCAAAAATAGGGAAAGTTTGCTGGGAATTTCCGATTTAGAGAAAGCGAAGTTGGAAACTTCGCTTTCTTTGAAAATTGATTCGGATTCAAATTTGTATTGAAAGCAAAGTTACAGACTTCACTTTCTTTTAAAAGAAAGCGAAGTCTGTAACTTCGCTTTCTTTGAAAAAACTGGTAACTTCGCTTTCAGTGCAAATTTTTCGCTTCTAGTTTTTTCAAAGAAAGCGAAGTTACAGTCTTCGCTTTCTTTTAAAATTTGTAACTCGAAACATAGTAACGTTACTTTGTTTGTTACTGGGACTTTGTTTGTTATCTCCCAGTTAATATTAACATTATTATCTCCCAGTTAACAGTAAGTTATGATCATTTTTTAGGGCTTATTATTATATATTGCTCCTTTTAAAGGTAAAGTCATTGATAATCACCAATGAATTATGAAAAAATGGTAAATATGGTAAATGAAAAAAATGACAAATGGTAAATTTGACGTGAATTGTTAACAGGGAATTTGATCATGTTACAGGGGAAACTCTGTCATTTTTTTATTAAAATTGTACTATGTCAAACTTTATTGTTTACAAATTTTTCTAAATATATATAAAGTTGGTTTTTAAATTTTCACTTCGAGTTTTTTCTAAGAAAGAGAAGTTACAGACTTTGCTTTCTTTGAAAATTTACTTTGCTTGTTAACTGGGAGCTAACAAGCAAAGTAACGTTACTTTGCTCCGACTTACAAATTTTCACAGAAAAAACTCGAAGTAAAAAATTTGTACTAAAAGCGAAGTTACCAACTTCGCTTTCAGTACAAATTTTCGCTTCGAGTTTTTTCAAAGAAAGCGAAGTTTCCAACTTCGCTTTCTCTAAATCGAGAATTCCCCGAAAACTTTCCCTATTTTTGGAATTTTAGAATAAAAATGCATTTTTTATGGAAAAAATTCCTCTTCCATTAGAGGTAAAATGTTCACTTTAATCTCTGTTGCAAATGGCCAATTAATGATCAGAGGTAAATGTTCTTGGGCTCTAAAAAGGAGAAAATTGAAGAATCTTGCCAACATTCATTATTTATTAAAATTCTCATAAAATTAGCTTTTTAGGATTTATAATATACTCTAATTCTCTAGTGGTACTTAATTAATTATATATAGTTAATTCCACTTTGCTTAAAGTAGCATTTCCATAAGCTGCAAGAACTTTATTTGTTGTTTAATTAATAACTGTGTGCTTGGCGGCTGTCACAGTCACACAAAGATCTATGAGTTCCTTTCAAGCCTTTAGAAATGATCCAGAAATCGGATATTAAGAATTTTAGGTCCAAACACAACACTTTGAATTTTTTTTTTTTTTTTTTTGAAAACATATATATTAAGAAGATAGCGAGCACGACGACCCTAATTATTAATCATTTTAAATAATAACGTATGAAGAGGAGGCATAATGACCGTGCATTTTTACAAGCTAATGCTATAAAAGTTTAGGCTAAAATCCCCTCACAAATAATCAATCCCTCTTTCCTACTCAAGGAGTTTATTTTTTAAAAAAATTCGTGTCTCATTTAATGAGTCAACTTTCAATTTATTTACATTACATACCCTTACTAATATAACAATGTATAATCCACAATTCACTCTTACTTATAAAGTAAGGATATAAGTGGAATTTGTGGTGTCAAATTAGTTATTTTAGGTGTTGTATCTTATAACCCATAAGAAGTTGTACAAAAGTGGACTCTTTGAGTGAGACGGAGAGAGTATATGATATCTAAAAAATTTCTGCTTGCAAAATTTGTCAGAGCTCAACAGGAGCGTCCGACAACACTACCCCAAAATTAGCTAGGGGAGGCGGGTCTTTGACCTGTGCACCCGCCTCCAGTGCGGGCACCTCCAATAGGAGGGGCCCGCACCCTCCCTTAATCGGGGGTTATTGCACCCGCCTCCAATGACCATGCACCGGCCTCCAATGCCCATTAACATGCACCCGCCGCCAATGACCATTATCATAATGGTTATTGATTGTTATTGGATGCACCCGCCTCCAATAACCCCTCCGATAAATGGTATTGCGAGTACAAAATTTAATTTTTTTTCCTTTAATTTATGACTTTAGTAGGAATCGAACTCGCGCATGTAAAATCACTTGACCCTTGTACATTAAATTTACCACTATTCTACATATACTCATGTGTATAAAGTTAAAATCGAAAGTATATATTTATATATTTCCTTCTAAAACTTGTGATTTTTATTACTTTGTAATTTATCGCCTTGTTTGAATCTCGACAAATTTTAAAAATTATTTTCAACTTTCAACAGTCCAAAACAAATAGAATTTTGGAAACACTATTAAAAATTTGCAAAAATGCACCCGCCTCCAAAGCTTCTATTGGAGGCGGTGCAACCTCCAGAAACCTATGGAGGCGGGTGTTTGGAGGGGCGCCTCCACTAACGAGTTTTGTAGTAGTGCCACTAACAAGCTATGGAAAATATCCTGACTACCACCACTGCCACTTTTCGCCATAAAATCTGCTGCTCCATTTGATTTACGGTACACATCCCTCATCTTCCAATACCTTTCTAATAAAATCTCTCTAATATGATTAACCTGGCTATAATTCTCTTTGAGGTACTGCCTTCTCCATTCACCGCTGCTATCACTACCTTCGCATCAATAGTTCATGATATGATTTAATTTAAAAAATAAACATCGCGTCGCTGATTATGAAAAATAACTAGTGTATAAAAACAAACAACATATATAGAAGAGAGCATCTTTTTTCTCCTTCAACCAAAATATACTTGAGAATTGTCACATCAAGAAGGTGAAATACCAACAAATAATTGACCAAAGACCTAGAGTCCGGGGAAGAATATTGTAGCAACGATTCTCTCGGAACCCCATTTGAAGAGCCAACAAGTACAATATTAAACTAAAGAAAGGTAGGAGAGTATATTTCACTTTAGTAGCTAGCAAATAGGGGGACATCTTCATTTTCCCTTGTCGTTTTGCTCAAAATTCTTCTAGATATTTATTTCTCGAATTAATTTTCGTACTTGAAATTTTACATTAAAATAGTCGTACATTTAAATTCTTCTAATGATACAGACAGAATAGTTTATAGGGTTTTTGGGACAGTAAGTATATTTCTGCAAAAGTATTACTTCCTTAAATAGAGTATTTGGAAAAGGGGCATGATATTTGCAGTAACCGTTTCGATATTTGCAGTAACATTTTCTTGTGAAAAGTTTAAAATACCACTAACACTTAAAAAAAAAAACGGAGGTATTAGAGGCAAAAATATCGCCGGCGCTCGGTGGTATTTTACCCCCCCTCCCCCTTCAGTTTGATATTTGCAGTAACCACCGGGCGGATCTTCGCCAATCCGATAAAAAATTCACATTTTTGACAAAAATACTAACAAATTCGGACATAATACAACTAAAATAATCAAACCAACTATCTAAAACAATACCGCAAAACATTTTAACTTTAGCCACTAAACTTTTTCCGATCCGAGTCGTCTCGATTTTTATCCGATTTTGTGATTCCACTTGGCTCTGGTTTGCAGGATTTATTAAACGGAACAGAGCCCGTAAGTTGCTTTTTCAATTTTTTTTTTTTTGCAGCCCGTGAGTTGGTTTTTATTTATATTTTTGCCCAAGGACATTTTTATCTTTTTACAGGGAAATGTTACTGCAAATATCGAAACGGTTAATGCGAATATCAATTCCGTTGGAAAATATCTATTCAAAAAGAGCCCATCAAACCGTACCATTAATTATTGCATCCATGTATATAAATATTATTACATGCATCACCAGAAGTACCTTTAACTTTATTTTCTTAAAATTTTGTCTTATTTATTTATAAAAATACATATATTAATATATTAATCATCGATCCCATTTCCAAGTTCCAAGTTCCTTCGTTGTAATGAGTTAGTGCGCTGGAATTAGATGTAAAGCAACCTTAACTTCCAAGAAACTAATGAACTTGTAAAATTATGTAAAAAAAAAAAAAAATTTAAAAAAAAAGAACAAGAAGAAGAAGAAACTCCAAACGCAGATTAATTAACAAATCTTCACATTATTTTTATTCATCGTTAACTTACAAATTTTATCATGATGAAAAACTAGGAGAAATATTAATTGATGAAATTAAATTAGACTACGAACAAAAATTAAATGAAATAAAGCAACATGAACATGATGGGGTTCGAATTTTTCCTCTCCGAAACTCGATCACAAACGAATTAATGTAGACACATTCGATTGATCTCGATGATGTTGATGATCACGATTGATTTGATTGACTGATGAGATAGATCTCGATCGTCGATCAGTTCGCCACCTCGACACTCCTCCACCTCTCCGTTCTTGAAGTAATGAAAGCCGAGGCCTTCCTGTCGATATCTGGCTCAGCGACCCATCCACCCTTGTCTTGGTCACTCGGCCATACTTTGTAAGCTTTCAAGTAGTCGTCCTTCATGTCGTAGTCTCTTCTGGGCTTACTCTTAAAAAGGCCGAAAAGGGATGAAAAAGATGATGACTTCTTCTGCTTGCTTCCTCCCATGGTTGGAATTAATTGGAAAAAGTAATGATTTCTTGTGAAGAAGTATATGTGTGTTTTTCTCTTGGTTTTTGGTTTTTCAAATGAGGGTGCAGGGAGGGTTGTATTTATATAGGGGGGTGGGGTGATCCGACGGTGGAAAATGGTTCTTAGGATGGACGGTGACCGTTGATCTGATTGATGGTCCTAATGAAACTGAGAAAATTATGTACATGGTAAAAATTCAGTAAAGAATTTGAAATGTGGACCGTTGGTTTGAAAGTTGACCAAAAAATTAGTTTGTTGGATGTATCTTTTACGGAATTGATATTTGCAGCGACGGTTTCGATATTTGCAGCGACATTTTCTTGTGAAAAGACTGAAATGCCCTTGGGGAAAAAAAATTTATTAATTATTTTAGTTGTATTATGTCCGAATTTATTAATAGTTTTGTCAAAATTGTGAAATTTTTTACCGGAATGGGGAAGATCTGCCCGGTTACTGCAAATAAGAAAAGTGGGGGGGGGGGGGGGGGGGGGGGGGGGAAGTCGGCGACACTTTGGCACAAAAATGTCGCCCGGCGACACTTTTGGCCAAAAGTGTCGCCGGCGACATTTTGGTCAAAAACCCCACTTTCTTATTTGAAGTAACCACTTTCTTATTGGCCGAAAGTGTCGCCGGATTCCGGCGACACTTTGGTTTTTTTTTTTTTTTTTTTTTAAGTGTTTGGAGTATTTCGGTCTTTTCACAAAAAAATGTCGCTGCAAATATCGAAACCGTCGCTGCAAATATCATGCCCCATCTTTTATTGAGATACCAATTAACTTTATTAATTTTTGTTTCTTTCCTTGCACTTTCTTGATTCTTACTCGTTAAGCGTTCGGACATTCAATAAAATTGAAACGACACAAAAAAAAAATTAGCATGATCCCTACACAAGGATGGCATGCACAAATCGAGATTCTTACGTGTATGTTCTACCTGGCGAAGAAATCATCCACGGCCTTTCCTTTAGAATTTTTTTTTTCGCACCAATTATTCACTCGGGATTCCAGTTTAGAATCAGTTTTCTTCATGAAATTTGACGAAAATTATTCCATAGTCACTTCTGAGTGATCGATCGCTAGCTCTTCTTTGTGTTTAACTTGCATTAATTGAGTTTATTTCATCGTTTTCTTTATCATTTCCTTTTTATTTTATGTACTGGTTTAGGCTATGCCCTTTAATTATTTTCTGTAAAAAAAATGTCCCTTTTTTTTTTTACCTTAATTTCTTATTGTTCTTCGAAATTTGTGTTGTCAACTAAGGAATAAAATTGGTCAAGAAATTCTCTTCCATTTAATAAGAAAAATCATCTTTTTAAAAAGTACAACTCCTTGTGAGTATTCAGATACAACATCTATAATAGATAATTCGTTACTACTTTTTAACTAAGTGTTGATTAATAAATAGAGCGAATTACATTTGCCTTCCTGAGTTTTTGTAAAATTACAAATACTTCCTCAAATTTTTGACTATTACAAATATCTTGTCCCTATGATTTGGTCAACATTTTACCAAACAATTAACGTATAGGTCAACAAATCCAAGTTCATTTTTTCGCCTCAAATGTCCGTAGTTTCATCAATACTCGAGGGAGGCAATAATGTACTTACCAAAAAACTCGAGAAGGTCTTTGTAATTTTACCAAAATTTGAGGACGTACGGTAAATATAACTTCCCATATAAAGACATTATAACGCTTATATTAGAATTTAAAAAATTGAAACAAAATTCCTCCATCAAAATACAGATAGAGTAAATCAATGAAAAGATTAATATTTTAGATTGATTTATGCAGATGTTGAAACTGTCTAATTAAAATTAATTATTTGTGTGACTTTTGTAGGAGTTTCTTTGGGGGCGCTTGGTTCGTAGGGGGGAATGAGAATGGGAATGAGAATTATAGTAGTGAGGAATGATAGTAGAGGTAATTATTGTATATTTGTTGTTTGTTTTGTGATGGGGAATGATTATAATTACCATTGATGGTGTTTGGTTCACAAATAAAATATTTAATAGTAATGTTTGTTTTTATTTTTTTTACATTCAACTTTTAATATTATAAAATATTTATGTTTAAATATATTATAAGGATAATTTTTGCTAATTAAAATATTTTAAAAGTAAAAATATACACAAAAAAGAATTTTGTGTAGGAATGATTAATTGATTCCCATTCCCCTCAAAATGGAGGGGGAATGGATGATTGGACAAAAGTTGGATTTGGGAGTGGAGTCCGGGGAATGAAACCCCTTAACCAAACACTCCATTTCATTTCCATTCCCATTCCCATTCTCCACTCCCAAAACCTCCAACCAAGCATACCTTTGTGTTGAAAGATGTATCTCACAAATGAATGCATGACAAAGAATAGATATACCTAAAAGCAGTGGCCAACCAAGAACAATTCCTAGAATTTTAGTTTTACGTTGTTATCACCCAGATATACTTATGTTTTTGTCGCATTCAATGCATGACCCCAGCTATACTTTTATCTTTGACATTGAGGGATGGAGGTCTCTCCTATGATTGAGAAGATCGAAATAATTGGGAGAGTAAAAAAAAATTCACTTTAAAAACTCAAAAACTGATTTAGAATATGACAATAATTACTCGGCAGTTTTATTTTTAAATATTTAATCATTTTTTTCTATATGAATGTCACGTTATTCATTAAAAGAATTCACTATAAATTTTTTATGAGTATCATTACTCGATTGAGAATTTGAGTAAAAAGTATAGAAACACAAAAATTAAAAGTTTGAAATGGACATGTTTGATAGTTAAGTTTATCCATGGGGATAGACAAATGGTACCATATCTATGATTTCTGTCCAAATCCTGCTCATTTGGACAAGAAAGTAACTTTGTTACACATACCTACTATGCGACACCTAAATTCTTTTTTTAGAATAAGTACTCAAGGTAACATGTGTGTTATTGTACGTATTAGAGAAAGTTGTTCTTTCATCTCTCTAGAAACTTCAATTTTAAAAATGTGTATTTATTACTAACATGGAGTTTCTTTCCTCTTCTTGGGGACCATATTCAGACTCTCGTTATTATTTGGTTCATCGTCGAGATCATTTGAAGGGGTGCACTGCGTTGCGCTTGCTATATTTCGGATCTTTTAATACTTTTTTCTTTTCCTTTCCTTTTCCTTTGCATCTTTCAACTTCCAATGTTTGAACCGCGACCTCAAAGTCACAAGTCCTTCCACTTAATTATCGCTGTCCCTACCCTTCCCCAACTCTAAATGACACATAATTAGAAAAGGGTAAGATCATTATTCTTCCAATATAAAAAAAATTACAAAATCTTTTTTTTAGAATATAGAACTATACTCTATTCTCTATATTTTTGTTTAAATATTACAAGCTAGTTGTAGTTATCTACACAAAGATTGAGTGGGTGAACAATGATTGTGAATAGCTAAAGAGATAGAGTAAAACCAATAATATAGAACCATTATAATATCAAAAAGAACCCTAAAAATAATTGAGCAATAGTTCACCCATATCTAGAAGAGATCGATCGTCAAAAAGAATCCTTAAAAGGTTCTTTTTTTTTTATGCCAAACTTTTCTGACAAAAACTAAAACAAAAATAAAAATTATATTCTTCATCCGTCCGTTTCATATAAAGAGTTAATTAACGTTTCAACAAAAATAAAAGGTTATCTCACTAAAAGAGTCTAGTTTAAATTTCTTTACATATGTATATACATTTACTAATATAATAATATATATATATAGTCAAATTGCTTATTTTATGTGTTGTATTTTACTATCTATATAATAATTTGTACATTTTTCAAACCGAGCTCTTTTAATGCGGCGGGGCAAGTGTATAATTCATGAAGGAAAAAAAAAAAAAAAAAAAAAAAAGGTGAAGCGTATGTCCCTCACCAACATTGCTCGCAAGCTGTCTAGCTTTAAGGATTCTTCTTCTTTAGAAAACCAAACCCTATGTAGTTTGGTACGTCCACAATGGCTGTACTTACAAACTACGGAAACAAACGCCCATTTTTTTCTATTTATATATTATATATATTCCCTTCCT
Organism: Leptodermis oblonga; assembly: GCA_016801395.1. Lineage (NCBI taxonomy): Eukaryota > Viridiplantae > Streptophyta > Magnoliopsida > Gentianales > Rubiaceae > Leptodermis > Leptodermis oblonga. The sequence goes on from CM028755.1 coordinate 5,827,631, forward strand.
TCATCTTTTTCGGTGTTTTTTCTGGCTGTCTTCACGTTATCTATGGTCTTATAATGTTAAATTTGTGTGTACTTTTTTCATTGTACGTGATACACTTCTCATGAAGACTTGAAAGTTAGGCTGTTCAAAGTTTGATTATATTATATATATTAGAAAAGAAACATCGATCCAGGACTTGGAATATATAAATTGATTTGTTACTTAACTGGTAAGTTGGTACAATCACCTTTAAAATAATAAGGGGAAAAAAAAAAAAAAAAAAAACCCCTTGAGCCAGCTTTGGTAAAAGTACAAATATATACCTTCACAATGGTTTTCAAAACATTAATCACTCTATTGATCCTTTGAATGTTGTTGTCTTTCTTTGGTTTCAAAATAGTCTTGAACCTAAATTTTAACAATGTTCGAGTTATTTTCGCTTAACACGTGAGTTACTTCAAGCTAAATAAAGGGTAATCGAACAAAGTGATTTAACATTTTTTTTTCCATTAGTTGCATCTATCTATTATTGTATGTTAATCTCATGTGATAGTCGAACTAACTCAAATATTGTCAAAATCAGGCTTGCATGTTGGTACAATTTTTGAAATTAAAGGACGAAAATAAAGCGTTTTCAAATTAAATGATCAAAGAGAGACAAACAATGTCCCAAATTAAAAGACCAGTGAAATGATTTAACCTTTTAGATATTATATTGGAGTTTTGGGTATCCAAAAAATTAAAGGGAGTGCTTGATGTTTTGAGTTTTCAGGGCGTATTTATAAGTTTGCCAAATAATTAATATTTTTTTTTCGTTCTTCAACACGCTAATCTGCAAACACCACCCAGTGACGCTTTTTATTTTGTGGGTTTTAAACCGAACCCTAATATTCAATTTAATTACCCCATTCATTATAATCCGCTTCCAATCCTAGCTAAGCGAGAGATTATTTTATACAACGGTTTATCATACAAAATTATACAGTTTGAAACATAATTGAGATAAAATTATAATTTTATTATCTAAAATATACCGATTTATCTTATAAATAGTATTGGTTTGCTATACAGAAAAAATTCTAGTACAACAGATACATTAAATAGTTTACCCTAGCTAGGTACAAATCTGGCATGCACGAAGTACGTATTAGCTAGGGAGATTAATCAAAAAAATTATTTACTTGTAGCATTAACTTGGCAACAATTCATTTCTCACTAACGGGTCACTTTCATTTCCTTTTTCCACTTTGTCCTTTCATTTATTTAGACATTATGAAAAGGGCAAGGCATCTTCTGATTAATAGTATGTAATAACTCCATTATCCGTTCCACTTAAAAAGTCTAGTGATATAACTGTTTTTGAGTCACGATTGATGTACAATTCAAAAGTGAACGCTTCTAAATAAACGGTGGGAGTAGCTAGAATGCTTAACAACTTCAACAAACACTATGTAATGGGCTACAGCTACAGTTCACTAGAGCTCAAAGGGGGCTGCATTAATTTCTCAAATAGTGCTTTTTTTTTTTTTTTTTTTTCTAAAGCAAAACACTTTTCTTTGATATATTCCCCATAGGTTTCTGGGAAAATGGTTGCTTGTAGAAAGATGGGGCACAAAGGCAATTAGAGGTCATAGTCAATCCAAAATTAGGCCATTGGTTCTTAGCTTTTGGGTAATAATTTATTTATTAGTTGATCAACTTTAATTTGTTTACATTGGAGTGGTTTTCTTAGTGGAAAGGAAATCTTGAATATTTGTACTTTTATTGTTATTTAATTCATGAAAAAATAAAAGTACTATAAGGCTATGTTCTTCCAGCTAGCACAAAATTTTATCTAAATCGATCTTTCCACTTTTATTATCGATCTTTCCCAGATATTTATGTGCATGCATACGCTTTTTAAATTTTATATGAATACATATATAGGAAAAATACTACGGCCTCATTTACGGAATCATTTAGTCATTGAATTACAGTTTTGGATGCATTATTAATATCATAGCAATTGAGAAATAAACTGCGGGACTGAGCCCCAACTACAATTGTCGTTCAGGTAATGTCCCAAACTTTGCTAACTCGTGTGCAATGGTGTTCTTTCCTCTGTCTACCTAAAAAATACCAGCAATTCTTGGCACTAGTACTACACTTTAATTAAATGTAAATTTTGTAATGAATGAGCTACTCTTGGTTGAATTATGGCTCCATACTTGAGCAACAAGAGAAATTCCTCTTGAGATTAAGTTTAGTTTGGCGCAGTCGCAAGAGGACTGGGTCTCCCCGGCCCTCCTACACCTGCAGTTTTTATAACTTGTTCTCGTGGTGATATTCGGGGAAGTCTCTTGTCCAACGGGATACTCCATCCCACCCTATGCGAGCGCACTGATCTTTTATATATGTTTGAAAAAATAGAAAATACTTTTTATTTAAATTCTTTTTAAAATATGTGATATTTCAAACTTCATAATCGATATATACTTTTTTTCTCACACGATAGTACTTTATATATATATAAATAAATGATACATTAGCAACTAAATTTGATAAATCATATACTATACATATGTGATACACGATATGTCAGAAATTATGAGTAATACAAAATACACCAAACACTATGCGCGATACTTTTTTTTCGTTCTCAATTAGAGTTTACTAATTATCAATCTGTAGTGTTTTAGTTTAATTTTTAAATTTTAAATAATTTATCAAAAATATATATTCATGTCATATTTTTTACATGAAATATTATTTGAAAATGTTACAGAGAACGTTAGTTCAAGAAGAAATAAAAATCATCCTCTCTCTATTTTCACTCACCTAATTCTCTTGTGGAACGACGACTGTAATTAAGTCATCATCACCTTCCTTTTGATAAAGCACAATATTTAAAATAAGTAATTTGAACTGAGATTTTTAATTTATATTAAAGGTTAAGTCGACCACACATTATTATATTAATTAGTAAAAAGATATTATGTAAACAAATTAATTCAAACTGGACTATTTTAGTGGGGAAAAAAAAACCGAACTCTTATATATATATACTCACCTAAATCCCTTGTGAAAACGACGACTATAATTAAGTCCTCACCTTCCCTTTGATAGGTACTATTGTGTTCATATTGATAAATCAAAAGGGCCAAATTAAACAAACAATTAATTCAAGCATATATAGAAATTCAAAAGAGGGCATCAAGAATCATCTCGATTGTTTGAATTGAAAGGCAATCAATTAATTAAACAGAACCTTTGTTGCCATGTAAATTGATGGTAACAAGCATGTTGGGCATGATTTGCGTGCATTTCTTTTTGTTCATAATTTTCTATCTATATAGGCAAGGCATCCTACCAACTTAATTCATTGGATTGGCTTAACTAATTAATTGACGTGCGATATTTCGACTCTTATAATCGATACTTTTTTTCCCACTACATATGATGCTACCTTTTTTTTTTTTTAGAAACAGGCGATATATCACCAACTAAACTCGATAAATTACAAATTACATATAAATGATATATACGCAATACATCAAATATGAATTAATCCCATTATACATGTCTATCAAAACTTTATTTGATTCTTGATTCATTTTTTCCCGCAGTAATCTTTTCTCTTTTGATATATATTAAGCCTCAAAAAGCATATATATATATATATGGTTAGCTGGAACCGCAATTGTGGATAAAGGGAAGAAAAGAACTTTTATTCGAAAGACTGACGGTTCAACGACGCACATATCGAATTTAATATCTAATGTATCGTGTATCGAGTTCAACCTCTCATTTACTAGTTGTTAATATATTGTAGTTATAAGGATAGCTGTTGATGTATCATATATCGCATATATACAGACATTTGATGTATAGCGTATCAAATTTAACTTTTAGTGTATCGTAGTTATGTTAAAACAACAATCATTAAACGATAGGAGAAATGACTTCTTCGTGGATAAATTATTACCGGTTTAACAACGTTAAAAGTCACATATCTTTTGAAGAGAATAGTCACTCACTATAACTTCTTACTATGCGTCTAACTTTATTCGTTAAAGTGAACTATCACTTCAATTGGATTGCTTAATTAACTGCTAAACTGCAAATATCTCATCCTCTTTAACACTAAAGTGAATCACAACAAAAGAGACTATGACTAACTTTTTACTGTTTATAATCTTCTTTGTCTCTGCTTAATTAGAGTTAATGGGTAAGAACCACCTATTTCTTTTACACAATCGGTACACTTTTTCCATCTCAATAAAAAGTCTTGCCCGACATACGGAGTTTCAATAGATATAGCTAATCTCATTGGCTTTACTATATTGTGAGAGTGTCTGGGCCACCATGTTATGTGCGCGACAAACTCATGTTAACGTGGCAAGTCCTAGTGCTCGTTTTAACTGATTAATATCCTAGATGATGCCCCCAAACCTTGATCGGTCCTCACTGGGGTGGTTGGTCGCATCGATGACCTTGTTAGTGGGATGCCTGGAGGAGGGCCTCCATCGCTTCCCTTATTCGCCCCAAGGAAATAATCCATACATAATTAATGAAATTATGTGTGGGTCAAAATCAATTCACGTTCACTTAAAAAGTAAGAACATATACAAAGGAACAAATTATCGCAAAATATTTATTTTTTTCATTATACTTCAAACTCATAAAAAGTAACATTTCTTAATATGAGTTCTTCCGTTAATGGAGGTAGTATAATTTACAGAAAACACATATAAAAAATAATAGAAAAATAGAAATTTAGACAAAACAAAAAGTAACCACATAAGAATATTTGTAGCCAAATATCCACATTACTCAAGCATGATCTTTAAAGATTTTATCTACAGCTAAGCTGCTAAAGAGTATAGCCAAAAATAAACAAACAAATGTTATTTTGACTAGCCCACTATGAGATACTTCTCCAAACCACAAATTATAGAATGATTTTATAGTAACTGGAATTCTTCTTTAATTTTTTTTTTCTTTTAATTCCTTTCGCATATGAAAAATGTGCTTATGATGCTAGTGGAGTTAAGAGTTATCTCGAAAGCATCTTGCTGGTAGGTTGCGAGTCGCCGCAACAGCAATAGCAGAGCATTTTCAAATTAATTGACGATACACGAGAGATTATTGAGTGGAACAGATGTATACATTTTAGCACGATGAGATGGTACAACCATCCAATAATTCTTTGACACGTGTAAAATTAACTCCTAATCAAATTATTAAATACAAATTTATATTAATAATTTCATCTTCCTTAATTATAGAAATTCCCTCTCTGTTTCTTCCTTGCTTATAGGATTTCCTTTCTTCTTCTCCATCGATTCCAGTCCTCCACGGCTCCAAACCCACAAAGGGTTCAACATCATCAATATATACAACTTAGAAGAAGAAATCTTCATATATGAACACATGACATCACCATTAAAGTTTAATCTTCTTTTCAAAATTTTCCTTCCCACAAATTGAGGCTTCGGGTATTTAAAGGAAGGGAAAAAAAAATTTTCTCCACCATCTAACTTGTCGTTAATGGCAGTAATTGAGGTAATGTTAATGGCAACAATTGAGGGATTGTGACTTGTGATGGGCATGGAGCGGGAGAAGCCTCCTCGAATGTCCTTTCGTATCTTCTTCTTCATAATTTTATTACCACAAGTTAGTTGTAGAAAATGAAAGCAATTATGGTGTAGCCATGAAGGTGTATCGATGGAGAAAAAGAAAGGAAATCCTATAAACAAGGAATAAAGAGAGAGGGAATTTCTATAATTAAGGAAGACGAAATTATTAATATAAATTTGTATTTAACAATTTGATTAGGTGCCAATTTTACACGTGTCAAAGAATTATTGGATGGTTGTACCACCTCATCATGCTGAGGTGTATATATACATTAGTTCACTCAATAATTTCTCGACTATACACACAGTAAAAATTCACAATTTATAATTAATTTTTAGATACGAAAACTACATGGTAAAGAATCATTGAATGCTTAAAATTAAAATTGCCAAGCATCTATGTGAAATTATTAATTAATATGTATTTGTAAAATGTCTCTTCCAACTTTAGTCAAAGTACTCTTTAAATTTTGAATGACAATAATCAACCCTCTAAATTATTAATTTAATAATTTGTAGTAAGCAAATTTAAATTTTGTCTTTAGTTAAAAATCAAGTAATAAAATTACTCTAATTTTTTTTTTTTTTTGAAAAATAAACTACTCTAACCTTTTAAAATAGCTAAAATGTACTCAACAAAGATAATATACACTTTAAATTTCTCAAAAATGTTTAGATGGGAAAAAGGAGAAGAAATGACATAAAAAATTTGTCCTTTATTAATTTCGTTTGAGGAGTTTATAAGAATTATTGAGAAACACATATATTTAGATTTATAATTATCAATGATAACCATTTATAATTTTGTTCTTGCATGTTTTCCAATTTTTCTGTCAAAATCTGTAAATATTCATAGAAGTTGTTTTATTATTCAAATTAAATAACTAATTACTTAAGTAATAGCTTCATTATTTTCTTTTAATAAATCTAGGCATCAATATCCATATTACTGATTTGATGAAAAGAGTACAATTGGAGGAGGGGGCTAGGCAAAAACTTTCATTATTGTTTAGTTAAAATTTTCTTCTTTTTTTTTTTTTTTGTTATGCAGCGATAATAATGTCTATATTCTCAGGAAAACAACCACCTATAGTAAGCGACTCGTAATCTTAGCAGTTAAGTCCTGCTTTTGTGTTATCATACTTCACATCATTCAGTCTAATAGATCATATCTCTCTAGTTTTATTCTATATGAACAAAGTTTAGCAGCATTTGATGAGCAAAATCAGTCATAGTTGCAGGATTAGTTTTTGTTTGGAAACGTGATCCAAATCAATATTTGGATCTCATTTAAAATTATTATAATAAGAACAGTGGATATACCATTTTTTTCTCTAGGGTTCCTCTCTCCCGTAACCCTTGAAGCCACTTTCTTGTCTACCAAGTAAACGCCGCTAACTCCAAAGGTGTGTTCTTTTCCCTCAATTCTTGTTAAGCACATCACTCCTTGCCGTTCCCTCGTCGGATCTTGTCTTCCTACGTGTTGGTGTTGCATTTGCTTTGGTGCTCGTTTTATGATGGACTCTGAATTGCTGTCGCTGTTAGAGACCTTCTCCCTCATGGAGGAGGAAAAAGTGGTACTTGATGAGGACTCTCTCCCGCAGTCGGTAGGACAACCAATGGTGGCACTAGTGGCCAGGTTGCTTGCGCCGCTTGTCATCCCCCCCTCACATATAACTAGACTGTTTCGTAAGGTCTGGAATCTGAGGCATGGCCTCCGGTGCTATCAAATCGCAGAAAATACGATTTGTTTTGAATTCGAGAACAAAGCGTAGAAAGCTTGGGTCCATGACGGAGGTCCCTGGAGTTTTGACCGCTGGTTGCTGTTGCTGAAGGAGTATCTATCAGACATGGTGGTTTCGGAACTCTGGTTTGACACCTACCCCTTCTGGATCCATATTCATGGTCATCCGCTAGGTCTGCACACTCCTAAATTCGCTCCGACGGCGGGGGCCATGGTTGGACGCTTCATGGAGGTCAACACAAACTACAACTATCGATGTATATGTATGTTCTTGCGTGGTCGGGTGGATGTGGACGTCACTGCTCCGCTTAAAAGAGTGATATCGGTGGTTTATCAGGGTAAGGTGCACACGTGTGTTCTTCACTATTAGAAGCTACCCGATTTCTGTTATATTTGTGGGAAGCTAGGCCATGCAATGTCGGGATGCTTGAAATCAGATCTGGGCTAATTAGATGGGACAAAGGTGCTCGGTTATGGGGCTTGGCTTCATTTGCCGGTGAACGTCAGCCCCCACGATCCCCCACGGGCTGGCCGAGATCATGCGTCGTCGCAGTCTCCTGTTCGATGGGGCTCAGGTGTGACAAGAAAGCCCTAGCCCCGAAGCCAGGGGACAGGGCAGTGAGAGACGACCTACAACCGCAATGTCGAGATGCCGCTATGTCCAGGAACCAGCCGATGTTGGCAGTAGGTGGGCACGGGCCTGGTGTGAAGTCTCTGAAACACGACCATGCTACCAGGAACTCTTCACATGCGCTCGTACCCGTTGCGAGGGTGCCTGGACGTTTGGATGACATGTTGTATCTGCCCCAGGGTCTTGGTCTTTTCATGGGTGATGAGAGTACTGCCAAGTATAGAGGAGGCATACCGCCGGGCTTCTCCCCTCGTCCGATCAGGACCCAGCTTGTGGATAGAAGTTTGGCAGGCTGGTTGACAGAGGAGAACTCCCCACCGCCTTCACAACGGGATGCGCCTAAGGAGTTGTCCGGCCAGCTGCTGCTTGAAGCTGGCCCGACGAGTGCTCCGAAACTGAAGCAGACGGAGCTGGACGATGTGGTCTTGAGGGATGTTCCAATCCAGGTTGATGCTTCAGCCCGTTGTATGAATCAGAAGCTCAAGACTGGTCCAAACCAATTAAAACTGGACAAGGCTCATGTGCTGACAAAGGCCACTGGTGCAAAATGGAAGCTACTACTCTATGATGCTGAAAAGATGGATTCTGAGTGGCTTGCAGTAGAGGTTCTCCCTAAGAGAGGCAAAGTGGGATCAATGGTGGGGCCCAGGCATGCATTTGAAGCTGATTTGCAGGATCTGGAATTTGCTAAGGGCGTTGGCTTGAGACAAAAGACATTGACCAGTAAGGTGGCCAGGAAAAAGGCTGCAGCACATATGGTATCTGACGTTGACAGTAAGGGAGACAGTAATGATGAAGGGGCCAGGACTGACAATGAAGCTCAATCCGGCCTAGTGCCATGAGTATTTTATGTTGGAACTATCAGGGGTTGCGAAACGCTGCGACAGTTCGTGAGTTGGGCGGACTCATCCGTTCGACTAGGCCAGACTTAATTTTTCTTTCTGAAACAAAAGCTTGTCATTTATTTTGTGATACAATAAAGTTGAAGTTCCATTATTTTGGGTTGTCAGTTCCTGCCAAGGGGCACTCTGTGGGGCTGTTACTCCTTTGAAAGCCCAATGTTATAGTTTCTTTGCTTTCTTTTCATTCTTAGTTTATTGATGTGGAAGTGACACTTGGGGGTTCTCTATTCCGTTTCACGAGATGGTATGGGGAGCCTGCTGTTGCTCGGCGACAGGAGTCATGGTTGTTATTTCACACCTTAATGCAGTCACACAAAGGGCTTCCCTGGTTCTGTGGGGGGGACTTTAATGAGGTACTTGCACATGAGGAGTACTTGGGACGTCAGATTCGCCCTGAGTCATAGTTAAATGCTTTTCGAACTGCCCTGGACCATTGCGGGCTAGTTGATATGGGGTATAGGGGTCATCTCTACACCTGGTGCAGGAATTTGAGGGCCCTAGGGACACTGGGGGGGCGGCTGGACAGAGCTACATGGAATGCAAGGATGCATGATGTCTTCCCATGCAGCAAGGTCTACCATTGTACGGCATTTCACTCTGATCAAATGGCTCTGCATATACAGCTGTGGAAGTCACCGAGGGGGCCTCAAACCCGCCTTTAGCCCACTAGGTTTGAAGCTCTCTGGGTGAAGTGGGTGGACTGCGAGAAGATGGTTCAGGAAAGTTGGGATGTGGGATTGGAGTAAGCTTGATAGGTGTTTGGTTAGCTTGGTAAAGTGGTCGACTGGAGACAGAGCATCTCACGAAGCATATTGAGTTGACCCACAAGAGTATCCTGGAATTGGAAAGAGGGGAGATCACAACGAAGGCTTAGGCACAGCTAGCCAGGCTCCGAAACTAGTGAGAAATCTTGCTGGATCAGGAGGACATCTGGTGGAAGCAAAGATCAAAGCAACACTGGTACAAGGATGGGGACAGGAATACGTCATATTTCCATAGGTATGCTTCTCGCAGACGGGAGGTGAACACGATTCGGGGTTTGGAGGACTCGGGAAGAGTGATGCAGGAGGATCCAGAGGCTATGGAGGGTATAATCTATGATTACTATCGTCCCATATTTACGTTGTCTACCCTGTCAGTGGAGGATATAGTGGGTGCTCAGGCCCGTCTTCAGCCTAGGGTTTCATTCGTGGCACAGGACAAGCTGAGCCAGCCGTACACGGAGCAAGAGGTCGTGCGAGCACTCAAATCCATGCATCTATTCAAGTCGCCTGGCCTTGATGGTATAAGCCCTGTCTTTTTTAAACGATTTTGGCATATTGTGGGCCGGTGTGTGCAAGCTTTCATTCTAGTTATACTTAATGCTGGGAGCTTCCCCCCAGAGATCAACTATACGCACATCGTTATGATCCCGAAGGTGAACTCTCCTACCCAGGTTACGGGGTTCAGGCCCATCAGCTTATGTAATGCGGTGTACCGTATTGCCTTGAAGGTGGTTGCCCTGAGAATCCGGGAGACATTACCAGCAGTGATTAGTGAGACCCAGGCTACGTTTGTGACAGGTCGCCATATTACGGATAATGTGTTATTCGCGTACGAGATGCATCACTATATGAAGGTTCAGAGCGAGCAGGGACGGAAGCTAATGTCGCTCAAGCTGGATATGAGCAAGGCTTTTGACAGAGTAGAATGGAGGTTTGTCTGCCCACTTTTGGAGAAATTTGGATTTCCACGACGGTTGGTTGAGTTGCTGCATCGGTGTCTATCGTCTGTTCAGTTTTCGTTCCTCTTGAATGGACAGTGTTTTGGGAGGTTGGCACCAGAATGTGGAATACGGCAAGGGGATCCATTATCCCGATATCTTTTCATTATCTATAGAGAGGTGTTCTCCTCCATGCTTCATGATCTTCAGTGCAATGGTCGGTTAACGGGCATTGGGGTAGGGAGGGAAGCCCCGTGGATCTCTCACTTATTTTTGCAAATGACACATTGCCATTTAGGCAGGCCACAGTGGCTGAGGCGAAATATATGCAGACTACTATCATGGCTTACTCCCAGATCTCGGTTCAGCGCATACATTTCGATAAATCAGTCATCTATTTCAGCAAGGCGACGGAGGCAGGGACAAGGTGTTCAATCTGTGAACTGTTGAGAATGAGGAAGGTGGCCCAGCATGAGAAATATTTGGGACTTCCCTGTGTGGTGGGACGGGACAAGGTGGGGGTTTTTCGATCGATTAAGGACAAGGTGGCTAAGTGGATTGAGAGGTGGAAGGCGAACTCATTGAGCCGGGCAGGGAAGGAGGTACTCATCAAATCCGTGGTGCAGGCCATCCCGACATACACGATGTCCTGCTTTTGCATCCTGGATGGGGTTCAGGGTGATTTACAAGCGATGGTGGTGCGTTTTTTCTAGGGAAAATCGACCATAGATGCTAGGCTCCATTGGGTCTCCTAGGACAGGTTGGCACGGAGTAAGCGAGATGGTGGACTTGGATTTAGACAAATGAAAGCTTTCAACCTGGCTATGCTCAGCAAGTAATCTTGGGGCCTACTTACTCGTCCCCATTCACTGTTGAGTCGAGTGCTAAAGGCCAAGTATTATGCGGACGAGAGTTTTCTTGAGGTGGGGTTGGGCCATCGACCCTCGTTTACTTGAAGAAGCATACTGGAGGGTCGAGAGGCACTAAAATTGGGCATCCGGAGAAGGGTGGGGAACGGTCGGAGTGCCTGGATCTGGCAAGATCCTTGGATTCCTGGTCAGGGAATGCAAGCCCCACAGTATATACCGACAGGGCTTGCCCCACTTGGCAGGGTATCGGAGCTAATAGATGAGGAGGTAGGGCAGTGAAATACGGAGCTAGTACACACACTCTTTGCCCCGAACATTGCTGCTACTATATGTGACATCCCCTTACGAGATTTGGCGAGGCATGATCAGTGGATATGGCATCCAGACAAACGAGGCCACCACAGTGTGAAGAGCACTTATCACCTACTAGTTTCAAGGGCAGGGCTGGAAGAAGAGAAGGCCCTCCTTAAGATGACCCGGACCCTTTATGGCATCGTCTCTGCAGTATGAACGTCCCGGCTAGAGTGCTGCAGTTCATATGAAGATTCAGAATCGCTACACTACCCACGCAGGAGGCTTTGTAGTGCCGACATGTTATGACTGGGCCTTTGCTTTGTCACCTGTGCTATGGGGCGAGTGACACACTCAGCCACCTATTTTTTTACTATAGTTTTTCAACAGCGGTCTGGGATCTCTCAGGATGTCGGGCGAATATTGAGGCAAGACGATAGGACCAAGGCCACCTCTGGCTCTGGGAAATACTGTTGCACAACACGAAAGGGGTTTGCGAGTACATAGCCGTGGCCTTAGATCTCATTTGGTTCCAGCGGAACAAGCGTGTGCATGGCGAGCCTGGGCTAGGCCCACTCGGAGTAATGCAGTCAGTGGTGGCAACCCGAAGGAACTATAAAGCGGCAAGATCCTGTTCGAAGAGGGACAACCCATCCCTGACCTTTTCGGCCCTTATAGCTAGGGCCCCGAGAGGGATTCGGGTGTACTTTGATGCAGCATATCACCCTTCGACGCGTAGGGCGGCAATGGGAGCATTTAGATGTGATAAGGAGGGAAGGTGGTCAGGAGGTTTGGCTAGGAATATTGTAGGTGTATACACCACGGAGGAGGCAGAAGCGACGGCTTGTTTAGCGTCCCTCGAGCTGATCCAGCGTTACAGATGGGATCAATGTTCACTAGTGGGTGATGCGGCGACCATAGTCTTAGCTGTGAGGGGGGATGAGAGCCCGGCGATGGGGACACAGAGCATTGTGAGAGAGATCAAGGCTGGCGTCAGTCGCTTAGGGGTTGGGGTCATCTACTGGGTGAAAAGGGGTAAAAATGTCATAGCCCACTTGTTAGCAAACCATGAGGCAACTAGCCCTCAGGAGGAGTATGGGTGGCTTGAGCCACCTGCATTTGTATATCAAACGTTGTTGGATGATTTTCAACGCCATTAATATACTGTTTTATGTTCAAAAAAAAATGTTTGGATCTCATATTCATTTTATAGTAATTTTTCATCATTCCCAATAAGTATTTTCACACTTTTAATACACTTTTTTATATTTTCTATGTAATTTTAATATTTTAAAATCACAATCCAAATCAATTTTTGGATTAAGTCTTGATACTAAACGGGGCTAAAGTTTTATTAACTACTCAAGCGTTTTAAAATAACTCTAACAGCACACTTCTTTTCCAAATAGAGAGAAATGTAAACTTAGGGCCTATTCTTTTACTTGGTTTGAGTCCTGGTTTGAGTCCAGGCCATGACTCAAACCAAATGGGTTTGAAACTAAAACAAAGAAACAAAGTTTTCAAACCAGGACTTAAAACACATATTCCACAACCACCCGGTCTGCCTCTCCGCCGCCTCGCCGCCGCCACCCTAAACCCTAAACCGTAAAAATCCAATTCTTCTTCTTCTTCTTCTTCTTTTTCGTTTTCATGTCAATTTGGAATTGAATTCAGCATTTCCCCAAATCCCCAAATAAAATGCAATGTGAACTAGGGTTTCAATTTCAAATTCCAATTACAAAAAAAAGAGAGCTTGAGGGTGGAGGTGTTGGCGACGGGAAAAAGAAAAAGAGGTTGTAGGCGAAGGCGACGGGAAAAAGAAGAAGAGGTTGTGGGCGGAGGCGGAGGTGGCGGGAAGAAGTAGAAGATGAAGAAGAGGTTGCAGGGGGAGGCGGAGGGTGAGGTGGAGGCGGTGGGAAGAAGAAAAATGAGAAGAAGAAAAGGTTGCGGGTGAAGGTGTCGGCGACAGGAAGAAGAAGAAGAAGAAGTTGCAGGCGGAGGCGAGAAGAAGAAGTAGAAGTTGCAGGCGGAGGAGGATAAGAAGAGGAAGAGGTTGCAGGAGGAGGCCGGTGGCAGTTGCAGGCGGAGGCCGCCGGCGGTTGCAGGAGGCGGCGGCAGTGTGGGTGGGAGTGGGAGTTCGTGTCTCAAGTTTTTTGAGATAAAGATTGGTTTTAGTTTTGGGTTTTAGTTCTTGGTAAGAAACATGATTTTGGTTTTGAACCCAAAAAAATGACAAACCAAGGTTGAGTCCAACCCAAAGAACAGACCCTTAGAAAGCGTGAAGAACTCAAAGTCCATAACACAAGGCCCACAATCCCTGATCCAATTTAACCAAACCGTTGATCATGATTAACTAGCCCAATTTAGTTAGATTAATATTGGGCCTTAGCTGCCAGCGGCCCAATAAGAAATTAATTTCAATCAAAATCGGCCCAATACGGAAGTGACGTGGCTAAGCCCAAGATTAACCGTGACCCAGGAGCGTCAATTCCTGGTGATATTATCAAAACCCTCAAAGGCTCAAATCAACGCTATTTTCTCTCTCTTAAAGCATCAATTTCAAAGCCTTGAGAACGGAAGTCATCAATCTCCGACCTCTTTCCTTCAAATCTGGTAATTTTTCTTTCCAATAAACCTTTCAAATTTCGTATTCTTGCGAAGGAAAGATTATCATATGCATTTTCATGTTCTCTTTATCTGTTAATTTTTGGCAACATGTGTGTATATATACATACAGTTGATAAATCTATAGATCAGAACTATTGTTTGAGCAAAAGTAAGTATTTAATTCTATAATTGTGGATAATTTTTCAGTTGAATTTGATTTGTATGTGTGTTAGAATTTACGAAGGTTTTTATTGGTTTCGTTTATGGATTGCTATCCTGAATCCTGTTGAAGAGATTCAGCTGTAAAATGTTGGTTGCATGATGGATTTGAGCTGAATTGACTCTGCAGTTTTGTTCAATGATTTTACATTATTATGATATTTGTTTAAATGAAGAAGCTTTTTCATGTGTTACAATTAAACGGGTTGCCAATTTGATTTTTATTTTGAACTAGCTTGATTTTCTGTGACATCAATTTTTGGATGGGCGATTATTTTTTTTGTTCTTGCACTCTTTGTTGTTGAATTCAACGTGCACCGTAGATGATAATATTATTATATTCCATTGGTTTGCTGGCATTGATTGTTGAGCAGATTCTGTTTAACGCTTAAACATTTTTCAAATTGGTATTTTTTATTTCTGAGGAGATACTGTGTGGTTTACTTGTTTTGATTGTTTACATCTTTCCGTGATCTTTCAGGGCACTAAGGAATGGATAATAGATGGTACAATGGTAGACGAGAGATGCATCCTAGGGATAACAAAGAACTGGAGGTATGCACTGGCTTCATTGTGTTTATTTGTTATTTATTCATTTACTTCTTAATTTTTGGCTTTTGGTTTTATAGAAGATGTAGACTGCTGCATGTAGATGTACATGCGTTTCCCCATTTTTTTTTATTTATTTACCAGTATTTCATTTGGCTGCATTTCTGTATTGTAACTCTAATTTCTTTACAAATTTATTATTTATCCTCCAGAAAAAAGCTTAGTTAATGGATACAAGAATCTAGATCTTATGCTCTAAAAGACAACTCAGGAATAGCATGTTGAGTTGTTTGTGGTACTGTCATGGGAATCTTCTGGTGGTTTCTTGTGAAACTGTCTTGGGAAGTTTACGATGAAGAGAAGGAACTTCTGTAAGATTGAGATTCCCCCTTGGTTGGAGTTCTAATACATAATCCATATCCTATACTTGGCTTTGATAGGGCTTGTTTTGGCTGCCTAATACACAAGTGTTGAATAATTTGATTTCAGTGACTGCAGTTCCTTTTACTTTGTCCAAGTTCTTAAAATTAATTGAACGCGACTATGTTTAACTGTTATTTTGCTTATCTTGCATGATATTAGGCTTCTGTGCTCGAGGAGCTTGCAGATGATTTTCGTCTTCCAATTGGTCACAGACCAACTGAAAATGTAGATCTAGATGATGTGGAACAAGCATCTTTAGACACCCAGTTGTCTTCATCTAACATTGGTTTCAGACTACTCCAAAAGATGGGATGGAAGGGAAAAGGACTTGGAAAAGATGAGCAAGGTATGCTAATTGGTTGAATGTCCATGTTTGAATGTTGCATGCACACCTTTTAATATCTCAAGGTTTTCAACTGTTTCTTATCATTTAATTTGTATTAGAGTTCAGTTATCCTTGTATCACTGCTACCCTAGGTCCTGGCTGTGTATGACAGTGAAACCATCAATAAAACAAATTGGTGATGGTTTTTTGGACATTACTTCTCTATATGGTTAAAGTTGTATATTGTCATCATAAATGACAATTCTATTCGTGATTTGAAGCCTACTTTTCTTGCCTCTGGTTTGTTCTTACAGCATTATGTATGACAAATTTAGCTTTTGAGACCTATGTCCATGTTATGGTATACTCTTGCATGTTGCATGCTTGATCAGTTTAAGCTGAATGCAATTTCTTTGTTTACGTCTTTTGATAAACAGCAGGACAACTGCTTGTTAGTAGTTTAGAAAACAAGTCCTAATACTGTGCGTTTGTCAGTCCCTTTGCAGGCGTGAAACTTATGGAAGCCTGCTTAACATGTTTTTCGTTTTTGGTTTCATGTGCTGTTATAGATTGCTTATCTTCTCTTTGTAGGTATTGTTGAGCCCATAAAATCAGGAATGAGGGATCCAAAATTGGGTATTGGAAAACAAGAAGAAGATGATTATTTTACGGCAGAGGAAAATATTCAGCGGAGAAAGTTGGATATTGAGGTTGAGGAGACTGAGGAAATTGCAAAGAAACGGGAGGTATGCCTTTAAAGTTGTTACTAGTTGTAAAAAAATCGAATACTAGAGAAATTGAGGTTGATATTTAACTTTCTGTGAAACATACATCTAATAACAGAAGGCAGCATATAGCATATATGTGTGTCTTTTGACGGGAATGGTTTATCATAAGCGAACATCAACTTTGGAAGGTCTTGAGAATTTCGTGCAGTTTTTATTACCTGGTGGCTTCTACTGCCTGCTTCCTGCACATTATGAAAATCCAGGTTCTAGCAGAACGTGAGCAGAAAATTCAAACTGAAGTGAAAGAAATACGAAAGGTGTTCTTTTGTGAACTGTGCAATAAGCAGTATAAGTTGGCCGTGGAGTTTGAAGCACATCTAAGCTCATACGACCACAACCACAGGAAGGTTGGTAATCTTTCTTGGCTAATTAATTGTACGTAGTTGTTGAGTTTGGTGTCCTTATTGCATATTTGTGACTTTTCTAACTTCTCATATTCTGTTTTATGAGAAATTCAGAGATTCAAAGAAATGAGGGAGATGCATGGAAGTAGTAGCCGTGATGACAGACAGAAAAGAGAACAACAGCGTCAAGAGAAAGAAATGGCAAAGTTTGCCCAGATGTAATTTCTCTTCACCTCGCCCATCCTTTTTTGTGGACCTTTATGGTTTTGATGGTTTAAAAGGTTTTTTTTAATCTCATGGATTCAGTCTAATTTTTATTTATTTATTATTATTGCAGGGCTGATGCCCACAAGCAGCAGCAGAAGCATGAGGAATCCGGAACAATCCCTGTCGCAACTCCAGTGAAAAGTGCTACTGCACTTGCAGATCAGGATCAGAGGAAGGCTTTGAAGTTTGGATTTTCCGCAAAAGGAAGCATGCCTAAGGTATTTGGTTTCTTTGACGTCTCAATCACTGAAACAAAGTGATAGGTGACTTGAGAAGCAAATTTGAACCAATGTCCAGTGATTTTTAAAATAATTTTAAAAAATGGGGTGAGGGAAATATATTAAACAGTTGACTGAAAATGTTGTGCTACAGATATCAGTAGGAGTGTGAAGTCAAATGCAAGATTGACTAAAGATAAATTGAACATCTGCTAATTATTAATATCATTATTTTTTGTGTTGGGGTTTCGATGCTCGTGTCATTCTGTGCTTTAAGCAGTCATCAAATTATGTCATTCCACAAAGTATCGATGAAATTTTTAAAAGTTGCTGCTGCTGCATTTGATTTATGAGTCTAATCATGCCCCTAATCGTTGCCTTCTGGAGCAGAACTTGGTCAAGAATCCCCCAAAGAAGGCAAAGGTGGCAGTCGCTTCGGTCTTCGGCAATGACAGTGATGAGGAATAGCTCCTAGAAGAAGTATTACCACTGAAACTGGCACACAGCGGTCAGTGAGCTAACAAACTGTTACGAATCCTTGGTGTAATGTCTTTGGTTTTGTGTATCTTCTATAATAGAGTGCTTACCTTAAAAGGTCTAGAAATGAGGAATGTTAAACTTGCAGTGTGTGGTTCACTTTTATATGAACAATTACACAATAGCCTTTGCAGTTTCTACCCTGTATCAAGAACAGCAGTGTGTGGTACACCATATATTGAAAAGTTCTTTTTCCTAATGTTTTGTCTTTCCCTTGCAATTTTGGCTTTTTTGTGTGGAAGTATTGTATTTAAGATGATGGAGTTTATTTGGCTTACCATTTTGCTTTTAAAACTAATGGATTCCAAAGGCATCAAGGGATGTATTTAGTCTTTGTGAACGGTAAAAAACATCACCATATTTTGTCATAGTTCATACAGTCATATTTTGTTATAGTTCATACAGTCAGATGTATGGAATAGCTTTTCTTATGCAACACTTCTTTTGGAAGTCAGATGTATGGAATAGCTTTTCTTATGTAACAGTTCTTTTGGAAGTTTGTAATATAAACATATGGGTGAAAAGTTTTTTATTTTTATTTTTAAATGAAGTAATTAATCCTATTTGACATGACACCATTGATTTCATGTGTCATTCAATTAGTTATCTATTTTCTTAAAATTTGAGTAAAATTCTAACAAATTATTAGGGTGTGTTTGGTTCATAAAGGGGAATGAGACTTGGAATGGGAATGATAGTAGAGAGAATCATTACAATTGTGGTGTTTGATTTGTGATAGGGAATGACTATCATTACCATTGATAGTGTTTGATTTACTAAAACTAAATCATTAAGGATGAAATTTATTTAGCATTTTTTTGCATTAAACTTGTAATATGTCATAAGTTTTGTGTTTAAATGTATTATAATGATAGTTATTACTAATTACAATTTTAAAACACAAATATAGTATTTAAAAATAAATTTGTAGGTCAATGATTTTCATACCTCCCAAAATGAAGAGAATAGCGGTGGGTCCCATGAATTCATAACCCTTAACCAAACAACCTTTAAATCATTCTCATTCCCCACCCGTAAACCCCCAAACAAGCACCACCCTTACTCTTCCTTTCTTCCATCTCAATCTTTTCTCCCATTTTTCATCTTCTTACATGTGAATTTTTCAAAATAAGATCAAGTGGGAAGGGAAATTCCAACCCCACCCCCTCTTTTCCCCCCCCATTTATTTTTTAAAATTTCTTTTTCCCATATGCACATTGAATCCATTGGAAGCTTTATAAAATCATATTCATGTCTTGGTACGAGATCTGTCCAATGCAATCCTGATTTATGAGATCTGTTCATTGCAATAGTGATTATTTTATCTTTAGATTTATATGAGTTTAATTCAACAAATTTACAACTACTTTTTACTACATACCTATAATTATTTTCAAATTAAATTTGTGCTCACAATCCTATGGATTGTGTTAGTTGAGATTGAGGATGTAAGATAGAGTAAGACTACATTCCCATCAAAGAATCATTCCGTCACTAAATTTGGCCGATACAATGGCATTAGTAATGCATCTAAGGTCAGATACAATAACTGAATGGTTCATTAACGGGATTGTAATCTTTCAAAAGATATTATCCTAACAAGATGTGAGAACAATCCTCGGATTGGACTTGAATAGTGCAAACAAAAAGTAGCAATTTCATCAAATTGTCTGAAGTGAATTACAATGAGAACAGACTTCGCCATCAAAAGAAACCTAGAGCATAGGAAAAATAGACACTTTACAACAGATCTAGCAGCTTTAGCTGAAGATGAAAGTACTACAAACTGCAACCTCAACAAGGCAGCACTAGTCCTCAATCTTTTGCTACAACAACAATTTTCAGGATAACCTGTTGATCAAACCAAACCATCCATCGACCGCGAAATCTGGACACATCGCCTAAGCAGCTTTCGCGAATCCCACCTGGAGATTACCATAATCGAACACAGTGTGGTACACCCCCATGAATATGTCTCCAAGAATCCTGCAAGCCATTTATCAAACCCTAACGTTATTTTGGAGGCCGAAAAACTGTGTTTCTGTATGAAGTACTGTAATCTATGCATTTGACATACCAGAGAGGACCGCGAGGTGGAGGTACATCCAACGCCATGAATCCACTTATGCAAACAGTAGTGATGTCTGATCCAGTTTGGAGAATATACTGCAAGGAAGAAAAGCCATTTCAATGAACAAGGTTTTCTTTTGATCTTATGTTAGGTTTGGAAGATGCAGACTCAGAAAAGCCATTTCAATGAACAAGGTGTACATGTAAACTTTATGCTCCCATGGATAGTTATAACATAACGAATAAGGTTCAGATCAAGTCGAATTCTATACACAAATATCAGTGAGTAAATGAGAATCTCAGATCGAATCCCACGTAAAAGAAATTCAAACCTGCTGAGGGGTCAGCTCGAAAACTCTATCTCCAATGGTGAATGCAACATTTGGCAGGCTTGCTAGGTTGTTGCAATCAACCACAGATTCTCCCTTTGGACTTGGTATGGTATCACAGAGCTGCCACAAATAAGAAAACCGATACTCGTAAGAAACATTCTACACTAAACTAGAGCTTTCAACAGCAGATGGTATTTTGTTGAAATGTCACCTGAGTAACATATTCAAGTACTTTCTCCTTCGTCCCTTGCTGTCTCAGCTGGCTCTGAATCCAAACAACGGCCATTTCACAGGCGGTACACATTGGGGTATCATCGAGTTTACCCTCCATATCAACGACCGACTTGATATAAGCACTACAGTAATCAGGTAGAAGCATCAATCAGTTAAAGGAAGATCCAAGATATTTAGCACAAAACATTTTCTGGGGCTCATTAGATCATACAACTTTCACCAACCCCAAAGATAACATTACTTTCGAAGTTTATGCATTTCCAAAATCAGTGATAAAGGGCTGCAGATCTAACTGCTCTTGTATATTTCCATAATTATAAACATAGAAGGTAAACTTTCGGTCTTCCTGACCTCTCGTTTTTAGCTGTCACAGAATTGCATAAACCCAACTGCGCGCAAACTTTGTCCGGTAGTACCTGTGAACCAACACAATATGTTAATGAACTACAGGAGTGAAGCTTGTAACGCGCAGAAAAAGCCGGCACGCAATCGCAACAAATGGAAGTGAAATGAAACCTCACACACCCCTGATACAAGAAGATCCCACATCATGTCTCCATACTGTCCAACTATTTCCCTGCACTCCACACTTACTACTCCTTCTCCGCCAATAGCGTGGTTAATTTGAGCTATGACAGCCTGCATTAATAGAAATGCTCAGAAATTCTAGCAATTCACATGCTAATGATTCAAAATTTACAGAATTTTCAAAAAATAATGAACCTCAAAATCTACAAAATAATCATATGATAATGAATCATGTGAGAACATACTGTTGGACCAGCAAGCAAGGATGTTCCAGAATCCACAATAGCAGCACAACCTGTTTCACAAGAGCCTGGAAAACAAACAATAGAAAGGAAGTGGAACTTTAGGCAGATTACAAAAACATTAAAAACAAAAAAAGAACAAAGGAACACGCACACACAAGGAACTAGCGAAACAACTTAGAGATTATTATGCAGCAAAGATGTGAAATTGTTGAATAGAAAATAAAGATACTTACCCGCGGAGATGTCTCCAATATGAAAATCTCTCATCTCAATCTGGTGAAAACAGGGACGAATGATGGAAATGATTAGAAAGTTGATATTTCTTTCGCTTTTATAAAGAAGAAAATAAAAATAGTCAAGTAACAAGCCCACCTGCCAATATCCCTTCTTAGTTACTGGAACATAAGTGTGCTTTCCTATGTAGTGATCCGGATCTACACCTCCAAGGATGAGCTCACCGCCTTCTTTTGCATTTTGGTCGCGATTAAGCCAGAAAGAGAATACTTTCTCATTCACAAGACCTTGACCCAACATATTATACCTGTTCATACAGAATCATTGCGGATGTTGGGTATGAAGAAGAAAGTATAACATACAACAATTACAAGACAACTGAAAAACGGGTTTACTGAGGCAATACCAGACTGGCACCATATGATCAACGGAGATTTCCTGGAATCCGAGGCCAAGTATTCCATCAAATTTGGCCACCACAAATGAAAGACTTCCTTCGTGCGAAGCTTCAATAAAAACCTGAAAGAAATTGAAGCCAGCATGAATAAAATTCATAAAGCCAACAGTTGTGGCTTAACTAAATGGAAAACGAGGAGCTCACTTGATCTTGAACTAAAAGATCACCAAGTTGAACATGATCTTGACTGGTAAAGCCAGAAACTGACCCGGATCCATAACGAATCTCACAAGGTTTTCCTAAACCATGAGTTAAGGAAACATGTTCAGAATTCAGATCAAAGAATAGGGTTCTCTTTTCAACACTCAGCTACCATACAAAAGGAATATAAGGGGAGGAAAAAGGCCTGGAACTGCTCTTTTTACCTATTTTTGTATAGGTGAATGACTTGTTCGCCTTGAACTTGGAGTGAAGCCAGCAAGCAATCTGAAAACAATATCCTTGTTGTTGTAAGAAACAAAACTGGACATTCCAGTAAGATGGGCACAGAGGGAAATCAAAATGCATGTTCGTTATGAGTTCTTTTTTTAAAACATGTAAAAAGTATATTGGAGATGTAAAAATGAAAAAGTGTAATATATTAAATTTACTGTAGAAAACAAAAACAAAACCAAAACACAAACAAAAACAATGAAAACGAACATGGAAAGACAGACTCACAGAATAGTAGCATTTTGATGATGGAACCCAGAGATCAGAACTGCCAGTATCAAATAGGACTGTGAATCTCTGAGGTGGAGATCCAATTCCAATCTCCCCATAGTATTGGGCATCCAAGTAATTACTCAGAATGATCACATTTGTATCTGTATTACCACCCAACTTTTCTTTCCTACCATAGCCATATTTGCTCTCCACTCCACCAAATCTGGCTGCTCTGATTCTGTTGAGATCTAAGGGCTGCTTTTTCAGCTGAACTCTCACCATTGCCTCAGAGGGAAGAAGGAAAAAAGAGCAAGCAATAGCCAATAGGATGAAAGGAGCCAACAAATATCTCCTCTCCATTTTTCAAATACACCCTGTTTCAATTCGTTTGAGAACAAAAGGTAAAGCTTTTTAGGACTTAATTCAGATCAAAGGAAGCTAATTATGAAAAACCCACAAAAATTTTAACATGATCATCAAATGGTTTTGTGAAAAAACCTACGAAAATGATCAATGAACAGATTCAAAAAGCAATTTGTTCCCAGAAATCCCACAAAAATGCAAAGAAACAGAGAGAAATCAAAATTTACAAAATGTCAATTATAACAATAAAGCAGAGCAGAGTGAACAATTTTGAAAAGATCTTGCATGGCGTCCAGGAGAACCTTAACCGAACATATCCATAATCCGAAGCTCATGAAACTGATTTTTACAAAGATTGAAAACTTTCGTACCTTTATGATTTTTCTTGAATTGTTGCAGCAATGGCAGCTTTGAAACAACACTGCTTTGGAGTACACTCAACATAGTAGTAGAGAAATTTATAGTAAAATTTCGTCAAGAAATAAAATGAAATAAAACAAAACGAAACGGAGCGAACAGAACAAACAGCTAAATGGATTGACAAAAGATGAACTTTCGCGCACAAATGCGAAGTTGAAAAAGGAGAAACTATAATCCCACTCCATGTTGCTGCGCGTGAACGTCTGACTCTGTAGAGAGACATCACCATTTATTACTTATCGAGCTCTATAATGAGATGTGTTGTTTTATTTTCAGAGATGGGCAAATTTCCCCTACACTACAATGTTAAGGCCTAAGTATTCTTTTCTTCGGCCTTAATATTATTTAATGCAGGGGAATTAAAGGACTAACCATTAAAATATGTGTGATTAGTACTATCTCTGTCCCAAATTAAGCGTTGTTTTAACTTTAATAAATAAGGTTTTAATATTTTAAGAACAATTTATACATATTCTTTCAAAGTTACTCTATTTATTATCTTTTAAATCAAATAATTTTTCATATTTTTAATAAAATTACTGCCATTATTTCTAATTATGATATATATATATATATATATACATATATATCATATAGTTCACTGAATTTAATGCTCGAAAAACTTCCAACAACAATTGAAGGGTACAAATTTGGGTGGTGTATTCCCCACTACACTGGAGGCAATCAATGTACTCAAAAATTTCACACAAATTTGACCGTTGACATTATTTATCCCGACCATTATGATCAGAAGTACTTCCTCCGATCTAAAATAAAAGTCATTTTATTTTAAAAATTATTACTCTAAAATGACTTTTATTGTGAATCGGATAGAGTATTAGTTTTCGAAATTACAATGTAAATGGTACACACTTAGGATGGGGCGCGTGGGCTGAGACATGGAGTGTGAGTGCGTGATACCAGGAGAGGACAAGAGTGAGGTTAATAACTTAATATGAAAATGGCCCGCCGTGAACCGTGAAGGCACCGGGCTATTTCTTCTCTTTGGCGCGTTCCTCACCGGAAATTTCAGAACCCCTCCGATTCATCTCCTGCCAAATTCATCATACGGCCCACGGCGGCTGCTCCATTTCTTCCTTTTGATTCCCTTCCGATCCGACTTTTATTGCAATAAAAATAAAGCTGCCTTTTTCTTTAATTTTTGTCCTTTTACTCAACGAAAATTCTTCTTCTCCACTTTAATTGATGACAAATTTTGAATCACATGGTTTTTTTGTTGTTTTTTCGGGTCTATAGACTCTATACTCTAAAGAATCTGTCGACTGTACCACCTGCGCCAAAGCCTTAGATTGAATTTTTCACCATTAACGTATTTGTTGATAATTTGATATTGATAATCACTAAACCCGATTGGATTTGCTCGATGAAAGTTTCATTTGGTAGCAGACCTATAAGCTTTTGACTGCAGACGTATTAGGCGGCCCTTACTTTGCTTTCCACAATTTCATTACCCTCCAAAATCCCACCTCAAATTGTGTCATTTCCGAAGCATCCCTTCATCCAGAGTTAAAAAGGTGTGTTTTTTACGATCTTTTAGCTTGTTCTCACTAGAAAGATGTTATGGGGGTTTTCTGTTTGCGGGGGTTGTGTGGTAAACGCTTATCTTTTCTTGCAGTAGAGGTGTTTGACAAAATGTCGCTCTGAAACTTTTGCCTTTAACCTTTTAGCAGCGTTACTGGTTCAGGGGTTAGGAAAAATATAAAGTTGTCAATTTGCCCAGTGCTAGAAAAAGCCGGGTTACTTCTTTTCTCCATGTTAATATATATGCATCCTCGATTACCTTCTACTTCGCAATAATGTGCAGGCATCTTATGACTGATGTGAGAATTTTGTTTGTTTTCGATACATTAATGCAATAGTTTGCTTGAGTGTATCTGCAAAAAGAGGATATGGAAATGACTGAGATTGTTTTAATGAACACCAAGTGATTTTTCTGTTATTCAAGTGGCTCTAAAAGAACTGCTTGATATGAGGTTCTGTTACCATTGAGTGATCATGTTTGCATTTTACAGATTCTTTTCGGGCTCTGTTGGAAGTTGCTGCGTTTGAGTTTTCTACTAAAAGTTTAAGCAGCCTATGGCTCTGAGGCGTTTTTTCGGTTTCTCTGATGGGGAACTAATGCGATCAGATGCAAAACCTTGTTCTCGGTTGATGAGACAAACGGCTGGGATTTTCACTGTTGGTGGAGCACTAGGATTTTGGGTTCTCTGCCGCCTGCACTATGGTATATGTTAATTTGCTCTATGATTTCCCCCCTTTGAGTGTTTAATTGTACTTGTCTTCAGAACCTTCAGTTTTTGATCAGATTTCAGTAGATTATTTTCTTCTTTCTTTCTTTGCTGTGAAGAATTTCATTGTCGTAGTCTAAATTTGATATTGAGGCAGGTAAAATGTGTGAAACTATTGCAGAATCTTCATAGTGAAGGTACTTTTGATTGAATGAGTGAATAGGAGAGTACATTGGTATATAAAGCACAATCAGGAACTGTTAGTAAGATGAAAAACCAGTATGCAGATTGTTTCTGTTTCTTCTATCCCTTAAAAAGTTATGCTTGTAACGTTTGATTCCTCCCTTGCCGATCACTTCTTTCTAGCAGCAGTTGTACTATGTAAATTCAGCATTTCAATTGGTATACTTTTAAGATTTATATGAACACATATATGAACTTGATTTAGATGTAACTCGGCTACCTAAGCTTTGTGAATTTGGTCCTTTACCTGTTCAGTGTTTGTTGTAAACCTATCAGTGTTTGTTGAATCTGGATTATTTGTCTGCAATCTACATATTATGATAGTGTACTTCAGTTATCCTCTATACCGATGTTTCAAGTGAATTTCATGTTTCAGGCCCTCGAATTACTGTTCCTAGGAGTCTTAGGTGGGCAGCCTGTGGAGCAATCGCTACAAGCTCGAGCACAGCTCTGCTTGTTCGGCTATTCAGTCCAGAGTGTGAACCCCAGAATATAGCTGCTTATGACATCAAAAAACCAAAATAGGTGCGTCTAATCAGAAGCTCTAAAACGGGTTTTAGCGGTCGTAATGTTTGATCCTCAAAAACTGGCAATTGCTTACTGTGAATTGTTTTGTTAGACAGAAAAAAGTACTGTATTATGAAACAGTTTTGATGATGAAGGGCACTTATTGTTTTCCTGAAATGACATATTTCATATGATGGGTGGATTGGATCAGATTGACGGGTTACGGATCAAATTGCCACCTTGGCATCTTGATTGATGACTTCGGACCATTTTGGTTGGTTGTCATTTTTCTTGGCTTGTTTCTCTCGACTCCAGGTTTGAAGTATACTGTTTACTAATTAGAAACCAGGTTTGAGTTGAATCAGACGAGAAGTTTTGGTTTAGGTTTTGTGAAATTATGAAAAACCCCATGAAATTTTAGAAAATTACACATCGTTTTGAACTTCAATTTTTTTTTCCTTTCAAGTTTGTGTTCATTTTTTTAGAGTAAATTGCAATTCTGTCCCTCAATCTTTGTCGAAATTACCAAGCAGATCTTGAAATTTGTGAAAATTACAAAACGCTCTCTAGTCGTGATGAGAATATCACAATTATATCCCTCAAGGTTTGTTCAATTTATCGAGTTGACCCAATGTTTGTAAAAACTATGAAACACACCTCGAATATAGGGAGAATATAACAATTGCACTCCTTGATGTTTGTCTAAATTATTGAATTGACGTCAAAGTTTATGAAAATTACGAAACATGATGAAAATATAAAAATCACATTCCTTAAAACAAGACAAAAAGAAAATAAAAATAAAAAACATTAACAACTACTGAAATAGTAAATGGTTAGATAATATACCATTAATAAGAAAGATAAAAATATATAGACAATAAAGTGTGGATGAATAACTTGATTTACATGAGGTTTAGTTACTCATCTACACTTAATTGTCAGTGAGAAACCGTTAGGTAAAGTTATTTTTGTTTATATATTTTTGTTATTTCTTATTAAGATATGTTGGTTTAGCCATTTGCTATTTTGACAGTTGAAACGTCTATTTCAGCTACGTTTTGAGAGATGTAATTGCTTAGTATTCATCACACTTAGGATGTGTATCGTAATTTTCACAAACCTTGAGAAATGTAATTGTTATATTCTCGTCACATTCATGCAACATTCTGCAAATTCACTCGATAACTTGGACAAACCTCGAGAGGGGTAAATGTAATTATCTTTTTCTTTTTTTAAAAGAAAATTGATAGAAGGAGTTTGATAGTTTTACTAAACATCGAAGACGACCTTGTTTGGTTTACTTCCTTTTTCATCTTTAAAAAATTATTAATGTTATGAGAGCTAAATTTTATTAAATGGTTTATTGTCACCCAACCTCATGTATAAATTTGCCTTGATTATTGAATTATTGGTAAAGGAAGGACACACAAACATATTTAACTCTTACAAAATTCAAATTTAAAATTTGAAAATTCCTTCTTAAAGAAAAACAAATACAAAAACCCAAACCAAATATAGCCGTAATTTACGAAAATTTATTCCATACAACCGTTACATCCACATTTTTAATACATCAAACCAATCATAATTAAAATGAATAAAAATGACCTCCTATTTTTCTATCACTTTAACAAGAAATTTACACTTTTACCCTTAACTAATACAAGTTGTATAGCATCGATTTATGCAACGAGTGCATAAAATAATTTCTCATAATTCACCCAAAGTTCCATTTTCACTATTTTTATATAAACTAAAGTTTATCAATGTAGACAAAATGTTGATTGTCAAATGTCAACCATCAAACCATCGTGGCTGCCTACGTTGCTTCAAAGATCCATTTTTTAAGGATCTGAATTATTTCTTTAGTGGAGTTTCCACGTCATCCACCACCAGCTTTCTCATTAACTGATGCTGCTAACCTCACTCTCGAGCCAAGTTGGTAAATACGTAATTCATATCATATAATTATTTTTTATTTGAAAATGTGTTCTTAAAGTTCTTAAAGTGTATTTTTTGAAAATGAATTTTTACATATTGAAAATAAGCAGTAAAAATGTATGAAAATAAATGAAATTTTAATAAAAATAAAAAATATTATATTAAAAAATATGATTAGCACTACCTATCATATTTGTTATTTTAACACAATAGTGATACATGAGATGTTAAACTCAATATGCGATATATTAATGCGTAAAATCAATCTGTATATTTTTACAACATATAGACGACAGTGTTTTAATTAAAAATCGATGAGCGTGAGGTTGGATAGTCCTGCCCGTCAAAATAAGATTTTGTCAAAACGGAGAAGTGAGTTTTACGTTGAAATGATTCATTTTGAGCTTGTTTATAAAAGAGACAAAACAAGATACCATAAATACAAGTCATCAAACAATCATTTAAGCATTTAAACAACCTATCATTTTCAGATGCTCGACCCAAACAAAAAAAAAAAAAAACTTGGAACTTCAATTTTCCTTCCCAAACTTGGAACATCAATAAATAAAAAGAGATAAAATTACATTATTGATCTTATTAAATTTATGTAATTATCTTAAAATATTAAATTTATTATTTTTGAAATATAAAACATCATTAATTGTGTAATTTTATTTCAATCTTGTTTAATGATGAAACAAGCATTAAACTAACCTGGAGCTCTGTAACATTATTTAGTGATAAAATTAACATATAATATAAATAAGTTGTAATTTCAACGAGTTTAACTTCTTGGATATTAAATAATAAAATTAATAAATAAAGTTAAATAGGAAACAAAATATAATTTGAGAAGAAAATAAGACATCGTATATAGATTGGACGTGCAGATAGTATAACACTACAATTTTTTAAACCCAGAAAAACCTTCAGAGCCTTCCCCCAGTGGATGACACCTCGCCACCCTCTTCCTCCAAGCTTCCTCCCATGGCTGCCTCCCCTTCCCACCCCCACCTCCATAACGGAACTACCACCACCACCGCTTCCGGCCCTCCTGACATCCTTCACGAATTCAGCCACCACGACCCCACTGTAGCTCGAATCAACAACGGCAGCTTCGGGTCGTGCCCGTCCTCCGTACTCGCCGCCCAACAAGAATGGCAGCTCAGATGGCTCCAACAGCCCGATGATTTCTACTTCAACACTCTCAAACCTTCCATCTTGAAAACCCGCTTGATTATCCGGGACTTAATCAACGCCGACCACGTTGACGAAATCTCCATCGTCGATAACGCCACCACCGCCGCTGCCATTGTTCTTCAGCATGTCACCTGGTCTTTCTTTTCCTCGCAGTTTCAGCCCGGGGACTGCGCAATCATACTCCACTATGCTTACGGAGCTGTCAAGAAATCCCTTCGGGCCTATGTTGCCCGAGCCGGCGGCCACATCATCGAGGTAAAGCTTCCGTTTCCTGTCAATTCGGATGATGAAATTATTTCGGAATTCCAGAAGGCACTTGAGCTGGGAAGGGTCAATGGTAGGAAAATTAGGCTGGCTGTGATTGATCATATTACGTCGATGCCCTCTGTTATTATCCCTGTTAAACAATTGGTGAAAATGTGTAGAGATGAAGATGTCGATCAGATACTAATTGATGGCGCACACGCAATTGGTTGTGTTGATATTGATGTGAAGGATATTGGGGCTGATTATTACACTAGTAATTTGCATAAATGGTTTTTTTGCCCACCGGCCGTCGCATTTTTGTACTGTAGGAAATCCGAAAATTTGAAGCAATTGCATCATCCTGTGGTTTCTCATGAGTATGGAAATGGGTTGGCTATTGAAAGTTCTTGGATTGGAACTAGGGATTACAGTGCTCAACTGGTTTTTCCAGAAGTGATGCAGTTCGTGAATAGGTTTGATGGGGGATTGATGGCATAAAGAGGAGGAATCACGAGAAGGTTATTGAAATGGCAACGATGTTGGCAAAGGAGTGGGGGACACACTTAGGTGTGCCGCCGGAGATGTGCCCGAGCATGGCCATGGTGGCTTTGCCCGCTTGTTTGGGGATTTCGAGTGAATCCGATGCTTTGAAGTTGAGGACTCATTTGAGGGATAGTTTTAAAGTTGAAGTTCCAATCTACTTTAGGAAGCCAGAAAAAGAAGGGGAGATTGACTCTGTGACTGGTTATGCTAGGATTTCTCATCAAGTGTACAACACGGTTGAGGATTATCATAAGTTCAGGGATGCTGTTAACACTCTCGTTAACTCGGGGTTTACTTGTGCACTTCTTTGGAAGAAGGTATAATGTTTCCTTTTTTCCTGAACTAGTGATTTTTATTTTTTAAGTATGTCGAATTTTGATATGGTAAGGACAGTATAGTTGCACATAATTGGTTGTTTGTCTCTCAGTGACACACACTAGACTAAGTTGAAATGAGACTGTAACACTAGTACTTGATTCCTTTGTCAAGCTAACCGGGTGAACCTAGTATGATAACAATTTTGGAAGGATGAAATAAATGGTTTTTCCAAACAAACGTAGAGCTCGTGTCTTAAATAGAAGATTCTCCTACAAGTTAAAAACATATAATGAAAAGTATTTCTGAATGCTGCTCGTACGAAATGATATTGAGCCAAGCTGATAATGAGTTGTTCAGGCAAAGTTGAGTCCCTTTTCATCCTTGTTTTAAGCAGCGACCTAGATGAGTTCCTGAACTTCCAATTATGTCATATGATGGTTGAAATTTTTGTCCCCTGACAATAAGGATGAGTGGAGAGCTATGAGCAAAATGCTATACCATCTCATTGCTTGCTGTAATAACGAGTGTTTTTTGGCTTTCAGCAATCTTTTCTGTTTAAAAAAAAAAGAATGTGCGTATGAATTCTGTATCTATGTGAATTTTATTTCAGTCTATCATCTTTAAAAATCTATCTGCTTCCTAGATTCTAACTGGAAACAATATTCAAGTCAATCTGACAAAATAATGTAGAGGGAGTTGCATTCTGAAAAATGATATTGATTTTTCACCCTTTGAAACGTAATTTGGGCACATAACAATGTCTAAAAAGCTTTGGAACTTTTCATGTGGGTGTTTTCTTGGAAGTTGTCCGTCATTTGGACACATTAATCTCTGCAATATCTCTGTCAATTTAGTGTTGACACCTTAAGTTTACTATAACTCTACTGGTTAAGTTTTAGGCTATGTTTGCTTTAGGCCATGCTTTGGAAAATTAGAGATGGTATCCTCTATCCATTATCATTAAGCTTGGTCCTTTTCTCGGTTCCCCACACATCCTAAGTTGTCATCGTGCTACATTGTCATGATGAGAACTGTCTGAGCTTGGTAGTTCAGTTTCAAATGGAAATGTTCTCCAATCCAGTGTTAGACAGGTTGAAGGATGAGCGTTGGTGTGTGTTGCCTAGAGACATTTATAGCTGTTGGTTGCTTTGAACGTTAGTCTGTGCACCATAAATCGCTGTCTCTCCAATGTCACGAAGAAGATGCTCTAAGGATCTTTACTTAAAGACATTGTAGTGCTGAAAATCCACTCTGTAACAAGCTGTTCATGACTCCTTATGCTCTGAACATAGTATTTTTTTAAGAATCTCAGTCTTGAGTATTTGATCATTTTGGAGTAGGCTACATCCCATCTGGAAATAGGCAAATTTATTTTCATTGATCTTACTGAATTCAACGTGTCTGCCTCCTGTTCGGTGTGATAGAGCGAGGTCTCATTCACACTAAGAGTTTGATTGATGAACAAAGCTTACCAAAAGCTGTTCTTGACATGCCTTTTCTTGTTTTGCAGATCACTGGGTGATGAAAAACTGGATAAATTGTACTTCTCGGATCTTCTTCAGTTTTTACTTGAGTTGGGTGCTTGATGAAGCACGGTTTGTCTGTCGAGCCCCGGGCGGTAGTACTTCCCCGGAAGGCATAACTTCAAAAGATTGGAGATGAATAACTGTTTATTGAATGGTTCAACTGAGAGAAAAGAGAATATCTTTGTAGAATTGTAGCTTAGGAAATGGTGGAGCATTGGTTAACCGTCATGGACTCATCCTGTTGAATCGGTTGGCAAATATGTTGGATAAACAAGAGAAAGAACTATTATGAAGTACTGCAGAAAAACTTGACTAAAATCTAAGTAAGGAGTGATATTCACTGTCTTTAGAAAATTATTGCTCCCCCTATCAATGCTAAACCGGTTTGACACCGAAAGCGACTTCAAAAGTGAATCTGCAAACCGGCCAAAACCTTTCAGTATTGCCTTCGATACTGAAGGCAAAATCGAAAGTAAACTGGCAAAAATGATGTCAAATCAGGGGTCGATGTTTCACTGAAAAATCTCTCAAAAGTGTAAGGCCGTCGAACAGGTGTCGGGCTTAAGCTCTCGACACCACTTTTGACGTCAAACAGGCCTCGAAAAGAACACTTTGCGCATCAAAACAAACAATAAGAAAATATGACTTGTAAACAGTCCTGTCTGTATTCGATCATCAGCCATTTAGATATCAAGAACAGGAAAGAGGAATCTGTTCCGACGAGTTCATCTGCAACTTCTTGGGGATACGGAGAATTGTCTTAACTTCTGTTTTAGTATGTATTAATTGAAGCTAAAATCCTTGGCATGTGGACTTACGCTTTGGTCCAGATTTTAGACCTAAGTGGTCTAAGGGCATCTTCAACCGTGAATTATCGAACAATTTTTGTTAAAAGTTTGGACCATTTCGGGCCAACGGTGAACCAAAGCTTGGCCAAAAATTGTCCAAGGTTTATGGTCTAGACTGAATTTAGTCCAGACCATAACTTTGGACTAATTTTTAGTCCAAAGTTATATTATATTTTATTCATAATATATACAAATTTTTACTTAAAAATAAATATAATATATAAGGTCTTTATTTATTTAATAATTTTTAATTATTAAATATCATGTATTAAAATTAATTGTATAATTTTTGTACTCAAAATTTATGTTATTTTATTTTTAGAGTGATAATTATAATCATATAATAATTTTTTTATATAATTGCACATGTTTTTGAGAATAAATACATTATTAATTGCATAGAAATTTTTTAAAAAATATTTGGGTGAAATGCACTAAATACCACTTAACTATCGGCTTTTGCAAAAAATACCACTTTCCTTTAAAACTACAACTACAAGCACTTTATTTTCAAAACGTGCGCCCAGTACCAATCTGTTAGTCAATTCCGTTAAATGACTAACAGTCAAAAAAAGACAGGGGCAAAATCGTCATTTTACACGTCGCGGCACTGTTCATTGTCTTCTCCCAAAAATTTTCGGCACTGTTCATCGGCCATTTTTTTTTTTCCTTCTTCTTTTTCTTCTTCTTCTTCTTCTTCTTCCGATTATAATTATAATCGGAAGCTAAGGATGCTGGGTTTCATCCTTCAATCCTTCATTTGGTGCATTTCACCCTAATTATAATCAGAAGAAGAAGAATAAAAAAAAAATTGGTCGATGAACAGTGCCAAAAATTTTTTTTGGGAAGACGATGAACAGTGCCGTAACGTGTGAAATGACGATTTTGCCCCTGTCTTTTTTTGACTGTTAGTCACTTAACGGAATTGACTAACAGAGTGGTACTGGGCGCACGTTTTGAAAGTAAAGTGCTTGTAGTTGCAGTTTTTAAAATGTATTAATATAAATTACATCACACATAACAATGCTACATGAAATGTATCTAATAAATTAATTTGCATAATAATATACTAAATTAAATTAAATGTAATAAATATATAATATTTTAATAAATAATATTTTTAGCATAAGATTTGGTCCAAACTATTGGGATGGGGGTAATTTTTTAATCTGAACTAAAATATATTAGTCCAGAATTTGGATTAAACTATTGGAGATGGCCTAATAGAGGACTAGCCTTTGGACCTGCAATGAAATGACTATCTTATGAAGGGTCTGTTCTTTATTGAAGGTTTGAGTTTTTGTTTGAGTTCTGGTTTTGGAAAAATAGTTTTATAGTGTAAAAAGTGTATTGAAAATATAAAAATGTAGAGCTAAATAGTAAAAAGTTGTATTACAAATAATGAAAATTGATTATAATATATTAAATTTACTGTTGAAACCAAAGCCAAAACTTAAATAACATGCCCGAAATGTCATTTCCAAAATTATTTAAAGGCTACTTGTATTACTTCAAAGATTTCGCGGGGCAACAATATGTTGGGTGGCTCTTTGTAAAATTGCTTAATTATATTTTATTCACGTGTTATTATTACTTTCACCATTAGTCTCTTATATTTAAAAACTAACATTTACCTCACTTATCATCAATCAAATAAAATAAATTTAGAAAAGACCAAAATGTCCTATTAGCGTAAGACATGTTTCTTACAATGTTTTAGAATGTATTTTGACTTTGTTTTGGGCATTGAAACCCAAAACACAACCAAAATCATGTTTGGTAAAAAAGTTTTCAACCCTTGTTTTTGAAAACAAGAAACTCATCTCTCATCCATAACCCACGTCGGCCGCCACCCGTCGCCACCGTCAGAAGCCATCATATAACAATAATTTCTTTTCTTTTTATTGAGGAGGGGTCTCCCATCCCAATACTGATGCCGCCTTGAAGGTTCGGCGTTGGGGCCCGGCAAGTGGCAGCGATTGATAAGGGTTCGGCGATGGTGGATGGTGGGTGGGGTTAGGAAAGTAGCAGCCAGATGGAGGTCTTGCGGCAAACCTGGTGGAGGGTGATGGAGGTAAGACGATGGCAAGTAGTGTCCGGCTAGCAGTTATAGAAAAGAGTGGAGAGGATGATTTTTAAGAGACTGTTTTTCAAAACTTCTTTGCCAAAACATTATTTTCAAAACAATTTTCCAAAACCATGTTCGTTACCCTGTTTTCCAAAACACATTCTAAAGCATGGTAAGAAACAGTCCCTTAATAACTCGCTCGTTGACGGTTTTTTTCTCTCTCTTTTCATTATCACTTCAATGCGTGACCAGTCACCAAAAGTGCATTTTCACGGTTGTGCATTTTTACTTCTAATAAAACCTCCAGTGAATTAAAACATTATAGTCGAAAATTTTAGAATAGCAAATATAACCTCTAAATTAATAATAAAAGGTTTTCCCTATTAGCAGAAATTATAAACTTGGGAGAAAAGCCAAAACCCAAGAAACGGAAGATGCAGAGATAAACTTGGGAGAAATCCTACTACAGAGATAAATACAGAGATAGATATAGAGATTGATAGGGAGAAAAAATTAAAAAAAAAAGAAAAAAGAGGAGATTTTGAGGTGTAAATTATGGATTGGAGTGCTTATATTAGACATATTCCAAAGTTAGTTGGTGGACAAAATTACCCTATTTGGATAACACTAATGGATAGTCATATCAGAGTATTTGGTTTGCGACAATTCATTCAAAAGGAGGTGGCAAATAATGCAAACGATGAAACAAAGGAGAAGGTACGTTTAATATTATCTCTCATTCGTCAATCTGTTGATAGTTTAATATCTTAAAAAATTTATCATGCGAAAACTGCGAAACTAGCATGGGATATTTTGGTAAAAAGTTATAGAGGAATGGAGCTCAGAAAAATAATGTCTTAAAGTTGAAAAAGACATTTAGAGACAGCAAGATGAGAAAATGTGAGACAGTTGAGGATTATATTAATAGATTGGAGAAAATCCAAGATGAGATGAGATCAAACATGTATTTTCTCGACGAAGAAATTTTTGTGAATCATGTTCTCAATACATTACCTAGGAAGTTTGATTACTTTGTGGCATTAATAATTAAGACGAGATATTTCAAAGTTATGTCATGAAGAATTGTTAAGTATATTGTTCTTTGATGAAAAAGGTTTAATAGCAAGCAATTAGTGATCAAGGAGTTACAAGAGCATGTATTCGAATAAATTGCTTCAAGAATTATGAATGAAGAAAGTGAAAGGAACAATAAACAAACCCGCACGCACACAATCTGTGCGACGCACCTAAGCCGAAACTTGGTCGAAAAACAACCCAAAGGCTATTCAGTTCCTCTCTAGCAATCTCTGTAATTATCTGTGATTACAATGATCACCCAATGCCTTTATTTATAGGCTAAACTATCCCTGAATCCTAACATAAATTTGATTCAGAATTATTTCCTAAAACAACTAGGTTACCCAAAACAAACACTAAATCAAATAGGAAATAGACAAAATAACAAATCCTACTACAAATATAATTACCTAATTAATACAAGTTTGATTTAAATAATATTTTTCAACATAGCCTCCCTTTAACCAAACTTGGACCAAAACAGCTCCAATGCCATCACGAGCTTGAATCTCCATTAAAATCTCTTTCGCAGTGTAGACAACATGCGAAACCATCTTGCAGTAGTTTTTCAGCTCTGCTTTCAATCTCATCGTAGAGACACCTTGTATGTGCCATGTATCTTCTGTGGAAATTCATCTTTGTTGAAGAATTTATTCATATCCACCCATTCTTCTTCATCCGAGTTCATCTTCTCATCAACCTTGCAATCAACATTGCAAATGCCAAAAACATACTCGCAAACTCAAGACATTACCTTTAAATAAGATGTGGGCACAAACTTGTATTCTGAGAAAGCCTTATCAAATTTCTCAGTTTGGTGAAAGAACTCACTAATATTTACCAAACAGAGATTTCCATCGATATTGCTAATATCATCAATGCCTATAGATATAACAATGTCCTTGCAAACTCAAGGCTCCACTGTCACATTTTTAATCTGATCGGACTCTCTCCCAAATAAGGAGTCGACTTCACTATAGTTGATCTGCTCCGGTTCAACAGAGTTTTCAACACTCCCATGATCACTTTTATCTACGTGATCATCAATTTCAATATCTCCCTCTTATTCTGAGACACATACAATTTCTTCTTCTTCTTTGACCAAATCAACACTTTTAATGTCTTCGTCCTCCTCGACACATTCTTGTTTAATGATATTTTGGCTCTCTGTATTGTCGCTGGAAGATCCATTCTCCAAGCTTTCACCTTCAACTTCAAGCAATGCTTCACCAGACTCTTCATCCATTAACACGAAGGCTTCAGCTTGAATATCACAAAAATTATCAACAACAGTGGCAT
Organism: Leptodermis oblonga; assembly: GCA_016801395.1. Classification (NCBI taxonomy): domain Eukaryota; kingdom Viridiplantae; phylum Streptophyta; class Magnoliopsida; order Gentianales; family Rubiaceae; genus Leptodermis; species Leptodermis oblonga. Next base: position 5,865,240 of record CM028755.1, read on the forward strand.
TCTCTTCTATGTCTTCAAAAGGTTTTGACCAACACTCTCTTTTGTAATCTACAATTTGTTGGGTAAAAGACATCTCATAAGTCACCAGTTCACATTCCAAGTCGTCGTAGCCAAACATAGAGAAATCCTTGGTGAATTCTATAACCAACTTCTTTTTATGAAATTTCCAAGTCAACGTGTGGAGAACTTTTGACACTATTTGTTCTTCCATCATCTTCTTACTGTTGATTCTCATCTCACTAATGATGGATCTGACCCTGTCCATGTATTCTTGGACTCTTTCATCAGGCTTCATCTCTATCAACTCTAATTGTCTCCTTAACTCCTATAGTTTGACTCTTTGAATGACGCTACTGGTTCCTTGATTGGAATCTTTCAAATTTTTCCAGAACTCCTTGGCTGTCTTTGCATCCATGAATTTTCTGCATACGTCTAATTCAACATTCATTCCTAAATAATACAGAGCCAATTGTTACCGATATTGATTTATCTTTGATTCTTTGCTTTCTGCAAATTTTGACTCAAATCTCGACTCAATCACATGTCATATTCCAATACTTCTAAAGAAATCTTCCATCTGTAGACACCATGATTCATAATTCTTTTTGCCATTAAAGACAAAAACAGGACACTTCTCAATGATAAGTAAAGAAGACATCTTTAACTACTCTAATAACTGAGAAATTTTAATAGATGCTACTATAGATGTATGACTCAAATTAAACACTCACAAAGACTGCTGCGATTGAACTAACGAAGCGAAGAGCACCCAAGCTGGAGTAGCTAGCCTGCTGGACGCACAAATTTTTGTAAGTGCAATTTCAAACTGAAAAGGAATCTAAACAAAACCAAGGAAATTAATTATAGCCAAATTCAATCCAATTTCGGTATGTGCAATTTCTAATTGCACGCACACCAAGAAGCAAAACTCAATTCAAATTTAATATGAATGAATTAAATCTGAATAAAACCGCAGCAACACCAACCAACTACCAGCGGAACTTCTATTCACAAACCGGAATCGCCTTATGCGGCAAACGCAACACACGACCTTCCACTTATATAGTTTTTCTGTCTCTGATGCCACTTGTAGGATATAAAAACCATATATATCCAAAATAATATAAAAGAGATTAACGCACAGCGGAATAAAACTTTTTTGTAATAACGAACAATAAACAAACCCGCACGCACACAATCTGTGCGGCGCACCTAAGCCGAAACTTGGTTGAGAAACAACCCGAAGGCTATTCAGTTTCTCTCAATCAATCTCTGTAATTCTCTATGATTACAATGATCACCCAATGTCTCTATTTATAGGCTAAACTATCCCTGAATCCTAACATAAATCTGATTCAGAACTATTTCCTAAAACAACTAGGTTACCCAAAACAAACACTAAACCAAATGGGAAATAGACAAAATAACAAATTCTACTACAAATATAATTACCTAATTAATACAAGTTTGATTTAAATAATATTTTCCAACATTGGGGCTCCTTCGATCGACAAGCTTTGCCGCCGCTTCACTGCTTGGGGCTCCTTTGTGCGAAGATTGGTTCATAGAGTTAAGACGACTCCACCGCATTTTGATCCTTTCCAGGTTTATTTTGTTTGACGGATGACAAAGGAAGGTAACACGTTAGTTTTTTTTTTTTTTTAAATATGGGAACACTAGTAGTAAAAGCATGATAACATGTGAAAATAAAATGTAATTAAGCCTTATAAGAATGTATTACACATGTGCTACTTGATTATTGTTTTACCATTTTTAGGTTTTACGCCTTGATATAGGCTGAGAACAGAAAGGGATCAAGGATGAGATGGTGGCAGTGGCTGTGACGATGGCGTGTTTCTTGTTTAAGAGGAAGGAAACTAGAGATAGGAAAATGAAGGTGTGGATGAAGGAGCAACACCGGTATCTCCGGTAGTTCAAGGGTGTAGCTTGTATTATTTAAAAATTGAGGGTTTATTTTGTTCTTACGACAAATTTGGAGTTTTTTTCGTTTTGTCCTTAAGGTTATAAAGTTAATAAAACATTTAATAAGTTAAGGGCAATTTTCTCCATATTATAAAAGATTGAAGCAATAACACTAGCCATAATATATAATTTTTTTAACATTGAGATAAAAAAAAACCCTTAAAAAAAAAGACTTGTTCCACTAATTGTTCATTCCTGCATTAACCAGGCATTCCATCACCACATCACAAACTTCACTACAATTTTCATGTTGCTATGTTTGTGATCTCCACTATTGTGATTTTCCCACACCCTTAATCTTACTATCCAACACCAAAGTAAAAACACCAAAGTAAATTAACATTTGTTCATTATTTAGATTTTAATATTGGATGAGATGATCAATAAATGGATGCGCGTTAGCGTAATGGCTTGCTGACTATCCCACTTTCTATTAACTTCGACCAACTTGTGTTAGCGGAATCAAAGCTAAGAGAGGAGGGAGGGGAGACCCGCACCTATGATTTTTAGGGGGATCTGGTCAAAAGACCGGCCGGCAAGGATCAAGGGGGATCCCGTTGTTGCATAGCTCAGGTCAGAGCAAGGTGCAATCGGACGTTCAACAAGCCAAACATGATTGGAAGAGTCCTAGCTACGCCATTCGTTCAATACAAAATCTGGAAAGCTGCAGGGATGACAAAAAGAGGGCGTTTTCCTCTGTTGCACTGAAAGAAAGGACATCATCCTTAACGGCCTCTATTCCTGACGTGAACAGCCGCTTTCTTGGAAGTCATTCACATCCACTCTTCAGATGGGGAGATGGGCGTTTCACCATCTGATTCCAACAACTTCAGGAGAAAAAGAGGCATTTACCTATTATAGAGATGGTGCGATTTGAAAATAAATTCAGGAACATATTCAAAGAAATTCTGACCCCCAGTTTGACTGGTTTGTGGATTCCGAGTCTTCACTTACAGGGCATTTCAGCACATGTCTGGATTCTTTGTTTTCACTGCGAAGGCTCTCTTGTATATCGGGCTAGACCATCGAAATCTTCAACTTTAGGCGCTGACACTTCATGAAACAGAGACAACTATGAGTAACTTACTTAGTCTCTGATGCAGCTTCTGTTGAGGGAAGGGTGAAAAGAACCCCCATCGGGGAGTGAAATAGAACATGAAACTGTAAGCTCCAATAGAAAAAAGTGGCATTCCTCATTAATCTTTGTTTCGTGGAGTTTTTCGTTTATTCATAGATTTCTTTTTTTTTTAAAATAAAAATCATTTAAGTACAAAGCGAATTTTGCAACCCGCTTTTCACGTGCCAGTGGAATCTTTATGCTCAGGATTCCGATTCAAGTAGTCATTTAAGTGGTACTTCCCAAGGAATTCATCGTTTTTAGCTTCTCTAAAATCGAATATTTTGAAGTTCGTAAAGACCTAACCCTTTTTTCAGTCATAATGAGTCCACAGACTTTTATATCACATGAATCATGTGGAACTTTTTTTTTTCTTTCTTCTAAAAACTCTATTTACTCATTAAAGTACGATTATCACTCCTATTAAATTATTTTCTTGACTTTAATTAACTTACAATGAGACGATAATTCATCAAACAACATTTCACAAAATAAGCCAACAAGCATTTATATATGTTGATATCTTAAAGAATGTATAAATACACCCCTTTTTCTTCTTTCTTCCGCCCCCCTCAATTAACAAGTTTCTAAATAATATTTATAAAATAAAAATAAAAAAAAACACCTTTAACTTTGTGTTTAAAAGTCTTTAGTCAAAGAGGAAACAAGTCTTTACTATATGTTTTAAATTAAACAAACTTACAGTTTGTCATCAGACAAATCGACGGTGGAGAACACTCCGAGAACCCCCACGTACGCGTCCGTTTCATCGTCCTGTTTCCCCAACTGGCTGAAGAAGGTACTGAGAATGGTTTTTAGCGTCCCTTTTTTATATGTTCCGAAAATTTGATTAAAGAAAAAAAAAACTCTGGCAATAATTTTCTCTTTGTATTTGGAAGCGGATTTATCGCCTTTTCATTTAATGTAGATTGTGCAGATTAAGACCGTATTGTCCATTTGGTTTTTGCTCCTATAAATTCCCAATTTTTCATTACCCTCCAAAAGGAAAACCTCACTCTCCACATTGAAGCCGTTACAAAGATATCCCGTCACCGCTTTTCTTATCCCAGAGTTGAGAAAGGTGTGAATTTTGTAGGTTTTTCTTGTGAGGTTTTTTTAGGGTTTTCTGTATATAATCGGATTGGTGTTCAAGACTCGATTTTTATGTGCTGTGGTTGTGGGATTCTTTCTGGAAGTATGATTTTTCTTGCTGGGTTTTGCTTTTTTTTGGCTTGTTTGTTTGTATGTTAAGTGGTTTTTTTTTTGGTTCTTCATCAACCCTCTACCCCTGTTACTGAATTTTGAATCTGCCAATGTGATGTTTGAATTGTTTGATAATTGGTGTTGAATGGGTGAATTGGTGTTTGGGATTTGAATTTTGTGTGTTCTACTTGAGATATGGTGGAAAGTTCAAAGCTTGACTGACTCTGTCATTGGGAGTAGGGTTCTGAATAGTTTTTGCATTTCTTTTCCTTTTTTTGATATATGCATTTGGGACATGGGCTTCTCCTAATTGATTTCTAAATAGTAAATACCCTTTTGATGCGTGTAATTGATGTTTATTTAATTCCTGGAGTATTCTTAGGTTGATCATGAACAAGTTCTCTCTGTTTTTGTCTGAACTGTGGGTAAAATTCTCTCTCACTCAGTTATATGATTGAACTGTGATTTAGGTCATGGCTGGGAAAAAAGTGATTGCCATTTGTCAGTCGGGAGGTGAATTCGAGACAGATAAGGATGGGTTTTTGTCTTACAAGGGGGGAGATGCTCATGCCATGGATATCGACGAGAAACTGAAGTATAAAGATTTTAAGGTAGAGGTAGCAGAGATGTTTAATTGCAACCTTAGCACCATGTGTGTCAAGTATTTTCTCCCGACCAATAAGAAGACACTTATCACTGTCTCCAACGACAAAGACTTCAAACGGATGATTAAGTTTCACTCTGACTCTGATACTGCTGAGATTTTTGTCATGAATGAAGTTGTGCCTGATACCTCCCACATGCCTGGCAGTAGGTAACTAAGTTATCCCACTGTCTATTGATGTCAAACTTTTTGCCTTTTGAAGATGAAAAATTAAGACATACTTTATATTGCAGGTCAAGCAGGACAACTTTGTCGGAAGCAGCGGTACCAGTTGATAATGCTCCTCCTCCTCCAGATCTCATGGAAGATGTTGCTGATGATTCAAACGGGGGTAATCTCTTACTTGATACCAACTTTGATATTGTGGGCGATACCAACAACGGTGATGTTGACATTGAAATACCAGTTGATATTGCTGCACCAATTAATGTCATTGATTCTTATGGTGAGAAGCTTTCGAAAGCGACAGATGTATGGCAAAATAATATTACCGGAGTGGGCCAGAGGTTTAATAGTGTGCATGAATTTCGTGAGACTTTGCGAAAATATGCTATTGCACATCAGTTTGCTTATAAGTATAAGAAGAATGACAGTCATCGTGTGACGGTTAAGTGCAAAGAAGAAGGGTGCCCATGGAGAATTCATGCATCGAGGTTGTCAACCACCCAATTAATTTGTATTAAGAAAATGAATCCTACGCATTCATGTGAAAGGGCTGACGTAACCAATGGTTACCAGGCAACGAGAAGTTGGGTTGCTAGCATCATAAAGGAGAAGTTGAGGGCTTTCCCGACCTATAAGCCAAAGGACATTGTGAATGACATCAAGCAGGAATATGGAGTTCAGTTAAATTACTTTCAGGCCTGGCGTGGGAAAGAAATCGCAAAGGAGCAAATTCAGGGGTCTTATAAAGAGGCATACAGACAGTTACCTTGTTTCTGTGAAAAGATAATGGAGACAAATCCTGGTAGTCTTGCTACTTTTACCACCAAAGAAAATTCCAGCTTTCATCGCCTTTTTGTTGCATTTCATGCATCACTGTATGGCTTTGAACGTGGTTGTCGTCCTCTGCTTTTCCTTGATAGCCTACTTTTGCGTTCAAAGTACCAAGGTACACTTTTGGCAGCGACTGCCCCCGATGGCAATGATGATGTCTTCCCTGTTGCTTTTGCTGTAGTAGATACAGAATCTGATGATAACTGGCGTTGGTTTTTGCTGCAACTTAAAACTGCACTTTCAAGATGTCATGCAAGTACTTCCTTGGTTAATGGAGATGCAGTGGCCGAAAATGCTCTGTCGACAAGTCGCAGTATAACATTTGTTTCAGATAGAGAAAAGGGGCTGAAAGAATCAATCGCTGAAGTTTTCCCCAATGGTGAGGCCTACCATGCTTATTGCTTGCGATATCTCTCTGAACAACTCATCAGAGATTTGAAAGGGCAGTTCTCGCACGAAGTGAAGCGTCTTATGGTTGAGGATTTGTTTGCTACTGCTTATGCTAATAGGCCTGAAGGTTTCCAAAGGTGTGTTGAGAGTATCAAAAGTATCTCACTTGAGGCCTATAACTGGCTCATGAAAAGTGAGCCTGAGCACTGGGCCAATGCGTATTTCCCTGGGGCAAGGTATAACCTCATGACTTCAAACTTCGGAGAGCTATTTTACAGTTGGGTGTCAGATGCTAATGAATTACCAATAATCCAGATGGTTGAGGCAATAAGGGGGAAAATAATGGATTTGACCTATTTTAGACGGGCTGAGCCTGAGAAATGGCGAACAAGGCTGACGCCTTCTATGGATGAGAAGTTTGAGAAGGAAAACCTGAAGTCTCGCATGCTTCATATAGCATTTTCATCTGGGAGCGCATGTCAGGTGGAAGGAGGAGACTCCCCTGAAATTGTTGACATTGATAACTGGAATTGTAGCTGTAGAGGATGGCAGCTCACTGGTCTGCCTTGCTGCCATGCCCTGAAAGTCATTAATCAGTTGAACCGGGACCGGTATGCTTATTGTGCTGAATGGTTCACTCTTGATAGTTACTTGAAAACCTATTCAGAGTCCATACAACCTATTCCCACTCTAGAAAGGGTTGGGAAAAGGGATACTTCTCAGGGTGCTGTAACTGTAACACCCCCTCCAACTCGCCGTCCTCCTGGCAGACCTACTACTAAGAAAACTGCTTCACAAGAGTCAATGAAACGTCAGCTCCAATGCAGTAGATGCAAGGGTACTGGACATAATAAATCAACTTGCAAAGAGTTCTTTTTGGAGTTCTAAACCATGTAAGTATATGTCATAAATTCATGGCCTTGTGTTTTATTATTTTCTTTACTTTAGTAGCTTTAGCCAATTGTTACATAGAAGGTAAACTCTTAAAAACATTCAATGTTATTCCCAAGTATCGAAAAAAGAAAAGAGATGCTACTTAAAAAATAGAAAAAATAATAGAAACTTTCACACTCAAAAGATTTTTTATTTTTCCCCTATTTTTATATTGATTGGAGTTCTAACTTGTCTGGCTAGGCTAGAGGATGTTTGTTAACTTGTCTGTTCTTTTCTATATAGTAAGATATCAGTTAATATAAGGAGTCAAATTGGTTATCTATAATTTGAACATTTAAATGGTAATATGACAACAACAACAACTAAGACATTTGAACGGTAATGAATGTTGCTTTTGGATCATATTTCACCATCATGTACAGTCGAGACAAACATTTGAGTAATGAATTAATAAATTAATGGGCAACTTGGAATGGTTCCATTTTCAAAAGCGTAGTATAAGTAAGTTGCATCTGTTCTATTTTGAGTGTTGCCATATTGCACTACAGAGAAGCTCATGTGCATGTTCTAAACCATGTAGTTGTATGTCATCAATTCATGGCTTGCCATATTCTAGTTGCTTACTGTATGACGGTTAGTCCAATTGGGTTATTATTATATTGGACAATTGAATGGAAAAGGATGAAGGGATTAATGAGTAACTTGGAATCTGGCATGTTTTCAAACAGAGTAAAAGAAGTTGCTGTATTGAACTACAGGCAGGCCTCATGTCAGCTTATGGATTCTTGTTTTGGTAATGAATAATGTGGTCAATGAGGATAACGATCAGCTTGATTATTAGTGGACCTCCATGTAAAGACTCAATGACACACTGCTCAAACAGAATATGTTGACTCGCTGTGATGCTTATTGCTATCTTGCTGAATGCTTAAATTCCTTAGGGGACCTTTAGGTGCCCCAATACATGATGTAAAAACCATAAATCATTGTCTTATATTCAAAGGGTGATGGGAAGATCAGAAAAGAACTGTTAAAATAGGCATGTTAAACTTAAATGAGAATTTGTGTTTTGACTGAACACGAGGGTAAAATGTGATCCAAATAGTCGACCACTCATAATGGGATAATGGTTTTGTTGTTGTCGTATTGTTCCCTGGTCTTTCCTATAGTTCCTGCACCCAAGAGTCAAGACCTTATTTTATATTGGGTTTTGGACTACATCAGGATTCATGTTCTGATCTATGATTGTGGTTTGGGGAAAATCCCAGTACTTTGGTTTCTTAGTGATCTGTATAGTTGTCCACTCATAATGGGATAATGGTTTTGTTATTGTTGTATTGTTCCCTGGTCTTTCCTATAGTTTCTGCACCCCTTATTTTATATTGGATTTTGGACAACACCGGGATTCATGTTCAAATCTATGATTATGGTTTGGATAAAATACTGCTACTTTGGTTTCTTATTGATAAAGAGTCGGGAAATGTATTTGGCCATATTAAGCCTAGAAGAGATCAAAACTGGGAATTTACTGGTGAGGAATAATATCGAGGGAAGAGACACTGGGTGTGACTGTGATGTTGATCTCAATCCTGAAATTCAGGTTTTGATGAGTGAATGCTTTGGTTTATGACGAGTTTTCAGAAGAAATTCAAACACGCTGCCACTTAATTGACTAAACGGTTTTCTGATTAGTAGTTGTCTTTCAACTTTCGTAAGTATGTGGTTGCAAATTGCTGCTTGTTGATATAATTTATGAGAAATGAAGGCTGGTAATATTTACAAAGAATTTGAATCTGTTTATGCTCTGTTGCCAGACATTTTGGACCAGTGGAGCTGTTGCATTGAGAAAACCAGCCGTGATGCCGATGTTCTTTGCAGAAGGAAAATTTCTTTCTAGTTTAGATTTTGGGTTAGCCGTAATAATTCTAGATTATAGATGTCTCAAGGATGATCATCATGCTCTATAGCTTTCTTATCTGACATGAGCTGACCTCCCATTGTAAATATCAAATCTTTTCCTGGATTTGTTTCTTTTGATAGAGTTTTTAACTTCTTTTGGAGATTCACCAATTACTTCTTCTGTGTCTTTTTTGTGTCAACTTAGTTATAGTTTGCAGACAAGATGATGACTGTATTATCATGAGTTGTTGTCATTGCCTGATGAACAGATGACTTGGATAAAAATTGTCCGAGTCCGATCCGATTCAATGTTGTATGAACTTGGATTTGTCAGTCACTGAGGTTCAAAACTGAAACTTTGAGATAGATAGTAGTGCAGGAATGAAGCTGCAACTGGTAACCTTCGGTGCAGCCAAGGAAAAGATCACTCGTGCTATGTAGCACACGTGCCACTCTCACATAAAGAGGGAAATTACATTTTTACCCCTCATGAGTTTGTCAGTGTGCGCCTGTTCTATGTAACACAAGTGACCTCACCGTGGTGCAACGCTCCTGTTCCATGTACTACTACTACTACTTGTGAAGGGAGAGTAGTACATTTGGTAAAGATGCGAAATCTGTACTGGGTTGTACTTTTAGGATGGAGGTGTATAAAGTCATGGGAGTGTGAACAGGTGAGCAAAACTTTTTGAATCTCTTTCTTTATTTTATTGTTACCTGGGTTGCAATCATTGCACGGTTTGAGCTTTGAAGGTTCGAACATTGGTTGGGTTTGGGGGTAGTACAAGTACATTCTTAGAGATTGAGAAGAAGTACATTTGTAGTACTTTAGTATCATTGGCCTACGTTTGTACTGGTAATCTAGTACTACCTTCCCTTCCTTTTGTACTTCTCTGAAATGAAAACCCTCTTCATTTCCTCCTCCATTGCCTTTAATAGTAAGCCTGCCGCGGCCTCCAGCCATGGAAGGAGAATCAAAGCGTACTTTTTTTAATCTGAGCTAACCGTGTAGCAAACAATGTTCGCTCGCGTTTCGCATTGGGGGTAAAAAAGCTGGCATTTTGAGGTAAGAAAAAGAAGAAAAGGATTGGTAAGGACAAACGGGGACGAGGCAGAGCATGATAAGGCGACTTTGATTTTGTGGCTGATGGCCTTTCCATGCACTGCCTCTTCCCTGGCTGTCCTCTCCTCTCTGTCTCAACTCGATATCATCTTACATTATTTCTTTATGTATGTGGTTTGATAGTTTCAGTCTCGTTAAAAGAGTTCGATGGTATTATTATTTATTAGTCATGATTTACTACTTAAAGACATGAATAAACAACGAATGCGAGATAGTACTTCTAACATTTTGGACGCTTGTTATGATTTGATATTCATGTTGTCGTGATTTATTTTTAGTTTAAATTTTGTAAATCCAAATCACTATTATGAAATTGGCATTTCATTTAGGATTTTGATATTTATTAATAAAATATCAAGTTAAAAATAAATAAAAGTGACATCAGTAAAACAAGTATTTTACTTATGATTTATAGTAATACAAGTATTTTGACTTATTGGGTTAGTTAAAAATGTGTTTAAAAGGAGTATAGATCATCTCTACCGATGATATACGTGTATCCTTTTACATTCAAAAGGAATAAAAATGTAATATACTTATTGAATGTGAAAGGATACACGTGTATCCTCGGTAAAATGAATATTCTCTTGTTTAAAAGGATATTCGACCTTTTTTAATAATGTGTATTCTCGGTAAAACAAATATTCGCTCGATTAAAAGGATATTCAACCTTTTTAACAATGTGTATCCTCGGTAAAACGAATATTCGCTCGTTTAAAAGGATATTCGACATTTTTTAACAATGCGATCCACAAAATATAGGTGTAGTATTTTCCACATTCAATAGGGATAAAAATGTAATTTTCTTTCCTTGAATGTGAGAAGATACACGTGTATCATCGGTACAACGAATATTCTCTCGTTTAAAAGGATATTCGATTTTTTTCGAACAATTTAATCCACAAAATACAAAAAAAGAAGCTAGTATTTTCAAAACTTAGAATTGTCCTCAACCATAAAATTAATTGCTCATTATACATTTTAACTTTAATCTTTGATTGTTTCTAATATTTTAATGAGAAAAAACAAAAAAGAAGGTAAAAGTGATAAATCTGCAGAAATGGTGGGCTCCTAAAGCATGTCAGTCAAGCTTCATCAAAGCCCATTAAGGTTGGCACCAACAATATCCTAAACAGGACGGCGTCGTATTAATAAGAGCAGTAACTCCAAATGTCGACGACGGTTATGCGAAAAAGTCAAAACTACCCCTGCGTGCTCGTCCTCTTCAACTCCTCTCCACGTTGTCTTCTTTCCCTTCTCCCCCTTATAAACCCTAATCGCAGTTTCCCGTCTTCCTCACGCACTACACCAATTTACACACACTGAAAATCCCCAAATCTCCGAGGCTCTAGGGTTTTCGTGATTTCCCTTTTAAATGTTGATTTAATTGAACATGTTAATCAGATCCGACGCTGCCGCCGCCGCTTCCTCTTCTCTGCCTTCTCCGGTGGCCACCCCCGCGCAGACGACGTGCGGCAACTGCGGCGTGGAGGAGCTTCGCCTCCTCCATCATGTCCGCCACCGGGGGACCTTCCGCCGTCTCTGCTCCACCTGCGTCCTCCGTCTCCACCCTCAATCGTTCTGCCCGAGTTGCTTCGCCGTTTACAACTCCCCTTCTTCGCCTCCCTCCACACCGAATGCCTCCGTTACCTGCTCCAAGTGTTACTCGTCTTCGCACGCTGAGTGCGTGGGGCACAGCCATCCCAACCCTTACATTTGTCCCCTGTGCGTTTCCCCCAATTCTGTTATATTTGCGCCGAAGAAAGTGAAGGACTTGGTTAATGAGAATCCGGAGGTTGCGAATGGCGTGAAGGATGGAGATAGTGGGGAATACAGGGTTATTGACAAGAAGAATGCTAAGATTTTATTGGCGGCCGCGAAGATTTCTGCGGTTTCGATGAGTAAGGCGGCGGTTGCAGCTAGGGCCGAGGCGGAGCGGAGGGCAAAAGAAGCGGCCTTCACTAAGAAACGGGCTAGGGCGGCGTTGGAGCACGTCGCTTATTTGGTTGCAAAGGAGAAAATGAAAAAGAAGGAGCGATTAGGACCCGTTGGTGGCGGCGGCGGTGGAGTAGTCATTCGTAATTCCGGTAGTGTAAGTAATAGTACTGTAGGAAGTTTAAATCCTCGTGTGATGAGGGTGGGAGGGGGGAAGGAAAGCAGTGTGGTTGGTAATGGAGTGAGAGGCGGGGATGGTTCTAGTGATGTTCTGGCCGCATTGAATGCTGTGGAGCTGAGAGAAGGAGCACAGTCCATTCCGGGGAATGTTGGGTTAGGGCAGCCATTGAACGATGTTGTGTCAATGGATGTTGAACAGAACAGGAGAGTGGAAATTAGTACCGGTATGAACAATTACCATGGCAGTGCAGGGAAGAAGAATAATATCAGTAATGGGCATTAGTTGGAGGGAGATCCAGAGTCTCAAGAGGTTGGATTCTAACCTGTAATAATGCAATTCTTTGTTGTTGTAAAGCTCTCATCTTCATAGATTCTCTATGTTTTCAGGTTTTTGCTTGAATTGAACGGGTAATGGCTCTGATTCAGGGACTTCTCTGTTGAAATTCTCCACCATAGGACTAGTGTGTTAGGCTTTTAAAGATTATTGGATGAGGATAGGCTTTTAAAGTGTATAATCTTTTCTTTAGGTTGGTGCAAGTTTTTCTTGTAGAGATTTATGGAGTCTCCTTTGTACCAAATCCTTCTTTCGGAAAGAAAAATTTCATGATTCGTGTCTTATATATTTTGATTCTTTCTGGTATGATGTATATACACATTTGTTTTTGTGCTTTCTGAATAAGAAGCTTTTGCAACTGAAAACTGGTTTGAGAAATCCTTGTGTTGTGTGGTGTTCTGAAAGGCCAAAATGGATGTACTTTTGCTGGTTTAACTAGGCGATTGCTTCTTTAGTTGAATCGTCCCACGTGCAATGGTATTTGACAGTGAAATGTGTCCAATTATTCTTTGTGTCCATGATAAAGAATCTTAGGGCTGGCTTGCTTATTATACATTCTATAGGGTTGTCCTTCTTGTCAAGACTCTTCTATTGGGACGGAATTAGTAGTCTTGCAGGACGGAGTAGTCTTCTATTGGGATGGAAGTATTGCCTATTGGGGCGAAGTGGTCAGAACTCTGTTATTAGGACGGAGACCATAGATTCTTATGATTGTCAAAAATCAAAACTCTTCTGTTGGAACAAATGCACTCTTCTATTCGGACAGAAGCAGTCTGTGGGACCCGAGTAGTTTTCTGTCGGGATGGAAGTATTGCACATCCTTGTTTAGAGTAGTCTTCTAATGGGAATTTGGGATGGTAGTATTGCATGAACTTTTCTATTGGGACGAAATGGTCAGAACTCTTTTATTGGAATAGAGGCACTAGGTCCTTGCTTTGTCGAAATTCAGAACTCTTCTAATGGAACGAAAACAATAAGTCGTGTTTGAGTAAAGTTGGAAATAATCCAATTACAATTGCTCCATTTTCTCGTGTTTGTGTAGCCTGGGAAAAGTATTGGTACATGGGACACAAGGAATATTTGCATTTCCCACGAGTTTCCAATTCTGATTCCTCATCTAAAACAGAACCTACTACCATAACCAATGAGTTCCGGCAGTTGATCATGTTTGAGCCAATGCCTCTGCAAGTATGCTGCTAACCTCGTCCTGTGCGCCTCCGATGTTTCCATTCACACGAGTTTCCAGTTCTGGTTTCTCGTTTACAGCAGAACCCACTAATAACCGATGAGTTTCTGCATTCGGAATCCATCCCTTCGCCAACATGGCATCCAGTATCCGACAGGCTGCATCTCTATATCCTTCTTTACAAAGGCCGCCGATCAGCATGTTGTATGTGTTCGAATCAAGAACACCAGAACCAACGATGAGCTCGCCTATTGTACACAAAATCAAATGCAGCTGACAGTGCTTGGATAAACAAGACAGCACACTAGTTACTGTTTCTGGATTAGGTAATAAACCCTTGTTCAGCATCAGATTGAAATACTTAGCACAATGCTCAGGATTATCGGCTGCGCTCATACATTGCACGAAAATGCCATATGTTTCTTCTTCAATAAGACAGCCATCTACAACCATCCTAGATAAAATCATCAAAGGGCAATCCATCTTTCCAGACCTCAACAAACCTTGCATTATGCTATTATAAGTAGCGCCAGTGTACGATGTGCCAGAGTAACGAGCAAGAAAGAGAAACCTGATTGCAGAATCAACCTCTCCCATTTCACAGACCGCCTTAATCAACAGATCAAAAGTTGAAGACTGCAAAGGAATTTTCTTGCTTGACATGTAGCAAAACACTTCAGCAGCATTTTGAATCCTTTCCTTTTTCTGAGAAAGGCATCTAACAAGTTCGGCATAGGAAGCAGATTCCAAAACCTGACACTTATCTTTGATCTGATCAAACAACAGTAAAGCATCTGCAAGCTCATTCTGTTTGCACTTTCCTATAATCACAGCAGAGTAAGTTGAAGAGTCGGGAGCAAATGAAGAAACAATCATTCTACAAAGGACCTCCATGGCTTTCTTAATCCTTCCAGTCTCACCGAAGCACCTAATGAGGAAATTCCACGACAGGCTATCAGTTAACCTTCTCTCAAACATTTCATCAAGCAGATCTTTTGCTGCAACAAGATTATCTTCCTTGCAGAAAGCTTCAAGAACCGTATTATAGGGACAAGATACATCAACATTATTATCTACTAATATTTTCTTCGCCTCGCTGAATTTATTCAATTTGCATAAACCACTAACTATCTCAACATATATATCATCATCAGGAGTTACTCCACAATCCAGCATTTCTTCAAAAAGGCTGACTGCATCATCCATATAAAGATTCCTACATAAGCAATGGATCATTGCTCCATAAGTTGACGAATTCGGATGAATTTCAAAAGTTCTCATCCTCACAACTAACTTCATTCCTTCCATATGTTTATTCATCCTGCAAAGTAAGGGTACTACACGATCGTAAAATCCCACTTCCAACTCACATTCAGCTTGAAGCATTTCATCTAAAACAGCCAATGATTCGTCCACTCTTTCCTTAGCAATAAGACCACTAATAATAACCTCAAATGTCCTACTATTTGGAGTACACCCTTTCTTATTCATTCTTCTATACTGATCCAAAGCTGTATCTACTCTATCAGCCTCAAATAAAGCCTCCAACAAGTAATTTAATGTCTCCACATTGGGAAGAATTCCTACTTTTACCATTTCTTTATACACAAACAATACATCTTTAAAATCCTCTTTTCCCTTGACAAGGGCACCCATTAGGTCATTGAATACAACTGTTGAAGGCTTAATACTACTGGAATTCAAACAAGAAAGAACTCTTAAAGCCTCATTAAACTTCAAACTTCTAACGAAAGTATCTATCAATGCCAAGAGAGCTCCATCAAAACCTGGGAAATTCTCCTTTACCATTTCATTACAAAAGCATTCCATTTCCTCAACCTTTCCAGCCATGCCTAACTTCAAAATCATTAGATAATATGTCTCTACGCTATGCTTGAATTTCTTTTGAAGAGAGGCCCACTTGAACAGTTTCAAGGAAGAACTTACATCACCTGTTGAATCCAGGACATGAACCAAGCTCTCTGGGCGAAGCTTATTTCTCAGAAATAGAATCTTCGACTCAAAATCAAAAGAATTTGGCTGGATCCCATCTGTTTCTGGGTCTACATGAACAGTATTTGCACACGAGATTGAAGAAAGAGAAGCTTTTAAACTGACCCTTTTGGAAATTCTCCTTAAAAACGGCAAAGATGAAAGCTTTACTGCCATTCAAGAATTCATACGAAGATTAACAGTAGATTTCTGACCTGGGATTCCTTCTTTTCTAAACCGAGCACCGCTCCATGTTGAATAAGCAAGAAATCCGATGGAAGAAATTGTTGAATTCCCTGATTACAGTGGCTTTTCCTTTCTCTGGGAAATGCTTTCTGGCTTATTGGTTTTTGAAGGAGGAAGGCATTCGGTCTTTGAAGAGACAAGCCCATTAGTTTGTGTGTAAAAGAATAGTTTCAATTCTCTTTTTCCCAATTCTTTTGGTTCCTCAGAATTGGGGCCTTGTAAATAGAATTAGAAGCCCAATGACTATTGTTACAAATTATGACATTGAATTTTTTTTAATGATTTTATTAGGGGACTTCTCGTGCTCTGCTTGCCTGCCTATTGTTATCCTACTCCTGAAAAAATTGTAGTGATAATCTTGTGATTTTGATCTTCAAACTACCTAGATAAGGATAAAGAAAGTGTGTCAATTGGACTAAACGTGAACCTCGTCCTGGGTATGAAGACACGAAACTTAATTGATATAGTTTTCGATTTTTTTATTGTTTTCCCGCTGAAATCTACTGGCAAGTCTCGTATCTATTTTTAGATTCCATTTATGAGCGGTTATTTGATCTTGAGTCACGTGCCTTGCTCGCTTTGGATTTATGGACAAAATGTTTCGTAATTTCTAAAGTTTGAGTCCTCCTATCCACTTAAAAGGTGTAAAAGAAAATTTGAAAAAAAAAATTTTCATTTTTAAATAGAATGTCAAATTACTAGCCAAAGAAAAACCGAGATTAAACTGAATACACTAGAGATGGTAATCGCTTAACCAATATTACATCAACAACTAAATTTTTATCTTAATATATATATATATATATATATATATCATATTTTTCATATTTTACCATATATGATTAAGAAGTCCTTTTACAATTCTTTTTTAGATATCTTTAGTTGCCTAAATCCATGAATTTACCTCCCAAAATAGATATTATATTGCAACCTTAGAAGGGTTCCAATTTGAACTGAAGGGCAGCTGCCGGTGGCCGGCAAAGCGACGTTTTGACATCTGAAAACATACGCAAAAGTCAAACGATTCATAGAGTTTGCCGACATATAGGTTAACGGTAATCTAGATTCAAGACTAAGTGACTTGTTCAATCAATCACCAAAAGTCATGGAATCTGATCATGGTCACCAACAATCAATTCATTAGGGCAGTATTGTCTGAATCATCAGGTTCGGATTTGAGTTGGTAAGTACTTAATTATTCGGGGTCGATACTCATAACTATAACTCGTTATATTATATTATAAATTATTCCCGTACGAATTCACGAAATTTAGATTTACAAGTTCACGAGTTAACATACACAGACATTCACAATTTTAATCTTAATACAATTATCTTATGTCGTGTTCATGCCGAAAATTGTCAATCCTGATACAAAAGAAATAACATAACATATTGCAGTCCACCCCACACTGCCTACGTTGATTGACCTCCATAAATTTGTGGGAAAGGGCTCCAACCAACTTGACATCATTGAAAGATGACATAAATTGAATGAATCATTCATCAAACACTAATGACTATTGAACTCCCACAAGGTTACCAAATCTTTAACAAGGTCAAGTTGGAACATTTAAAACGTGAATCTTTTATTGAAACAGAGAATATTAAAAACGTTACTCTTTTATTGAAACAGAGAATATTAAAGATGTGATTCCTTCCTTCTATGGCTTCCTACGAAAAGATGAGATGCATTCCCAAAACTTTTCGAAACCATTTTTCAAAACATGATAACATACACACCTGAGTCACCTTATACCCAAACTGTTTCAAACCAACGCTACTACAAGAACTCAAAGTAGAGCAACCTCAATCCATCTCGGCAAGCAAAGACTAAATTTCCCATTCAACAAGGAAGAGAGAGCTAAGAGCCTAAGATAAATTTGGAAACATCCAACAGTAAAAATCAACCCAGCCATAAACCTATTTCAAATGAGGCACATTTCTGCTCTCCAAAAGTTTCCAAAACATCACCTTCGCATACAGCAACACATGCTAATAATGGACATAACCACAGCAGTATATATAGTATTACAATAGGTACACAAAGAGCAGATTGCAAGCATTTAAAACCAGCGTAAAATCAACAAGAAAAGCCCAGATAAACATTATTGCCTAGAATTTATTCTGTACACAAACAGTACCGTAAGTGCCGTTAACTCATTGATGATCCAACATCCGATTGCATATCTCCACTGTTCGGTCAGTTTGCAGTTACTGGTTGAACATTCTGGTATCAGCTTCACGCATTGGACTAACTCTTCGGTTGCATGTCGATGTGTGATACAGTAGCAAAGTTCAGCTTTCATATGCCAAGATTTTAGAAGATAAGTTGATAACAATATGTAATCCAGCCTGCTCAAAGTATCTTCTTCTTCGTCAGTAACACCTTCTAGTTCATCCGGAATTTACTAATATTAAGACCTGTCTGGATCAAAATACCGCCCACATAATCGGATACAAACTCCAGCGCATTCTGCAAAAGAGACTCGTAGAATAACAGCAAAGTTCATCGCTTCATGCAATTTCCATGACAACAAACACCAAGTACATCTTCCATAGTAAGTTCCACAGACTATTTCTCTGTTATGAGTTGAGTGATTCCGAAAACCTTTGTGCTATATACCGTGAGTAATTTCCATACTTCAATATGGAATAATACTTTCCAAGTCCCTTTCAAAAGAGCTCATACAACAGCCATCGCAGTAACTTCCATCAAGTTTAGTGATAAGAAAAAAACGCTTGAATTATGAGATCCTTTAACAAACAAGTTGACACCTTCTGTGGCATTGCATATCATATGTGCCCAGTAACCAGGAAGCACATCCTACGTGAAATTGCTATGCAACAACCAAACTCTGGCCAAGCAAACTTGCCTTTAGCCAAAAGAACTATAGCAAAGCAACAGAACCCAACCGCATACCATCCCCAGAACCAAAGAAACTATTAATTACCAGACCTAAAAGCAGCTATTTAATATTTTGTAGATATCTAAGGGAGGGCCATCCCAGACAAATTGTTCTTAACCCAAGATGCCAAGACTCAGGCATCTCCCCTCCCTCCCACTTGTTCAAAACAGAAACTATGAAGCAGCAGCAGCCGACCCTGATTCAGGGTTGGTCTCCGCAAGAACAATCTTAACCGGTTGCCATCCTGATTGATTATGCGTAATCCACCTTTTAACATTGATTACCATATTCAAAATCTGTAACAATTCTCCCAAAAGAAGTTGTTTTAGGCATGCTCTCCGTATAACCGTAGCTGCTTCATACCTATCCAGAGGATGGCAAGGTTCAAACCAAACCAACAAATTCAGTTAGCATACTCAAACCAAATGATAAACCACAAAACTTATATGCACGAATAACCACAAAACAAGAATATTAAGTCTCTGAGAAATGTATAAAAACAAAAGAGATAAGCTTTCATCATAAACCTGCACTGAGTGGCTAGTATTGCTGATCGTCCAGAAGATGATGACAGAAATTTCTGAATTTCATCCCACGTTGACTTAGGAAATTGCTTTACATTAAAATCTTTTTCATTTACACAATTCCAGAGTCTCTCATTCTTACCAACATACAGCTTCAAAGCCCCTAAGTTCTTCTTAACTACCAGCTGCTGCTCAACAGCGGCGTCAAGAGCCTTCCCAACATCAGTGTTGCGATGTTTGGGGTCTCCATATCGAATGCAATCAGTGATATTTTCTATAGTTGGAACAATCTTCTCGGTTTTCAATGTGTTCAATGCAAGTAATATTACCCCAATAAGGCCTTGGATATATTCAGAAGGTTTAGGACGTCCAGGGGTTCCCCAAACACCACTTGCAGATATGCTAGTTGTGCTTACTTCTGAGGCAGGTGGTGGAGGCGGCGGAATCTGTTGACTAAGGTTTGGCTGCCTATTTCCATAACTATCATGGGGGACTGCAGGTTTCTTTGCCCCATTTTGCCCTCTTTTAGATCCATATAAATTGGCGCCATTGGTAGATTCTGTCATAGATGTTGGTCTCACTTCTTCTTTCCAAGTAGAATGCTTTGGACCATTATTAGGGTATTCAGAAATGTTTACTTTGCCAATATCAGGTAAAGATGCAAATGGCCAAGGGGCAGAATTTGAAACATCAGGCCGGGAAGGCATTCCACAGGGAGGATGCTGCAAATTGTGTGGTAAGAAGTTACCAGGTGGAAATGATGGTTGTGTTGGAAGGTTATTTGGCCTAACTGGTATAGGATATTGATTTTGATAAGAGCTCTGAGAACCACTTGTATTGTTTGGATAAAAGTCTGGTCTAGCTAGCGGAAATTTGGAATTTTGAGTACCAGCAAACTCCTGCGGATCACTATACTGTTTAGGAAGCCCATATCCTAATTTATTCGGGTTTCCAATGTTGGAGTCATCTTGAGAAACTGTACTTGATGTCCTCGACATAGATGGTTGAGTAAAGGTTCTCCGAATTTGTCTTCCTTTGCTTTTTATATCTGTTCCCCTGCCCATATTAGAGTGCCTTTGATTTCCCATATGGGCAGTGTCATAAAATGAATCCTCAGACTGGTTAACCTTAAGTGAATCAGAAACTGGAATATGTAGTTTTTCAGAACTAAGGGGAGGGCCAGAGCTGCTATTTACAAATTGGGAGGTTTCAGTACTTGTAAGTGGAGGTCCTCCGATCACAAGACTCGTCCACAGCCATACACTTTTTGCTGCAGCAATAAGAGGAACGGATGCCTTTTGAGGTTGTGCCAACAGTATATTATACCTCCGCATGCGCAATTGGTGGAGAGCATTGGAAAAATCTCGATCACCAGAAATTAAAAGATAATTGGCAGGTGCAGGATTGTCAACAGCCCAAAATAACATATCTACCAAAATCTTTTTATCACTGGCATCTTTCACACCTAAACAAATGTAACCCAAAGTTAGCAAAAGTACAAGCTAATGAGAGGTGATGAAATTAACAGAAAACAAGTCGCTTTCTTGGACATCCCTGATGCTGAGCCAAGTTCACAGAATCCCCTAGAGCAAAAGTGTCTTAAGGATCAGCATGTCTAAAGCCATTATGGAACTTCCTTTGGAACAGTTTCCAAAAGGACCATGACTCCAAGCAAGAACACATTTTCGACAAAATTGCATGCAGAAACCAATTTTCAGCATAAGCAAATTAAGGAGGTTCTAAACCAATGGGAAATAGTCTACAAATTTCTCACTACCCAGGAGTAAAAGATCCACCCGCAGAAGCAACACTCTCCAATACTAATATGTTGATACACTCCTGAAGTTACAAAGGCAAAAGACCCGACAAAGAAATAAGGGGAAAAAAGGAAGAAGTTAGTAGTAGTTCTTTCAATCCCCTAACATGATAAAAACCTAATCTCTATAACAGAAGGCTAGTTTATTTGCAAACAGGATATATTGGTTCTCAACTTGTCAAACTGAAACAACCAGAAAAAAAAAACCAAAAACAAAAGAGTTCT
The DNA here is from genome assembly GCA_016801395.1 of Leptodermis oblonga. NCBI lineage: Eukaryota > Viridiplantae > Streptophyta > Magnoliopsida > Gentianales > Rubiaceae > Leptodermis > Leptodermis oblonga. The sequence continues at coordinate 5,886,856 of CM028755.1, forward strand.
ATGATGGGCTTTAAAGGGTAACCTAAAGTGTGTGCTTCGCGCGCGGGAATGCGAAGATTTCAATTCCTGGAATGGATGACTTCATTAGACGAATCTTAAATCGACTTTCAGATGATAATTATTACTCAAGTGATCAAATTCCTTTTCCCATTTATGTGAACCAAACACATAAAACTGTAATCCAAAAACCACTAAGCCATTCCTCCATTCCCGGCCTCCAAATACACTCTGAGGGCTGAAAATTGAAACATCACATAAAGTAGCAGGAAGAGATCACAAAAACTAGATCAATGTACAAAGACACGTTTAACTATAGAATCCAGCTAGGGACAAAAACCCCCATATCAGCTTCTACAGTTTCAAGATTTAAAAGAATCAAACGGTTAAATAACAGCATCAATCATCACAATAAGATCAAAAGCCCCCTTTATCATTCGTGAGTATCATCAATAAAAGAGCTAAAAAGTTCACGGTCCAGTAAATCAGATCACAGGAGCAAGTGATCCATCCACACACTCGATATCCTCATCCACTACACCCAACATCTAAAAATTAAAAAATTAAAAATCAACAAAAACACAACAAGAACAAGATCAAGGCACTAGATATAATTTAAAAACCACAAAAAGATCCTAGAAATTTCAAACTTTACCAAAGTCCCATAATCAAATCTCACACAACCAATCATCTCACACAAGTTCCCTCCTCCAATCACTGTACTCCAATCCACAAAACCCACGTTCCCTAAATCGTCATCAAATTAAAATTTTCAACCAGATCTCTAAATGATTTACCTGCGGGAACATGGTTGAGCGCAATTCCAGTGCTGTTGAGGGCCTGCTGAATACTGTTACTAATTTTAGTCGTATCACCATAAGCAGATACCGAAACCGGCCCGCAGTAATTCATCTTCACTAAAGCAGAACTTATATTCTGAGCGATCATGTGAGGTTCAGATCCCTTGGGTACATGACAATTCTCTATATCCCACCACACCGAAATCTTCGCCGTGGAGTACTGCGCCTCCGCCATCCCCGGCTGCTCTGCTCCGCTGTTTCCTCCAGCCCCACCCATACTAAACAAAAACCCAAATCCAAAACAAACAGATCAAACCCTCCTCCTAACTAAACAAATCACAGCAACCCAAATCAAAAAAGAAAAATTTGTACAAGAATTAACGGGCTTTTCACTACATAAACGAGTTCTTAGATAGATTTGGTGGGCGGAAAAGGCCCATGAGAGCAGAGGAGATTTTGGTGTCCGGTAAGTAAAGTGAATTCATGCCATATACATATACCAACAAGGGGAGTGGGTTGCATAGTGGGAGGGTTTTCTTTGCTAATAATTAGTAGAAAAATTGTAGAAAAATGGAAATTTTTGGAGAAAAATGAGTGGTTACGAAGAAAGAAGTCCACGAATCGTCTTGACTAATAAAGGGGTGTGGACTGTGGAGCCTTCGTGGCGATTGACGTGCGAATACTTCTTCTGGTTTACTGTTTTCCAAAAGAACATAAAAAGGAAACCCTTTCCATACTCCCAAGAAACAACTTTCACTGCTTCCTAAAGGAAGGGTGCGTTTGGGGTCCGAAAATTAAAAATAAGGATGAGTAAACGCGTATTTGATAAAAATTAATGTTCATATCTGAATATTAAACCGTGAAACAATAACGTTAAATTAATTAAATAACTTATACTCCCTCCGTTTTATTCAAAAAATTCACTTTAAAATGTGTATAACTTATTATTATAGGTTGTGAGGTACAACACCTAAAATAATTAATTTATCATCATAGTTTTCACTTTATATTTACTTTAAAAATAAGGGGTTAATTGTAAACCACACATTACTATATTAGTAAGAGTATGTAATGTAAATAAATTTAAAATAAACTCTTTAAAAAAAATTTTGAAAATGAACTCTTCGAGTGAGACGGATGGAGAGAGTATTTGAATACTGAAAATTCAATTTTTCGCATATGAATCAAAATACTTAATCACTTGCTTTTGTTTGCTAAATACAATTTTTGCGCAACTTTTAAATAATACATTAAATATATATATATATATATATAATTTTACATTAAAGTGTCATATAAGGTCAATATATTATTGAATTATGTTTATAAAAATAAGTCTACTATATGAGTTTTGTTAAGATTAACAATAGTTTGGGACAGAAAAGTATATTTTAAAATTTCGAAAGTTCAAAGTTAAAACTACCCAAAAACAAAAAGAGGGTTAAAATTATTTAACCCTATTAATTATTATTATCATTACCCCAATTCAATCAATCTCTGCGTCTGGGATTTTATATGACAAAATACAATATTTTTACGTTTAAAATACTTAAAACTTAAAATTTTGATGTAGTACAATAATTGTTGTGATATAACATATTCAAGAACTTTTATCCCACTATTTAATACTCGCACCATCTCATTTATAGAGTTCGCTTATAAAAGAATCTATTGTCCCATTAAAAAAATTTACGTTGAATTTATTTACATTACATACCCGTATATATATAATAATAATTTATACGTTTTTCGTTTAGTCGAGACTCAATACCCGTGATTTCATTTATAATTAAATTTATCACGCTATTTTCCTTCATGGGCTTGTTCTTTTTGTTTTGATTTTGGTTTCAACAGTAAATTTAATATACTTTTTTACATTATAAAACTATTTTCCAAGAACATGATTTCAAAATCGTTTTCAAAACAATCAAAAAGAACAGGCCATAGTTGAGTTAAATTATTTTCAGATTTTCCCATTTCCATTTTGATACTTTTTATTTTATTTTAACCTATTCCCATTTGGCATTTATGTTGTGACGTCACACGTCTCGCCCTGACCCCTTTTTGATAATCCATTCCCAAGAAAAGTAGGTCGGTTCAGAGAGTAGCGTCATTCAGAGCACTGCTCACAAGTCCATAACAGAAATTGAATAATAACAATTCTTAATATAATAATTTATAACTTTCAATAATTAATAAATAACAATAACAAAAAATCCTAAGGACGGTCCATGACCAAATTATCCATTGCGCATTGCGTATATTGGCTAGCAGCCAATAACAAGTCTAAAGATTTAAGTCTTCTTCGCTCATTGCGCATATTGGCTAGCAGCCTCACCACTAGATTCACAGAAGCAAGTAAATAATATAAAAGAGGTAAATAATATAAAAGAGGTGAATTCACAATCTTGAATTTTCCATTAAAAAAATTGCTCACAGTTATTTTCAAAAGAGATCTTAGTAGTATCATCCAAAACAACAATAAAACATTTACAAGGTTTTCCAAAATATTTTCAAGATAATCAAGTCACGAAAAAATCATAGCTACACAATCGAGTTATCAAAATCAAGTTGGTTATCAAAGTATTTTCTCAACTAAAGTTATGATGATAAGTCAAAGCCACGATAACAGGTTCAAGAGAATAAGTGACTTTCAGCCGGTTATGTTCAACGACTTAGTATTTTGGATCTATAGCTTAAACATACTCCTCCTCCTCCTCCTCCTCAGTGATCAGATCAGTCAACAAAAACAACATGTCACTTTGGAGTTCTCATACTCTTTCAAGCATTGCACTTCGTTTCCAAAACACGTGAGAAAATCAATTCGCAACAATATTTTTCAAACCATAAAATCGAGTCAAATCATTTAGTAAAAACCTTTGCTTTCTTTCCAACATTTATGAAAAGAGTTTCCAATAAATATTTTCCAATCCACATTCAAATCACTTTGCACTAATCATTCTCAAAATTCAAAGCATGTTTAACACTTCATGTCAAAACACATCATTTATCAATACATGGCATTCATTTAATATGAGTATGCAAACCTACAAATTACGTTAGCTAATTCTTCGCCGATGCCTTTCTAGCACGGTGCAAAAGTTGGGCCGAGGATCATCAGGGAACGCTATTAACGCAGGGTTCTGCAGCTGTATAAATTTTATTTTAAAGGAAAGAAAAGGGATGAGCACCGTGTCCAGAGAGAATTCCCGCTAATGGTAAAACACTAGCGAATCTGTGTTGGCGTTCACACGTAGTATACACATATCAATTCAAACACACACAAAAAAAGCTATAGGAAAGTGTGAAAAGAAAGCCGCCAAGGCTATGTAACACCATATAACAGATTTCTAATAACACTACATCAAGAGTCATCACCCAACAAGTAGGGGTGAATGACTATCAAATCAAATCATATCATATCACAAGTTTGATACCATGGATGGCCTGTGCCTATCCCGCACATCACTCCACATATAACATGGGTATCAAATGACGGTAATACTCTGAGTACACCTAACATGACCTTCTAACAGTCAAGGGACGCTCTAGGCCCATTGCCCGACCACGCCGTCAAGACATATTAGATAAGGTCGTGGATACCCACTCAGGACATGCACAAGAGTCATAGGTTGTCCAACCATAACAAAGCATTCAAGTCAAATCCATTTACTCAATGCGATAAAGTACACCACGAGTATACGATTTCAATATCACATTCATGTATCGGATATTTTTCAATCATATATCTACCAGGATTCAATAAACAAACATGCATGCAAATAACTTGAACAAAAAGTGATCATTCAAGCATGCATAGGGTCCAATTATTTCAATTAAAACATTTTTGGGATTTCATTAGCGAGAATTATTCATCTTTGCCTTGCTATCGTTCTGGACAAAAATCTGCATTCACATAATCAAAAGGGGAATTTACATTCAAGTCTCTTTAATTTTCAAAATTGCACACATAAACTCTAGAAACTTATAAAAATACTTGTAGCATTTTCAAATCAATCCCAATATAACATACTATATATACTAGGTCATATTTCTTACTGATTCATAATCTTCTATAACTTTTCATTCAAATAATTTTAAAAAGTAATTATAGACATATCAAATATTCATCTCAACTTTTGCATAACAACTCATATGGCATACATTCATTAGTAGATTATGTGATATTAATAATTATTTCATAAAAATGTAACCAATAAATGTACGTCACATGAGTTGTTATGCAAAAGTTATGATAAATTAGTTGAGATGTCTATCATTATTAGAAAATTATATTTAAGCTCTTACCTTTCGTAAAACTACATTTAAATTCTTTAGGGTGCAATAATGCATTGACACGTATTAGAATTTATTTGGAAACTTATCATTCATTTGAAATCAAATATAAAGTTCATAGAATTGAAATTTATATTCTTAAACTTTCACAAATTACATTGTAGCCCATACACTTTTTGTATTTTACCTTTTAATCCCTAAAAAATAAAAGTTTACTTTGATAGTATTAGTATATTATCATTGAACTACAATGCAAATATGAAGTTTATAGTATTTACATTTAAGTCCTTATATAAATTTATAATTATGTTTTGTACTTTAAATTCTTACTACTTTCAAATTTAGACTCCAAACTATTTGTAATATTTACAAGGTTAATTCTTCTTATATGCTTTATTATAAAACTCAAATTCCAAGGTTTTACACTTAAAATATTACTATCATAATTTTTAAGGTAGCTTTATACTATTAAAGTGTCTTTCAATTCTTACATGTGCAATCAATTTTGCTTAAGGTTTTATTGAACTTATTTTCTCAAATGTTACAACACATCTCATTCAGGTTATAATAAAATTTAGCCTAAGAACAATACACAAGTTTAAGAAAGTAGCAAGAGCTCAAGGATCCTTCTCTCCACTTTTCATGCCTAGTTTTGGCTTTGTTCTCTTTTTAAAACTTTTCATGCCTTTTAAATTTTCCTTTCAGTTCATAACATAGCTTAAGCATGTTACTGAAGAATTATTTATCAAGAGCATGGTTCAAAACAAGGCACAACCTCAAGAAGGTATCCAGAAAACACAAAGATCACATTCATTACTAAACTAGTTTGCACTCGGGTTCAGGCTGTTGTCAGTGGGCAAACTTGCATAGAATTTAATCTCACTGCACGCATAGGTTCAAGACAGTATATAAAGAATCCATGAATTTTCTCGTAATTTATAGAGCACCGTAAACAATAACACAAGTTAAAACAGTAGCACACAAGGTAACTTTTGTGCACGTCACAGTACTAACTTCTAAAGTATAGGGTAACTTTTCCGGTTTTCCAATATGGCCAGGCATGAATCATAAAGAAACAGATGATTATGTAGAACCAAGGTCAAATAATACTTCAGCAGACATATTAAAACATAAAGTGTACCTTCGATCACATCGTTATCAGGTCCCACTTCCTATGCTCGATGGAAAAGACAGGCGTTGGCACCTTCTTGCCCGTGTCCACATTAGCTTTGGGCGAGTTGCATGATTATTTTGAGCTTGTGGACAAGTTCCCGATTCTATGGTCAGCACCCCCACATTATAAACAGTGATTGGTCTTGCGCCAACATTCAGCTTCCTTGTTTCCGGATTTTAAAGTGTCTTTCAATTCTTACATGTGCAATCAATTTTGCTTAAGGTTTTATTGAACTTATTTTCTCAAATGTTACAACACATCTCATTCAGGTTATAATAAAATTTAGCCTAAGAACAATACACAAGTTTAAGAAAGTAGCAAGAGCTCAAGGATCCTTCTCTCCACTTTTCATGCCTAGTTTTGGCTTTGTTCTCTTTTTAAAACTTTTCATGCCTTTTAAATTTTCCTTTCAGTTCATAACATAGCTTAAGCATGTTACTGAAGAATTATTTATCAAGAGCATGGTTCAAAACAAGGCACAACCTCAAGAAGGTATCCAGAAACACAAAAGATCACATTCATTACTAAACTAGTTTGCACTCGGGTTCAGGCTGTTGTCAGTGGGCAAACTTGCATAGAATTTAATCTCACTGCACGCATAGGTTCAAGACAGTATATAAAGAATCCATGAATTTTCTCGTAATTTATAGAGCACCGTAAACAATAACACAAGTTAAAACAGTAGCACACAAGGTAACTTTTGTGCACGTCACAGTACTAACTTCTAAAGTATAGGGTAACTTTTCCGGTTTTCCAATATGGCCAGGCATGAATCATAAAGAAACAGATGATTATGTAGAACCAAGGTCAAATAATACTTCAGCAGACATATTAAAACATAAAGTGTACCTTCGATCACATCGTTATCAGGTCCCACTTCCTTATGCTCGATGGAAAAGACAGGCGTTGGCACCTTCTTGCCCGTGTCCACATTAGCTTTGGGCGAGTTGGCATGATTATTTTGAGCTTGTGGACAAGTCCCGATTCTATGGTCAGCACCCCCACATCTCAAACAGTGATTGGTCTTGCGTCAACATTCAGCTTCCTTGTTTCCGGATTTCTTACAAAAGCGACATAGAATATCGACCTTTCCCTTATCCTTTCTTCCTTGCTTCTTTTTCTTTATTTTCTTAAAAAAATCTTGTATGGCTGGCGGAAACTGGGAATTTTGAGTACCAGCAAACTCCTGTGGATCATTATACTGTTTAGGAAGCCCATATCCTAATTTATTGGGGTTTCCAATGTTGGAATCATCTTGAGTAACTGTACTTGATGTCCTCGACATAGATGGTTGAGTTAAGGTTCTCCGAATTTGTCCAGAGCTACTATTAACAAATTGGGAGATTTCACCATTTGTAAGTGGAGGTCCTCCAACCACAAGACTTGTCCACAGCCATACACTTTTTGCTGCAGCAATAAGAGGAACGGATGCCTTTTGAGGTTGTGCCAACAGTATATTATACCTCCGCATGCGCAATTGGTGGAGAGCATTGGAAAAATCTCGATCACCAGAAATTAAAAAGATAATTGGCAGGTGCAGGATTGTCAACAGCCCAAATTAACATATCTACCATAATCTTTTTATCACTGGCATCTTTCACACCTAAACAAATGTAACCCAAAGTTAGCAAATGTCCAAGTTAATGAGAGGTGATAAAATCAACAGAAAATATAAGTGGCTTTCTTGTAAATCCCAGATGTTGAGCCGAGTTCCAAGAATCCCCTATACCAAAAGTGTCTAAAACCATCGTGAAAACTTCCTTTAGAACAATGTCCCCATCTGATAAAGAGATATCAAATCAAACTACTATAAAATTGTACCCAAACATCCAAAAGGACCGTGACTCCAAACAAGAACACATTTTGAGAAATTTGCATACAGCAACCAATTTTCAACATAAGCAAATTAAGAAGGTTCTAACCCATGTGAATATTAGGAAATAGTCTAAAAATTTCACACTATCCAGGATAAAAGATCCACTATGTGGGATCGGCTATATGGATCATATCTCACCATTGTGTACGGTTATGGCACATTGATTCATTTATATTCATATATAACATGTCATATTTTAAAGTTATTTTCCAATTCTTTGTAGGTCTTTCTCTACCCCTTTTAGTAGAGTATTAATTACTTCTCTGTTTTCTACACGTCTTACTGGGGTAGGGTGTCTAGGGGTCTCCTAAGTACATGTCCAAACCATCTTAGGCGTGTTTCTCTAATTTTTTCATCTATCGGGGTTACTCATACTTTATTTCTAATGCTTACATTACTTACTTTATCTAACCTAGTTTTGGTGAAGCAACACTCTCCAATACTAAAATTTCGATACACTCCTGAAGTTACAAGGCAAAAAACTCAGAGAGATAGGAGGGGGCAAAGAGGAAGAAGTTAGTAGTAGTAGTTCAAACCCCTAACATGATAAAAAGCCTATTCTTAAATAACTGCAAGCTAGTTTATTTCCAAACATGATATGTCTGTTCCCATCTTGTCCAAACTGAAATTAAAAAAATATAAAAAAAGAGTCATATGATGGGCTTTAGAGGGTAACCACAGGTAGCCCTAAGTGTGCTCTTTCGGGATTGGATGAATGTTTATTAAAGGAATCTTAGATTGACGTGGAGAGGACTTTCATCATTAAAGTGATCAAATTTCTTTTCCAGTTAAGGTGAATCAAACATAGAAACTATTAATGTGAACAAAACATAGAAACTGTAATCCCGAAAATCACTTCTGGGGGCATCAAACTCACTCTAAGGTGAACCTTGAAACAAGTCAACAACGAAGAAAGTAGCAAAAAATATCACAAAAACTACATCAATGTACGAAGAAACGTTCAGGTCTAGAACTATACTCCAAAAATTTACAAACTTTACCAAAATCGCATCATCAAATCACACACAAGTTCCCTCCTCCAACTACTTTACTCCAATCAATAAAACCCACACAGACATTCCCACGTCATCATCAAAATAAAAATAATAATTTACCTGCGGGAACATGGTTGAGTGAAATTCCAGTACTATTGAGAGCCTGCTGAATACTATTACCAATTCTAGTCGTGTCACCATAGGCAGATATCGAAAACGGCCCGCAATAATTCAACTTCGCCAAAGCCGAGCTTATATTCTGAGCGATCATATGGGGTTCAGACCCCTTGGGTACATGACAGTTCTCTATATCCCACCACACTGAAATCTTCGTCGTGGTGTACCGCGCCTCCGCCATCGCCGACGGCTCTACTCCGCCGCCGTTTCCTCCATCCCCGCCCATTCCGAACAAAAACCCAAATCCCAATCACACAAATCAAACCCTCCTCCTCACTAAACAAATCACAGCAACCCAAATTAAAAACAAAAAATAAAGAATGTACAAGAATTAACGGGCTTTTCACTATATAAACGAGTTCTTAGATAGATTTGGTGGGCGGAAAAGGCGCATGAGATCAGAGGAGATTTTAGTGTCTGGTAAGTAAAGTGAATTCATGCCATATACTGCTAAAATTTGGGATTTTATTTAGGGTTTAGTGGGGGATTTTCTTTGCTAATAATTTAGTAGAAATTTGTAGAAAAATGGGAAAGTTTTGAGAAGAATGAGTGATTACAAAGAAAGGAGTCCACGAGTGGTCTTGTGAATACTTCTTTCGATTTTGTTAACCAAGAAACAACCCTTTTTCTTTCATTTTTGCCCTTTTTCTTTTTAAGGGAAAATTGCACTTTTGTTCCTCTTCTTGTCCTTGTTACACTTTTAATCCCTCTTTTATGCAAACTTGCATTTTTTTATCCTTTTCCTTTAATTTTGACATTTTTGGTCCCTCTTACCGGCATTGGGGTGTTCAACCGGGCGGTTTATCGGTCTACCGGTTTACCGGTTCCGGTTTGTACCGGTTTTTCATTTTTTATGCAGAACCGATAGACCAACCGGTAAGTACTAGTTCTGGTCGGTTTTCGGTTCTGCCGGTTTTTACCGGTTTACCGGTTAAAACCGGTAAACTGGTTTTTTTATTTATTTCTAATTTTTTTTGGGCTATTGGGATAATCTACAAAACTAGCCCAATTAAAAATTTTAATTTAAACCCAGCCCAATAAAAAAAATTAATTTAAACCCAACCCAATAAAACCTAACCCAATAACTAACCCACTAAACAAATAAATTAAACCTAATATTTGCTGCTGCCGTTTTTTTCTTTCTTGCATCTGTCGGGAAGCTGAGCCTGAGTGAGTGCAGTGCCATTCCAGCGCTTTCGTCGGCCTCGCTGTTTACTGTCCGCCGGCATCATCAACGTCCAGTAGCCTGCCAAAGGTTTGATCAGTATTTTCTTTCATAATCTGGGTAATTTTGGGGCATGCTAACTATTATCAGTTATTAATGCTTTGTGTCTAGTTTTATGGATTTCAAGAAAGCTATACATCTGTCTTCTGGAATAGTGGATTATGTTCTTCCATGTTTCTGTCTTCTGGAATAGTGGATTAAAAACCATCAAGTTGTTGTCATGAACAGATGAGCTATTAGTTTTGCTGCAAGGTTAGCATTCATGCCTGCCTAAATGCTATAAATGACAGATTAAAGTTAGGCTATAGAGAAGTGGTTCTTTTAAAAGATTGTGCATGCTTGGTACAATCATTGGAATGTTCTATAATTAGAGGAAGTCCGGAAAAGAAAGAAAAAAAATGGAGGAAATTGAGGCAAAGATAAGGTGCATGAGGGAAGAAGAAACGGCCCATCTTGGAAGGATTGAAAGTGAGTGCAGGGATAAGTTTGAATGCATTACAAATAGATGCTGAGGCTAAAGAAGCAAAGTTAATGGAAGCATGGTGTAGTAAGCATGTGAAGTTGGCTAAGCTCGTTGAGCAAATAGAGATCCACAGGCATGGCTTCACAACATTGCCTAAGGACTTACATTAATTAATTAATTTACAACTGCTGGTACAATTTTCTTGTCATAAATTCTCAACCGTTTATGCAGTGATCTTCTTTTTTGGGAATTTTTTATAGTCTGGATCAGATCATTGGATGGATATAATCGAAGTACATTAGTTTCATTAATAAAATTATAATATCAAAGTCTTGGTTTTGAGTTTTATTAATCTTAATCTTCATTGTTGCCCAGTACGGATGCTTTTCTGTGACCTTTTGGCATGAGCTTTAGAACTGCAACAATGGAGAATCAACATGCGGAGGCTTTAGGACAGTAGAATTGATGTTGCCCGGAGTATTTCCGTGAGCAATTTAGAACTGCAACAACTGAGAATCAACAGACCATATCTAAATAAGAAGAAATCCTTCAAGATAGTGGTTAAAACATCAAGTTGTATGGATCTGGTCAGGACAGTACTGGCTAATGAAATACAATTTTTTGTTTGAGAATTTAGATAATGTATCACTTGTCTATAGGCAGTGGGATATGACCAAAATATGGCCAGAGAGCTTCCCCTGCACTCAGTTTTTCTTTCCATGTGAAGAAGGTGTAGTATTTACATTGTGTTCTGTTTTTCTTCCCCTCATAACCTTATGGGAATTTTTGTGAAGTTGAAAAGTTTAGAATGGTGGATGAGTTATATATTGTGTTCTGTTTTTCTCTGTTCCTTTCACAATTAATTGAGATTTTACTAGATTCCTAAAATCGTAATGAATCAAGAATGGAGATGTTTTTATGAGCAATCAACTATTCTTCTTTACTGTTTTAGTTGCAATTTAATGTAGTAACTATACTCTATATCTTTAACATATTATATATGTGAATCTTTTTGTAGATGGATGTTGAAAGTGACACTCCTTAATGCAAACCTCAATACCAGAGGAAGAGAACCAAGTGATGTTGATTTATCTAGCTCGGAGGCCGTTCCCCATACATAAAATTTTTATCATTACCTCGTAAAATATGTAATCAACATTAATTTGGTTGTATTTTAGAGAAGACACAATATTTTTATTATAATTTTTATTGTACATCATATTTGACATTTCATATAAGTTCATAATTTATATTATAACTTAATAATTATTACTTATTATGACACTGATATCTCATTATCTCATACGAAATTTATAAAACCATTAACTAGAATGAGTTAATCTTGTATATAATATCTAATATGAAAGTATAAAACCATTAAACCATTATCGGATTTGGTAAACTTGATTCATTAAATCAGTTAATCGCACGAATTTTCAACGAAATGAATCGCTATGAATTGCCATAAATTAAAATAGAAATCAAAAATTATAAATAACAAACATCTTCAAAAAATTTTGAGAAACTTCTTCATCAATGAAAGAAAGAATGTTGGGAGAATATGCAACAACCACACCACCCAATTCATTATGCCAGTTTCGAATATAACTATGTGGTCTACAATTACATTATACTTATATAATTAAAACATAAAGGGAAGTTATCAAACATTGAATAAGTGAGTGGTGTGAACTTAAAACAAATTATTTTATTATGTGTTGTACATATGTGATAATATACTATTCTAGTGGAACCGGTGAAGTATTACTAAGCGTAAGAAATATCAATAAATATATATATATATATATATTGTATAGGTTCAATATTTGAAAAATTATAAACAATTAAAGTAAGTTAGTACCGGTTTTTACCGGTTTACCGGTTTATCGGTTTACCGGTTAACCGGTTTACCGGTTCACCGGGTTACCGATAAACCGATAATAAATATTATTACTGGTTTACCGGTTCAACTGGTAATGAAAATATACTAACCGAAAACCGACCGGTAAACCGATAAAAACCGATAAACCGAAACCGGTAAAACCGGTAAACCAGAACCGGTAATCTACCGGTTCCGGTTCGGTTTTCGGTTCTTCGGTTTTCTTGGACAGCCCTAACCGGCAACCAGTTGACCAGCCATTTGGGGTCAAAATAATTTTTTTATAAAATTGGGACCCTTTATTTAGTAAATTGCGAAAAACTAAACCCTTTAGAAGTTTGAAAATATTCACCCACACATGTTTTTCATACGGCAACATCGACTCTTCTTGGGAGAATTTGGACCCTTATTTGTAAATTACAAAAAAATTAAACCCTTTAAATGTTTTAGTAAGTATTATTTAGCCCAAAAAATTTATAACTCTTTTCAAAATTGTCAAAATTACCATTGACTTCATAGGTCAACTGGTAAGAGGGACCAAAAATACCAAAATGTTAAAGAAAAGGGACTAAAAGTGCGAGTTTACATAGAAAAGGGACTAAAAGTGCGATTTTCCCTTCTTTTTAAACCAAGAAACAATTTTCACTACTTTCTAAGTTGGTAGGAAGTGCGTTTGGCGTAGGAGAATTGTTAGCAAATATTAATTAAGCCAAACTTAATGATTGAGTAATTATATTTGTATTAAATTTTGTTATTTTAATTGTTTTATTTGGTTTTAGGAATTAGTTTTAGTAGTTGTTAGTTTCAGGTTGGTTTTAGTTAATTCCATGATTTTCTAAAGCCTTTGCCTGGCTTAGAGAGGGCCGGAGAGGTCTTCTAAAGCCTCTTACTGGATTAGGCATAGCTCTAAAAAAAGGGGAAAAAATAAATAAAGGAAGATGACCTTTGTGTGAATATAGTGAATTTTTGTATTTTCACTCAAAGGTTTGAAACTTGTTTTGAAAACAGGTTTTAACAACAAGTTGTTTTCAGACCGATTCAAAGAAACAATGTTTTCAAAACAGTTTTCAGAATGTATTTTAAAATGTTATTTGGTAATATGTTTGAGATGCATTTTAAAAATAATTTCTTAAAATCATTGGGCCGGACCACCGGTCGACGCCACCGCCCCGCCGCCGGACCACCGTCCACCGCCGCCTAGCCGAACAATATTTTGGTTTTGAGATTTGGGCTTCAAACCCTCATAAAAAAGCAAGTTTAAACCCACCAAAAGAACAGCCCCTTAGTAAAAATCATTACTGCATGTAGTATTTTCCTAGTATTAAGTGTATTGTACGGACAAACTTGTATGAAATAGATTTATAGGGAAAATCGTACTTTTGGTCCCTCTTCTTTACCCTCGTTACACTTTTGGTCCATCTTCTATGCAAATTCTCACTTTTGGTCCCTCTTCTTTTGCATTTTGGCATTTTTGGTCCCTCTTACTTATTGACCTATGAAGTCAACTATAATTTGGACTATTTTGAAAAAGTTATAAATTTTTTGGGTCAAATAATAATTACTCAAACTTTTAAAGGGTTTAATTTTTCGCAATTTACAAAGAATTGTCCAAATTTCCCCAAAAAGAATCGATGTTACCCTATGAATAACAAGACTGGGTGACTATGTTCACACTTTTAAAGGGTTTAGTTTTCACAATTTAATAAAGAATTGTCGCAATTTTTAAAAAAATTTATTATGACCCCAGATGAATGGTAAGAGAGACCAAAAATGCCAAAATGTAAAAGAAGAGGGATCAAAAGTGTAATGAGATAAAGAAGAAGAACAAAAAATACGATTTTTCTAGATTTATATATGCAGTAGTATCTTATAATATTTGACCTGGTATTCATTCATACTCTCATTCCAACTGAATATATAAATCTTGGGCCTGTTCTTTTTTAACGTTTTGAAAACGGTTTTGAAAACAAGTTTTATAAAATAGTTTTATAATGTAAAAAAGTAGATGCTGAATAGTAAAAGTTGTATTGGAAATGATGAAATATGATTAAAATATATTAATTTACTGGTAAAACCAAAACTGTTTTCAAAACGAAACAAAAAGAACTGGCCCAATAGCAGCAAGTAACGGAATAAACCCATTGCCTAAGTCTAATTCTAACCAGGTTGCTTGGGTTAGTTTGGCATCTAAACAAAATTCATTGGTTCTGGGCAACGAAAGGTCGTTTGCTATACATATTTTTCTCATTATCCCTACTGTTATAGAAATTTTCCTTTTAACCTCACTTGGCCCTTGTGGCCAAGATTCCAGCACCAAGGCATTTTCAGGCTAACCTACCCTCTAAAGTAAAGGTGAATGAACCACATATGTACTCATGCTTTTCAGTTTGCCATCTTCTTAAACATTCTTGAAACTTCCATGATTCAAATGAGAAAAAATTGCACCTTTTGTTCACTCGTAAAACTTTGTTTTTTTATGTTTAAATTTTGTGATAGTTTTGGTACTGAAACCGAATGTTACCCATTTTAATGGTCAAATCAATGGTCGAAGGTATTTCGGAAGTTTTTCCTTTTTTTTTTTTGCAAAAATTTCATATAATTGCATGCCCTCAATATTATTTATAATGCAATGCCCATTAAAAAGAAAATCGTGAGGCCTGATAATCCCTTAAAAAAAAATAATAAAACAAAATTGTGACTGGGTATTCATCTTCATTGCCTAACAATAATTTAGGCTATCGATTTACAAAGGATGATAAGAGGATGCGGAATGCGGTAGGGAAGTGAAACTAACGACCTTTTAGACGAATTTCAACATGTAATGACTTCTCATGTTCAAAATGAGTGGTGATTGTACAACAAATAATTACTTACCTAATACGGTTTAAGAGATTTATGATTCTTGAATAGGAATGCCTAGAAAAATACATAGTCTGTATCTGTAGAGTAGCAGTTTTTTCTTTTTTACCGTACGATCCTAACTATCCTAGCCACTTTCTTCTCTTAACAAATTCCCGACTAGTCGTAGTTTTATTCTTTTATGCATTCGGGCTGATGTAGATTGTATTTTGCAGCGAGAGTTGCTCGTACGGTTATGAAGGGGTTCTTCTTTTGAACAGTGACGGTGCCCAATATAGAGACTTAGCAGAAACAACAATACCCAACCCTAGTATTTCCGTCAACTACTTGCGGAACTTTGCAAACTAGAATAGGTAGCATGGATAGCTCAATCATTTAGTACAAGTGTCCGACCACTTATCTTTTATTCCAACAGTTCGCCGATACTCACTTGGGTGTTGTTCTTTTTTATGGGTTTGAAAACAGTTTTAAAACAGGTTTTGGAAAATATTTTTATAATGTAAAAAGTTTAGAAATGTAAAAAAGATATAGCTGAATAGTAAAAAATTGTTTTGTAAATAATAAAAACTCATTATAATATATTAAATTTACTGTTGAAACCAAAACTAAAACCTAAAAAATAGGCCTAGGTAAGATTCTCTTTGAGAATACCTACTTCTACTAGAATGATGAACTTGTTTGATTGGTAGGTTTGAAATAAAATTTTAAAAAAAATCATTGAAATTAATTGTTCTTTTTGGTTTGTTACTTAAGGTAGAGGTGTTTATTTATTTATTTTTTATTTTTGGTTGGCACAATCTAGAGATGTGCAAGCTTTTATATTTTTGTCCAATTATTTAGAAATTGAAAAAATTCCAAATCGTCATTTTCATTAGACATAACGCTAAAAAATAATATTGAGATCATATATGAAATTTGCAAATGACTCCCCAACCAGCTCCCCACAATTATGAGTGCAGTACTGTATTTGCAAAATAAATGCTAAACAGAATTTAAAATAAATGTAATGCATTTACAATGTATAAATTGAATGGCAAAGAGCATAATTGATCACGCAACTTTGTGTTAGAGGAGCAAAATTGATCACGAACGTTTTGAAAGCATATTTTTAATCACGTAACTTTAAACAATGTGGAAAAATGGTCATGAAAATTTCATTTTCGAGCAAAAAACATCACTCCGTGAAGTGGGTTCGTCAAGTCCCTAACGGAAGCAAACTTTTGAGGGCAAAAACCGTCTGATTGCCTATTCAGTTGTTTTACATTTCCCTTATTTTAATTTTATTACCAAACGAATTCCCAATCTTTTAATTTTTGAAATTTTTATCAAAAATAAATTTTTTGTATAGTAATATAACTAAAACAATAATTATTCTTAATATTGTGATATATTATTAAATTATAATTATTTTATATTACTAAAATAATAATTATTTTTAATGTTATGATATATTATTAAAGTATAACTATTTTTTTCCCAAAATAAGTTGGGCCACAATTTAAGTAACATAAAATAAGAGGGAGTAATATAAAATAATTATAATTTAATAATATATCATATATTAATAATAATTACTGTTTTAATTATATTATTATACAACAAATTTTATCTTTGGAGAAAATTTTCAAAAATGAAAAGATTTGGAGTTCATTTGGTAATAAAATTAAAATGAGGGAAATGTAAAACAATTGAATAGGCAATCGGACGATTTTGCCCTCAAAAGTTTGCTTCCGTTAGGGACTTAACGAATCCACTTCACAGAGTGGTGTTTTTTGGTCGAAAATGAAACTGTCATGACTATTTTTGCACATTGTTTAAAGTTACGTAATTAAAAATCTGCTTTCAAAACATTCGCGGTCAATTTTGCTCTAACGCAAAGTTGCATAACCAATTATGCTCTTTACTCTACATTCAATGAGGAAACAATGTCATATGAATAGTAGAGTAATAATATGTGTTGTGAAAAATTATAATAACTTTTTATAGTGATTTATAATTTGTGTGACACTTGCATGAAAACATATTAATGAATTAAAAATCCTAAATGGGTGGTGTTATGTGGATATTGATGAATCACTCTTCCTTGGTTGTGGTCGTGCTGCGGCTGCTAGTTCCGAAATTCTCCAAATACCTACATTTGCGACTATGGTTATCACTACGAAAATTGGCAAGAATCCGTATCATTATATAATGACGATATGCATAATGAATTTTATTTGTTTTTTAATGAAATGTATACTAAATTATGTGATATAAATTAAAACGTATAATTATATTAAAAAAATTGAAAATTCACTAATTCTACTTAATTATAATTATGATGGTATCATATTTAATCATAGATGACATAAAAAAGACAACTTTTAACCTGACACGTACATAATACATTATATTTTAGTTCATTAATATATAACTACGATATAAACTGTAATTTAGAATAATTTTCAATACAACACAAAAATTCAAAATAAACTTAATACTTTATAAGTGATTTATTAAATAAATTCCACCCTAATTTAATCATCAGGTACCGATTAAGTTTTAATTGAACTAAATTTGAGATTCTTGTTTAAGAATTACGATTTGCACTTTGCAGTCGAGGGTAATTATAATACTGAATTGTTAAACGCAGTAACGGTTTTACTAAACACAGTAACATTCCCCTGTAAAAAGACTAAAATACCCCTGGAGCCAAAAAAAATTTTAAAAAAAAGAAAAGGTACTGTTCAACGTGCGTGAACAGTACCGTTCACGCACGTTGAACAGTACCCGGTTAGAAAAAAATTGAAGAAATACCGCCGGTGTCTCCGTAACCGTTTTACTAAACGCAGTAACATTTCCCTGTAAAAAGTCCGAATTACCCGACTACGATCCATATTACACTATAAGTAAACACTATATTTATTTTTTTACTTTAAATTAGTTTGCATAAATTCTCTATATACCCCTTCATTATAATTTTCGAGAAAAAAAACCCATTCGGGGGGGGATTTTTTTCCCGGATCGGCGATTAGCCGGATGTTTTTTTTCTGTTTCTGCAACATTTCGGCCGGGGAGACTGTCTCCCCGGTTAAAAAAATTTCGAAAAATACCGCCGATCGCCGGCGATATTTTGGCCGGAAAATACCGCCGACTGGCGGCGGTATTTTCCGGCCGGTTACTATGTTTAGTATTTTTCGATTTTCTTATTTTTGGCCAGGGGCATTTTTGTCTTTTCACAGGGGAATGTTACTGTGAATAGTAAAATGGTTACTGCATATAGTATGCCTCTTATAATAAGAATTAGTATTGTGCAATTTAGTTAACGGCTTAGAAATAGAAATGTACTCCTGCCTCCGTTTTACAAGAAGAGTTCATGGGTATTATTAGGGCTGACAATATCCGACACGACACGAAAACACGACACGAACCCGACACGATATAAGCGGGTTTGGGTTAGGGGTTTTAGGGTTGGTGGGTCAAACGGGTCGACCCGTTTAACCTGTATAATAAACGGGTCAAATTCAGGTCAACCCGAAAAACCCAATTACGACCTGTTTGACCCATCTAAATAATATTAATAAATTATGAGGTTAAATTTGTAATTCTCAGAAATTGGCCTAACCCTAATGTTGTAATGTACACCCTACTTCTTTCACTTCTTTTTGCTACTAATTAGAAACGGCCGCAGCCCCATTCTCACTCAGTCACTCTCTCGTCGCCTCTCTCCGCTCAATCTTCCGCTCGGCGTAGCCTTCGTTTCCGGTGAGACCTCATCAATGAAACTGGATTTGTGGTTGATGATGATGCAAGTTTCACTCTTAATTAGGGTGGTGTTAGTTCTGGTTGAATTTTTTTTTATCTCTAATATGTTTTTTAGTTGGTATTGGCATGCAGCTAGACTGCCCAATTGAACCCTCTTATGCTTTTGTGGTTTGAATGCTCTTGATGCTGGCTGCCTATGTGCTGCATTTTGTAACTTCTGTTGTTGAATTGTTCTGAGATGTTGATTTGGATATTTTTATGTTCTTGGTGTTGTGGTTATTTTAAGATAATTTAGTTATTTTGGCTGCTATGTATTTAGTATTCTGTTCTGTGTTCTTATTTGTACTGTACTATTATGGTAATGTTTTATTCTCAAACACCAGTACCTTCTTGAGAAGTATTTAGATGTTTTGTGCAAATTTGTCTAATTTCTAAATTTGAATTTAGAGTTAACAGGTTCTATGGGTTATTTGGGTCACCTATTGACCCATATAACCCATATAATTATATATAGGTTTTTAGCTCACAAAATAACCAGGTTAATGGGTTGGGTTCGGGTTGCACTTTGTTAATCAGGTCGGGTTCGGGTTTATATAATTGACCCATATAATAAATGGGTCGTGTTCGGGTTTACAGGTATTAACCCGCCAACCCGAACCCGTCAACCCGAACCCGACCCAATTGCCAGCCCTAGGTATTATTGTTTATAAGACACAAAATATAACTTCAACGTGAACTATTTTAATGGAACATAGAGTAATCAAATAGATAATTGTGGAAAATGATGCCCATGGTAACCTAATTTAATATAAACATCATTCTAAATTATGTCATTTGTAACAAAAGAATATTTCTGAAGGAACACAATGCTTTAAGGCTCTCTTCTTTTCCATTCTATTTTAGGAAAAGTATCACTTTTTTCTCAAAAAATATTACACAAAAAAACAACATCATTTTTACTAAATTCACAATTCAAAATTTAAAATTTTCTCTAAATTTCCACTCACATAAATTAAAAAAAAACATACTCATTACACTTTTTCTTCTCTTTCTTACACAAATATCCAAAATAAATTTCCTCCAAAATAAATTTCTTCCCTAATTAAAAAATTTCCTACCCAAATAACTAAGATAACAGATCCTAAGTCATAGTCTTTGTAAAAAAATTCATTTCTATTTTTATTTGGATTTCTATTTTCTTTTTGGCAAATTACATTGAAGCCATATTCAGAATATAAAATGAAGCATCTTAGGCATCTCCAACAATGAAAACCATTAATGGCTTCCACCAGTGTCATTGTCTAATAATTAGAGCCATTTTCTAGAGGCAATTATATATATATATATATATATTTATATATATAATTTTAATATTATTTATTTAATTACATAAATATTTTATATTAAAAAAATACAAAATAACTAATAAAAATACTGTATCCAAAAAACGGCACTAGCTTTTGCTAGAGTCATTTTTGGCCCCAGGAATTGTCCAGACCGTTGTCTCACAATCAGAGCCAGGCTAGGGTTGGAGATGGTCTTAGAGAAAAAATGAAAAAAAATTTTGGAATGCAAAATGGGATGAGAAACGTAAAATGGACACTTTTATAATAGGGCGAATACCTTTACTTATCCTTAAGTTTTGTTAAATTACAAATTAATTTTCGTAATTTATGATCAATACTGATACCTCATACTATGTTGCCAAAACATCAAAAAATTGTCAAAACATCAAAAAATTACAAATCGATCTTTGTTAGTTGAAAATTTGTAAATAAATCACGGGACATTTTTTTTTTACTCTTAAAATTTTTGAGCAATTCAGGAGGATATTTATATCGGTTAGAAATTACGTAGATTAATTTATAATTTGACCAAACATCGCAAGAAGTAATTGTAATTCTCCCTCTATAATATAGGGCCTTTCTTTTTGTTTCGTTTTGAAAACAGTTTTGGTTTCAATAGTAAATTTAATATATTTTAATCATATTTCATCATTTTCAATACAACTTTTTACTATTCAGCATCTATTTTTTATATTTTCAATACACTTTTTACATTATAAAACTATTTTCTAAAATTTATTTTCAAAATCGTTTTCAAAACCACCAAAAAGAATAGGCCATAGTTCAAAATTCAAGCCAAATTACGAAAACTGAAATCTTGGTTAGTCAACATCATCGAACGCTGCGCAGTCTATCCACGTGTCAAGATCTCTCCCCTCAATGAAAATTCAATATTTTGCCGCGCTTAGGTCGCTCTCTCAGTCCCCAGTCCCCACCACCCCCTACCCCTACCCCACTCCAGGCTCGGACTTTGTCATTTTCACAAAGCCCCAGGTTCGGAGACTCCGAACCTCCACCTCAGACACAGACAGCATATCCGAACCTCCCACCTCTATTATTCCCTCTGTGTCTTACCATAAACACACGTAAATTAATGCGGAACCTCGCCTCCCTTCTCCATTCTCCGCCGTCCGATCATTCTTACATTTTCGAATCAACGGTCCAGATTCACCAGTTCCATCAATCACACGTTAAGAAATAAAGAACGTCATTTATGTTAACAAATCCCTCAGCTCGATTTTTTGTCTTCGTCTTATCATCTTCCTCGTCAGCCCCGTTTCTATTTCTCTCTCACACACAATGAAAACGCAGTTAACGCAGTTTTTTTATTCTCTTTCTGTGTGTGAATAATACTCCAATCAATTTTGAATTTGACTTGTAATGGGAATCTGAAAGCAACCTCAGAAATGGAAATCTGGGTTATTCTTTTTTCCTCCATGATTGGTTTTCTTCCGATCCACCATTAGTGAAGCTCCATATTTCTGCATGCGAAGCGTGAGCTTTTTGGTTAAGGTCTTGAGGTTTTTAGTAGTATTCCAGAAGAAAACTATTGGGCTTCTCCTCGTTTTCTTTTTTTTTTTGTTTTGTTTTGGCAAAGGGATTTTTAAAAATCAGTTCAAAGGTTCATTTTTTCAACTGCTTTTGTCTTTATGTCAGTCCGGGTTGAGTTAACCGTGGAAAAAGAGATTCAAATTCGTTTGAAATTTGAATGAACAGGACTGGCACTGGTGCATTTATTTTACCATTAATTCTAGAGTCAAATTTCTCGTGAAACACTTGTATATTAAAATAGTCAGCGAAATAAATGCGGAAGCATTGGTGGGCACATGCAGAGTCGTGAGCCTTAAATTAAGAGGGAGGGAAGTTGTGTGGGGAAAGTTATTAGTATCATTGAGTTAATACTGAATCTCTGTGGAGGAGGATCATTGAAGGATTTGTGATTTCAGTATACTGGGATTTTGGTTATGTCTTTGACGGTGACGGAGAGGCCGGGTTCTTCATCTTCTTCTACTTCTTCCACTTCTTCGTCGGTGGCGGCGGCAGCAGGGAGACAGAGGGATGATATAGATCCTTTGTTAAGGGATCTGAGTGAGAAGAAACAGAGTTTCCGGCGGAACGTTGTGTCACTGGCGGCGGAGCTCAAGGATGTCCGCAGCCGCCTTGCTTCCCAAGAGCATTCATTTGTTCGTGAAACGCTAACTCGTCAGGCATGTTGACACTTTTTGGAAATGCAAATTATAAATTTTTTAACTTTTGGGTTTGCCTTTCTGATCCTCTTGTTGTGGGGTAGAAAAATTATTTATTACTGAAAAAAGTTTTCATTTTTTTTATTGGGTTTTTTTTTGATTTGGAAAAAAAAAGTTTTAATTTATTTATTGTTTTTTTTTTTGGATTTCAATTAAGATTTCATATTTTTATGGGATTTTTGGATTTGGGAAAAAAATTTAGATCTTTCTGAATTGCAGGAAGCCGAGACTAAAGCAAAGACAATGGAAGAGGAAATAAATAGACTGCAGAAGAGCTTGGACGAAAGAAGTACCCAGCTCCAGGCTTCAGCTTCTTCTACCGAGAAGGTTTTACTTGATGATCTATTACTGTTAATGGGCTTTTCCAATGTATGATTTTGCATGTTTCTCCTAGTTTCAATTATTACGTTTGTGAACAGAAGATTACTTTTATGCCAAATCTTGGCTGCCACTGTTGAAGACTTTGAAGTTGAGTTTGTGTAGTTCTAATTTTTGGTATTTCATAGGGTTTGATTTGATGGGATTGTTTGATATTTGCATTTTGTTGTTTTAGGGTTTTTTTTTTTTTTTTAATGAAAAATTTTATTTTTCGGAACCATTTTAGGGTTTTCCTAATTTCAAGGGCAGTAGTGGATCCAATAGTAAGACATCTGATGCTCGTGTTGAGGGCAACTTTTTGGCTTTTCTTGTTTGTTGTTATAGGGAATTCGGCAGAAGAGAGTAAAAGCTTGAACTTATTCTTTTTATATGGCTGTCTTGCTATACTTTATTGTAGTTTGAATGGTTCAAGAAGTTTGTCTCACTCTTTATCAAAATTGATTTGGAAATTTAGGATATTGGTTAAGGGTTGCAAATCCAAATCATTTGCAGGTGAATTTAGATTGAGCGTACTCTGTCAAACTAAATTGTGTACTTTTCTTTTGCGTTTTGATAGCAATTTGTTCTCATTTGTTTCTTGCATGTTTTATGTTTAGTCGTTTTAGAAAATTGATATTGGGGAGATGAAACTTGGTCCACGCATTCCATCTCTCTTGCAACACTATATTGAAATGGTACACAACATAATTTAATAATTCAGACACTTACTAACATTTATGAAATTTGCAAAATGATAAAAAAAAAGTTTTTTTTCCAATACAAGATGGCGAGGTATGATCCATATAACCAACCTGTACTAGGACAACGTCTTGGTGTTGTATCTATATGTTTATACATTTTAGGAAGAGAAGTTAGCATCAGAAAAAGGTAGAGTTAATGTTTTGGGCCCATATTTTTTGGGGAAAAGCTTTGTTGTGGTGGGGTTTTGGCAGACTTAATGTTACACTTACCTAATTCCTTTTTCATTAATTTCATCTTCAAGGAAGTAGATGTTTGGAGGGAGTGTGAGAGTTGTACTTTTCCTATTGGTAGTTATGAACAACACGAGGTGGTGTAGTGGGTTTAGAAATAAAAAAATCATGTTTATCGATTCTTTAGTGATCTACTACTTTTTTGTTTTTAATGATGAAAGTATTTGTCAACTATGGATATTCTTTTTCCTCATCATTTCAGGTTAAGCTACCTTTTGGTCTCATGGCATTAATTGATTAATTACTAGACTAATTTTCTTTATTCAGAATTACCTTTTCTAGTGCAAATTAGGGTAGCATATTTAGTGTTTTTTTTTGTTTTGTTTTGAGAAGGTACTTTAATCTTTAATTTGTTCTAGTTGATGTGGTATATGGAGCTATGATTTATACTTGAGCTGTCTTCGGTTTGTTTGTTTCACTGCGTGTTAAGGTTACAATTATATAATGTTTAAAGGCACTTGCTTATGCTGGGAAGCCTGGGATAGAACAGGTTTATACCCTTGCAATTTTGGTTGCTTTCACAGTCACAGGGGAATATATGAAGAGTTCCCAGTTTATAATGCAATGACTGATGAACATATAGACTGTAGTAGGACTTCTTATTCCACCCATGTCATGCATTGATCGTTGGATGATCTTCTATACAGCGCCTCAAGGAGTTGGATGAGCTTCGAGCACAGCTTTCAGCAAGTCAAGCAACTGCCAATGCAAGTGCTGCATCTGCAGAGTCTGCCCAAATGCAGTGTTTGGTGCTTTTGAAAGAACTAGATGACAAGAATGCCTCTTTGAAGGAGCACGAACTTCGTGTCAATAAGCTTGCGGAGCAGTTAGATCTTCTACAGAAGGATCTTCAAGCAAGGGAATCTTCCCAAAATCAACTGAAAGATGAAGTGATGAGGATTGAGCATTATATTATGCAAGCACTAGCCAAATCTGGATCAAATAAGGACTGTGAACTGAGGAAGATATTGGATGAGGTTTCCTCAAGAAACTGTGAGAAGATGAACAAACTTTTAAACGCAAAGGATGCAGAAATAGCGAAGTTGAGAGACGAAATAAGGATTATGTCTGCTCACTGGAAGATCAAAACAGAGCAATTGGAATCCCAGGTTTGCCTGCCCTTTCTGTCTCTCATCTGTTCATCATACCAGCAAATTCTTTTTGTTAACAATGTTAACATTTTTCTCACTTTTTCGAGCAGTTGGACAAACATCGTAGAACTGATCAAGAATTGAAGAAAAGAGTGTTGAAGTTGGAGTTCTGTCTCCAAGAAGCTCGTGCTCAGACTCGCAAGCTCCAAAGGGTAATTTAGTTTTCTCATCCATACTTTTTGAGGGATTGAAGTTCTTTGAAACCGCTTTTCTGGGGATTCAACAGCGTATGAACCAAACATGGGATCTTGGTATTTGTCTAGATAGATGCAGCTTAACTTGCTGATTCGCCTTCCCCATTGATGGTGTTCCCTGGAGCAAATTGAAAGAATCACATGTTCTTAAACTAACAGTATTGAACTTCATGATCTATGTGTTTTGCACGTTTGTTTATCGGTTACAGTTCACTTAGTATCATCTTGTTTATTGTACAGATGGGAGAAAGACGAGACAAAGCGCTGAAAGAACTCCAAGATCAGCTGGCAACCAAGCAACAGATTGTACATGTACCTGCAAGCAACGACAAGCAGAATTTCTGGGAAACCTCAGGTTTCAAGATTGTGGCTTCAATGTCAATGCTGGTATTAGTATTAGTCTCGAAGCGATGATGATTTCAACCTGCTGTTTGAAAGCAGTTGAATTCTAGTTAGGATTGTATAAAGAGAATAGAAGCATAGTAAGTCTAGTGAAGAAAAAAGTAAGGGAGGCAGTGATCCCCCAGTGTGGTGCTTTTGGTAGAAAAATATTGAAGAGGTCCTATGCATTTTTGTGGCAAAATCCTCATTTTCCAGCTTTGAAGGTTATGCTAAAAGTCTAAAACAGTAGGAGTTGGGTTGTAGTTATAAAATTCAAAGTGAAAATCACAGCTGTGCATGCTTCTATCATGTTTTTAACATTATTTCAAGGTCTCTTCAACCCTTCACCGACGTTTTTGGAGTTGTCGCATAAAATGTGCTTTGTGCATTAACTGGTATGAGTTTAGATCAGATTGATATGAGTTTTATCTCGTATCACAATATATATATATATGTAAAATAGTAATTGATTAAAAATAAAAAATAAAAAATTCTCCTCCCATTTTCCTGCATGGCCCGAGCAGCTGTATTTTAAACATTAAACTAATAAGTTTACCTCAATTCATTGAATGTGTCCCTGTTTATAGCTGTGAATACTCTTATTTTTTAATTTGGAAGTCCAAATGGTTTCTAAAAAATTCCATCTCTTCAACAAATTGTTCCTTGGAATCTTGACGCGGTTGCATAACCACTTACTCATATGATTCGAAGCCACTATTTTTTAATTACTTTTTATCATGTATCGTAATTTCTGACATGACACGAATCCGATACAATATAAATGAGTTATGGTTGAGATTTGGCGAGTTCGCAAGTTATATGAGTCGACATAAAATAACACGAATAATTAAACACGTAAGATTAATGTTGAGAATATCAACACCTTAACCTGTCAACTCTAATCCGACACGAGCAATTTATACTACAACACGAAAACGCGACATGGACCCGAAATGTTCTGAGTTAAATGGGTTGACACGAATAATTAAATGAGTAAGGTTAGGATTGAAGGGCGCCAACACCGGAACTCACAAACAGAAACCCAACAACCCAGACACGACATAAATTGTCACCCCTATTTTTTTTTTTATCATAATTTATTACTTTTTATCATAATTGTAAGGTACGCATGCAGGGTGTCACGCAAGAATGAGGATGAGCAAATAAATTTTTGAGATTAAAATTATTATATTTGGTTCAAAATATGATTATTTAATTTAGTATATTATGTATAATGCAATCTAAAATTTCTTTAATAAATTTCTTTTTCTTTTTTTTTAATTTTAAGATATGAGATGCCACTTTTCTTATTATCGCATACCAAATGCATAAGAAATTGAGGGTTTTTTTTGTCATTTTCTACAAATTCATTGGTATTAAGTACTCCTTCCCTTCCATTAGAACAGTTTACTTTGTATTACAAAAACAGTATTACAAAGTAAACTCTTATAATGAAACCGAGGGAGATATATTTCTGCCAAACTTGTATTTGCCCTTTTATTTTTCAACATGGAACGATCTACATTCTACATTTTCTCATAAAAGCCAGTTAATTATTTATCAGGTTGCATTAACGTATGGTATTTAGACAAACTGTTCTACAACTCTCTTTCTTTCCTTTTGAGGACTGTACACAGAATGAACTCCCCAAACTTGGTGATCTATTACAACTTCCGTTCCACTAAAATAGTCTAGTTGTGTAATTGTTTATGAATCACGAGGTGCAACTCGAAAGTAAACTCTTTTAACGGAACAGAGGGAGTACTACCTACTCTAAACCCGAAGCTCTGAAAGCAGGCTAATGGATTATGATACATTTGACTGCCTCTGAATTTCATCAGATGAATATGATCATCCATGTAATGGTGGTCGTGATCATCAAGACAATGCCACCAATGGCCTGTTGGAAATGGTTTGAGGCCGATATCGAGGAGGAGGAGCCTAAAGGGCCGTCGCCAAAACCCGCGGTGGTTCCTGAAGCCGGATTGCTTGCATTCATAACAGTTGGAGGAGTACCAGAGCTGCAGCAAAACAAGCAAGTTGTCTGAATAAGGATTGCAGCCACAGTTGCATCTTTGGGAATCACTGAACAATTAAAGTAGGAATCTTGAACTCTAAGGCCGGTTCGTTAGAGATGGTTTTTAGGGAGATTTTCAAAAACAGGTTTTCAAAAACTATGTTTAGTAAAAGAATTTTGAAAAACCTTTTTTACAGGATCTTGTTTGGTAAGTAGTATACAACAAACAATATTTTCCCTCAAGATTTGTGTTTAGAGAGAATCGTTTTTGGTGTTTATAAAATTGTATTTAAAACCAAGATTTGGAGAACTAACTTTCGAATCCGTGCAAAACAAGATTTGTGTTTTAAATAGTTTTTGAAACTCGCGATCAAACAAAAACAGCCCGCAAAACCTCCACACGAACAAGCCCTAATCATACCTGGTTGGAGTTGTTCCCCCTGATGAAGATGCTGTTGTTGGGGCAGGTATTCCTGGTGTTGTTGTTGAAGAAGATGAAGACAGTGTTGCATACACACAAGAACCAGAACCTGAAAAAAGCAGAACACATTATTATGTATTGATTGATAGATCATGGACGCAGTGGTGTAGGCAGAAAATATCTTTCGATGGGGTTATGCAATTTGAAAAAATACATGGTGAAACCACTCCCCAACCGTACTACTAAAGGAAAATGACATAAAAGAATGATTGTTCAAGGAAAAAATCTTTAAGGTTCTTACTTGGATTAACGTTGGTAATCATGGCTGTTCCTCCAAAATCACAGCTTGTCGGAGATGGATTCTTCTGGAAATAGCTATTGAATGCAACCGATGCATGATTCTGAAGTGTATTAGGATTGTAACATGTTCCACCTTGCTGAATAGTTGAACAATCTGCACCTCCCATTCCACAAGCATAATCAATGGCTGACTGAAGTGCAGTGTCCACAGTTCCACTCTTGGCAACACACCAGCTCTGCCCGGAGGCGGCCGGGGGATTCGTGGTAGTCGCCGGTGGAGCCGTGACAGGGTTAGTCACGGGCGGAGTTGTGACCGGATTGGTGACAGGGACCGCCGGGGTAACTGGATTTGTGCTCGGGACAGGGACCGCCGGGGTAACTGGATTCGTGCTCGGCACAGGGACAGGGACCGCCGGAGAACTGGCACAGGATTTGGTGTTACTCCAATGGGATTTGTGGCCGGAACTGTGACAACTGGGGGAACGAGGCTTGGAGTTGTGACAGGGTTTGTCACCGGAGTTGCAGGGTAAGGAATTGGTGGAGTTGTCACAATGTCATGCCGAGTTGCTTTGAATTGGAAATGGAAACTGTCAAATAATGCCTTGCGGGATGTAATTTCCAGCTTTTCGACTAATGTACCTGCAAAGTATTCAAATCTTTGCTAGTTAGTTGCTAAATCAAAGCCTTAATGGTTCGGTCCTTCCCCGAACCCCACATGTACGGGTATTTCTATGCACCGAGCTGCCCTTCATTTCCCTTTTATTAAAGAATTCACTTAAGAATTTTCTATGCTGGTTCTTAAAGGTTTGTGCTTATAACTATTCACTAGATAATGCAAACTTAACTTCATCCGTCTCATTAAGAAAATCATATTTCAATCATATTTCTAGTACCTTTTTAAACGTAGTCTTTTAGCGGAACTAAATGCAGATTTTATAGTGTTATATGGAAGAGAATCTTAAAGCATTCTTCCTTGAGGCATCAAATTGTAAATTTACACAACTTTGCAGCAGAGACCCACCAAATTCTCAATTTCTAAATGTAAACTCCGACCATTCTCAGATCTCTATCGGAGAAATCTGGTTTTACCACTGTTCTTCCTCATGGAAAAGGAGGTAACTTTACCAAATTGAATGGATTTTAACTATACCCAAAAACCCGGCAAGAACGGAACAGAAAGAACCACAAACAGCTTCTAATCCAACATAAGAGTCAAGTAATGAAATCAAGAACTGTCTAACAATGCATGCCATAGCTGAAGCTGCAAAAATTTACAGAACCCAGAGAAAACATGAACAGATAAAGCCATAAAAATTGAGTACTCACAATGACAGCAGAGAAGAGATAGGAGGAATAAGAAGAAGAGATACGCGGACCCTCTTGAAGCCATAATCATATCACGAGAGAATTTCCCTTTGCCGGGAAGCAATCAAAATGGGTTTTTTATTTTTAGTTTTTTAGAATTTCCCTTAGACCATCTCTGCTCCTTAAAAACCCAAATCGGAGAACTGAGATAAGATAAACATTTCACAAAAAAAGTGAAGATATAAAGCGAGAAAAAGAGAGAGGAATATGTTGCGATGGAAGAATGATAATAAAGAGAGAAAAAGTGATTACTTTGTGACGAAGAATGAAATTAGGGGAAATGGATTTGCCGCCATTCACATTGGAAAGAAAGAAAGGAAGCAGCAGCAACTTTGCGTTTGCATATGCGTCCACGACCTAAAACGGTGGGTGAATGAATCATGTCAGCAAAGTTAAAAAGATTCAATCCATCAATCAATTGTGGCAATTTGCACGAATGAAGGATTATGTCATATTGAAGCTGCTACCACATGCTAAATCCATCCTGCTAGATTAGGAAAGTGATGTTTGAGGAGTAGGAGCTGATGATGATTTATAATATTCATATTATTTTGGCACTTTATATCACTTTTTCTTACTCTAATTATGTACTAATTGTGTACTATCATAAGAAAAATGTGAATGTTTTAAATGAACGTTAAAACGTGTGTATTTTAAAATTATGGTACATAAGATTTGAACTCATGTTTGAGAAATGGTGGAGGAGGCACAAGAGCCGTAAGAATGACAGGCTGAATGCTTATTTCGCCAAAATAACTCAAAGAAATGGTCACATTTCAAATACTCGTATATGGTATTGTAGTTGTGGTTGAAACTTTCGTTTAAATTAACTTTCAATGTTGATCCATATGCAAAAAATAGTACAGTTGATATGAACACGATTAAAACAATGAAATTTTTTTGACAAAATAAAACAGGAAACTCTTTGGTTGAGATGTTTCCCTTTGAAATCCTAGCATTCTTAGGCTCATTGCCAAACAACTGAAAAGGTTTGCTCTATGGACGGATTTTTTCCATTAAAAATGAATTGGAAATTAGAAATTCCCAAAATAGGGATAATCTTGATGGAATTCCCGAATTAGAGAAATCGAAGTTGTGAACTTCGCTTTCTGTGTAAAGGCAGAAAGCGAAGTTCATAACTTCGCTTTCTGTAGGCAGGCAATATTTTGCCTGAAGTCGAAGTTGGTAACTTCGACTTCAGGCAAAAGGCGATATTTTGCCTGAAGTCGAAGTTGCCAACTTCGACTTCTTTGGAATGACAATATTTTGCCTGAAGTCGAAGTTGCCAACTTCGACTTCAGGCAAAATATTGCCTAACTTCGACTTCAGGCAAAAGGCAATATCTAGGTGTTGGAACCACCTGAAAATATGCCACTTCAGTGCAGACTTGGAACCACCATAAGCGGTTAGCAGTATCACCCTTTAAAGAAATATCTTTTAGATGTTGCTGGTCATATGTTTCAACATCATTATAATTATCTTTCACGTATGTAGCATATGCATCCTGCAAATGACATGAAACAAATCAACAATCCATAATGAATGGGAAGTCAATTCTACTTGGAGCAATACTTGATTCACTAGTTTAAGGTTTAGGTTGAAATACCCCGCAATATTTTATCAAATAGATATTTGTTGAGGTTAGGAGAGGGGGAAAATGGAAAAAAGAACCAGGGGTACCACCTGAATGGATTTCTTATTTGGTGAATAATTCAAGGAAATTATTCCATTTTCCTTCGATTATGAGTGACAATCCAATGATTCTTTAAGTCACGAAAAAGATACCAATAATATAAGCAAAACATACAACACTTGCAGAATATACAATGGAAGTTAAAGAGGAAACACTCAAAAAAAAGCATGTATAATCTTTCATATAGAAAATAACTCTAAACTTTTCTCATGTGTCATCACCCCAGCAGATAAAACGGGAAAAAGAAGGGAAAAAAAAAAGAGATAGAAACAGAAGGTGTAGCACAAAACAAATGGCTTACCACAACATCCTTTCCAGCTTTTTTTGCTTCAACTAGAGGAATGCACAGTTTGTCCGGGTTACCATACTGAAACTGAATAAGGGGGAAAGCTCCAGAATGACAAAATTGAAATGATACATTCTAAAAGAAATGCATAAATTGGGCTTTCACCTACCGCTGTAACTGCAGCATCTGCCAGATAATACAGGAAATCTCCATCAATTTTTAGCTGCAACAGAATAAAGCTTCAGGTATTTCACTCACAACTGTGATAAATAACTTGAAATTAAACCTTATAATTTATGAAGGAGAATTTCATCCAGAAGACAGCATAGATTGCTACAATTTCAAATAAAAAGCAGCAGAAAACTGCTAACTACAATATGTGGGAATGAGACAGAATTCCATACCTCCGCAGCGCCAAACAATGATTTTACTCCTGTTGCATTAGATGCTAGCCTTTCATCAACAAGTTGAGTAATTTCTTGTAATACAGATTTACATTCGGGACCAGCAGATACACCAATCTGCATCAGAAAATAGACAAGAAAGTATACTGAGAAAATATGCAAAATCCATGCCTTCAGTAGTGTAATGCTAGCAATAGTAACTCTGCACATAAAAGAGAAAGACTAAAGCCAATAAGAATGCTGGAAAACACACAACAAATGCTGTTTTTCATGCACAAAAAAGACAAATGAACGAAATCCTTTTACCTGCTGATCAAATTCTGTGAAGTTGTAAACAGCAAGAACAACAGATGAACTGGCAAGACTTCCACAAGTCAAATGAGGAAACTTCAGGCGAAACCAGGCACTGAGAGCTCCAGGATAGGAAACACCAACCACAATCCATGGATTTTCAACTCCTGTTCTGAAGTCGAAGTTGGTAACTTCGACTTCAGGCAAAATATTGCCTTTTGCCTGAAGTCGAAGTTACCAACTTCGACTTCAGGCAAAATATTGCTTGCCTACAGAAAGCGAAGTTATGAACTTCGCTTTCTGCCTTTACACAGAAAGCGAAGTTCACAACTTCGATTTCTCTAATTCGGGAATTCCATCAAGATTATCCCTATTTTGGGAATTTCTAATTAAAAAATTATTTTTAATGGAAAAAATTCCTCTATGGACTATGGAGTCGTTAATTGCATTTACCAATATATCTCCGAATTTTGGGTATACTACAAATGCCTCTATAGACCCTTCAAATTGCAAATAATTATAAGATTTATGTCTATTTTCCACAACTTATTTATCATGTGACAGAAGTGAAGGTAAAATATAGTAGGCTATTAATATGTAAATAATAGTTTTTATTTTAATTTTATATATTTATATTCGTCGAAGGTATATTAGTATTTTCACTTATCGTATATCATTTACACCTTTGCGTCATTGAAACATGGAATCATTAGTTTGTCTTTTGAAAACCCAAGGGGCCAAAGTCACATTTATTCAATTTTTTTGTCAAACATACAATCACACATGCACCAATCATAACTGTCAATCTTTGTTCTTTCACTGATTAAATTGGGAAATATTTTGGTTTGAAAAAAAAAAAAATTTTTTGGAGGGAATTCTTTTTTAGGAAATTGTATAAGAGAGAGGGAAAAAATGTAATGATTATGTTATTTTTTAAAAAAATAGTAAAGATTTAGAAGGAATTTTAAAATTTAAAATTTGTAAAAATAAATGTGTTTCTTTATGTAAATTTTTTAAGGAAAACATGGTGATTTTCTTGAAAATAAACGACAGACAACATAGCATCAATTACAACACAACATAATACACATGGAGTATAAGGAATTTCACCATAAGTACCACAACGAGGGTAATAACTTTTGAGGTTTGAATGGACCTTATATTCTCATACACATACACACTTTTTATCCCAGTGTGAGATAGACTCATGCTTTACATATTTGTTTTTTGTCTAATAATAAACATACACATACATATATAATCATACACTATAACTCTTAACTGTAACAAATCAAAAAACACACGCGAAAACACACTGGATATAAAGAAATTCACTACAAGTACCACTAAAAGGCCGATAACTTTTGACACTTCCATACTTTTTATCTCACTTCTCCTTTCTTTGGGACACATTGGTCAAATTAACCAAAGACCAAAAGAAGTGATAGTACTCCTAAATTTTAAGGGAAGGTAAATAATCCAACACGTGGCAATCCCCCATATCAACTTAGGCAATTAACCTTCGATTAGAAGAGAAGAAAAAATCAATCACAATTCCATAGTGCGCAATATCAATAGTGATGTTAGTGTCCCCCCTGAATCAAGGGGAAAAAAAAAATCCTACTTTTATCATCCCATGTTATTGAACGGCTACAATGTCTACATTTTACATAGTACTAAGGGTCCACCCCATGTGGCTTAAGATTTCAGATTTCTACCTTAATCCAAATGAATCAAAAGCACCCAAATCTGACTAGGCAGCATATCAGCCGAAAGCAGATAAAAATTGTAAAAACCGTATTAACAATTCAGGAAAAAAGAAAGGATATAAAGCATTCAGCACCCACCATCTGAGGAGTGTGGACTATTGTGGCTTTTCTTTCCTTTAGATTTAAAGCTTCTAAGGCCATTCTTGATATGATTTTGCCCACCAAACCATTCTGTTCTGTACTATTAACGTTGCTGTCCACACTTCTTAATGTTTAAACTTTAAACAAAAGGCAGCATGGATAATATGTCCACATTTTTTCAAACAATGATCATGCAGATTGCAGATTGCAGATGCAGCCTCTCCTACACAACTGAGCCCTTACCCACTATTTCGAGTTAATTATATGGATCATATCTCGTCACCATGTGCGATCAAGACACATTGATTTATATTTAACAGGAAAGTCAAAGTGATCACCCAAGTCCCTCACAAATCTAAATGCTTATAGGTTAATCAGAATTTTAAGTGATAATAAACAAGTAAATGTTCACAAAAGACAGGTGGAATGAAAGAAAATATATTTCTTAATTAACCAATAAGTGATCACATGATGCTCTTTACAACAGAAACTAGGTTGGTTTCTGTAATGGAGATGAAATAACCACTACCTGGAGAAAGATAATAGCTAAAGAAGCCTCCAAATGGCGTCTATAACTTTGAAACTCAGCTCATGTTCTGGATAATCAGGTCACTGAAGAAAGGATCTGCAGTTGCCTCTTTTGCAGATTCATAACCATTTAAACGCTTCTTTAGGGAGCGTAAATCTCTCTCGTTTTTAGATGTTCGATCCTGCCATACGGATTCAGCAGAAAGTTAATCAGTTTCTATTGTGAATATAGAAGTGCAGGATTGTGTAAGCTCAAAAGTAGGCATTTGGACTGTCATTTAGAAGATTGCATCTATAGCTATGAAATAGCTTTTGCACTCACCACAATAGAGATATAAATATATTAATTAGTTAACATCAAATTTGCCTTAAATAGAGAGTAAAAAAGGAGCAAAATGCAAAAAAGAGACTTACAAATGATTTCTGCAATAGCAAAGTATCAACCAAGTACTGCAACCATAAGATATTTGTCTTTGGGAAACTGTACAAGGATGCAAATTTGACAACTGTCAACCTTCAGAAGACAATCTCAAGTCTTCTCACTACAAATTTATGTAATACTCGTCTGAAGATATCAGTTGCCGATTGAATAGATTTTTAAAAATACATTACAAAGTAGACGGTGAAGATCCATTTGTATATACAAGTGCCAGCGTATCCAAGATTACTTGGTAACTTCAGGCATGTAAACAGCTTTAGTTATTAACTTGATGTTTATGATTTCAAACCCTTAGGTAATAGTACTTTGTACTTTCTTTCATCCCCAAAACATTTTTGCTTTAGAAAGGGGAGGGGATGGCCGAAAGATGTGTTTGGTGAAAATGTGAATGTACATTGTTAAACTGAACTAGAATGAGAGGAAAGACTTATATCTCATATACCATTTGTACATGGATATATATACATCAAACAAACTCACCAACTACACTCACCAACCACACTCACCAACCACACTTACCAACCACACTCACCAACTATAGGAATCAATTCTTATTCTTTTAACTTTCCTAGATTCCCTCCTATAATCATAATTATGTACTAGAAAAGCCAACAACAACTTCTTATTCTATAACATTAACTTTCAACACTCCCCCTCAAGTTGGAGCAAAAATGTCTAACATGCCCAACTTGCTTATATGACGATCAAATGGTAGTCGTAGTAGCCCCTTTGTTAGAACATCTGCCACTTGTTGAGTTGAAGGTACAAACGGGGTGCAAATTATTCCCTTTTCTAGCTTCTCCCTTATGAAATGCTTATCAATTTCAACATGCTTGGTTCTCTCATGTTGAATAGGATTTTGAGCAATGCTAATAGCCGCCTGGTTATCACAATACAACTTCATAGGTAGAAGAACAGGTCTGTTCAGGTCTTGCATCAACATCTTGAGCCATAAAACTTCTTTAATTCCATGGCTCATTGCCCGAAATTCAGCTTCTGCACTACTAGTTGCTACCACTTTTTGCTTCTTACTTTTCCAAGACACCAAATTGCCCCAGAGAAAGGTACAATAGCCTGTGGTAGATCTCCTATCTGAGACAGAACCAGCCCAATCAGCATCTGTAAACACCTCAATGCCCCTCTTCTCACTTTTACCAAAAAACAGTCCTTTCCCGGGGCTCCCTTTCAGATATCTCAGAATCCTATAAGCAGCTTCTAGGTGTTCTTCATAAGGAGAATGCATGAATCGTGAAACCAAACTCACAGCAAATGCAATGTCAGGTCGAGTGTGGGACAAGTAAATTAATTTTCCCACCAACCTTTGATATCTTCCCTTCTCAGTAGGAACTCCATCCTTGATATCTCCTAGTTTGAAGCTCACATCAACTGGAGTGTCTGAAGGTTTGCAGCCACTCATTCCAGTCTCTTTCAAGAGATCTAGAATGTATTTTCTTTGAGATACTGTGATACCTTTCTTGGACCTAGCGACCTCCATTCCAAGGAAGTATTTCAATTGTCCCAGATCTTTGATCTCAAATTCTGTAGCCAGATTCTGCTTTAGTCTCCCCATTTCTTCAAAATCATCACCAGTTAAGATTATGTCATCCACGTAAACAATCAGGACTGAAACTCTCCCTTTGGAATGTTTTGTAAACAAGGTATCATCAGACTGCCCTTGTTTATATCCTTGACCTTTAACAAATTTGGTGAATCTGTCGAACCAAGCTCGGGGGGATTGTTTCAGTCCATAAATGGACCTTTTCAGCCTGCACACCTTCTTCCCAAACTTCTCAACGAACCCAGGCGGTGGTTCCATAAATACCTCCTCTTGCAAATCACCATTTAGGAAAGCATTTTTTACATCTAGCTGGAACAAAGGCCAATCAAGATTAGCAGCCACAGATAGTAATACCCGAATTGAGTTTACCTTAGCTACTGGTGAGAAAGTTTCAGAATAGTCCACACCATAAGTTTGAGTAAATCCTTTTGCTACAAGGCGAGCCTTGTATCTTTCTAAGGATCCATCCGAGTGGTTATTTCACAGTGAATACCCACTTGCATCCAACTGGCTTCTTCCCATAGGGTAGGTCTACTCTCTCCCAAGTATAATTCTTTTCCAAAGCACTCATCTCTTTGAACACAGCTTCCCTCCAATTTTTATCATGTAGGGCCTCCTGAATAGTGTTAGGAATGTACACACTAGACAATTGTGAAATAAATGAGCAATGGTGAGGTGAAATGTTTTCATAAGACACAAAATTAGATAGTGGATGCTGTGTGCATGATCTTACTCCTTTTCTAAGTGCAATAGGAAGCTCCAAGTGATTAGAAGAACCTGAATTTTCTGAAGGAGTAGTTGCAGGACTTTAGAATTCAGTTCAAACAACTGAGAGTGGTTGTCCAAGTCTGAGTAGGTTTCTCTGATTGCCTCCCAGACGTCACGTGCAGTTGGCAGGAAGATGAAGGCTTTTCCGATCAAGGGATCCATGGAGTTGATCAACCATGATGTGACCATGGAATTTTCAGATCTCCACTGTTGAAACTTTGGATCCGATGAACTCAGCGGTGGGATCTCCCCATTCAGGTAGCCAAGTTTCCCTTTGCCGTCAATTGCCAGACGGACTGTTTGAGACCATTCTAAGTAATTCTTCCCATTCAGTTTGTGAGGAGTGATCTGTAGGGTATTGTCTGAACCCGTCACAGATCCACTTACAGCCCAAGCGGCTGTGGATGTTGTTGTGGGTTGACTTGCGCTACTAGTGTCTCCGGAAGTAGCTGCTGATGAACCCACCATGGCTGCCTTAAAGTTCATGTCTGAACCACAGCTCTGATACCATGTTAAACTGAACTAGAATGAGAGGAAAGACTTATATCTCATATACCATTTGTACATGGATATATATACATCAAACAAACTCACCAACTACACTCACCAACCACACTCACCAACCACACTTACCAACCACACTCACCAACTATAGGAATCAATTCTTATTCTTTTAACTTTCCTAGATTCCCTCCTATAATCATAATTATGTACTAGAAAAGCCAACAACACTTCTTATTCTATAACATTAACTTTCAACATACATAACAATGCGCAGGAATAGGATAATAAGTAAAACTAATAAGGCAAGGTTAATTAATGTCCCTAACTGGAACATTTGTTGCAATACCAAAATTATGCAAGCCACATTATCTGTGAAACTTTTTTTAACCTGCATACTTGCTCAAAATGAGAACAAAACTGCATCACAATAGTTAATTAAAATTTTGTACCTTCCCTCCCAGCAATCATCAGTAACCTCTCTCATCTTCCGGTATGTTTCACACTGGAATAAGGGTATGCATTAGTTAATTAAAAGTGAAACAACATATCGATAAGATACACAATATCCAATAGCTTACTTGCTTGTTTCCTTTTGGACCTTCAAAAAGTTC
Organism: Leptodermis oblonga; assembly: GCA_016801395.1. Lineage (NCBI taxonomy): Eukaryota > Viridiplantae > Streptophyta > Magnoliopsida > Gentianales > Rubiaceae > Leptodermis > Leptodermis oblonga. The sequence continues at coordinate 5,926,043 of CM028755.1, forward strand.
AGGGTCTGATGAAAGATCCAGAAAAAGTATATCTTCGCCTGTAAACCAAAATTTGAAATAGACCATCATAAATCTTATAAGCAGAACATTCAACATGGCATGATAAGTTATAACTCAGTTTCAACCTGTGTTGATCCTTGAAAGTGTAAAATCTATTATAGATATCAACAATCCATATGTTCTGACATCCAGTTTCCTCCCCTCAAGTGTGAAAGAAAGCATTTCAGAGCCCTTCCGACTTAAGAGAATGTTTCCCCTGCAACAAGCAAAAAGGAATCTTAAATTGCAAGCAAATCCAGTAAAAACATTGTACTAATTTATATCAATAGCATCACAACCAGACCAGTGTAGATCTCGGTGTTCAAATTCATATGCTGACTCAGCTACAGCCAATGCAAGAGTAACCTGCAAAAGAGATTATTCAGGAGGCAAAGGGCAAAACTAACAATGATATGAAAGAAATACTACTTACCTGAACCAATAAGCTACGGGCTTCATCAAAGTTTAGAAGCACAAAGCTTTCAAGATCTTGACCTCCATGTTCTTGAACAAAAACAACATAGCACTGAACAAAATATCTTAAGTTATCTAACTGGAATATGGTCTAAGAATCAGCTGTGAAACAACAAAAGAAATATTTCCTTATGGAAAGATATAAGGAGGGATTAACCAATCTGCTAAGTAACATGATCCTGTAATAATAGAGTTCAACAAGTTTTCAAGATGAGGAACCTGGTTTTCAGGAAACTGCTTTGGGTGATCATTCTCTGAACCATGCTTAACATCCCAGTCTTCCCAGGCTCTTATTAAGGCAGCATCATAATGACCATTGCACACCCGCAAACTTGCAATAAGAAATAAAAAAATTAACAGTTATTTCCGTATAAAAAAAAAGATTCACTTCATATATCAACTCATTGCTTTTCAACGAGTAAATTATTCCTGATTAAATAGGATCAAGAATTTCGGAACTCAAAAAACTAGAAACCCACATATGATTTATCTCAGAGCTGGTTCTTAGTCAGAATGACTGACTTTAATTCCAATGGTAGGAGGCATTATTATGGAAACCTGTCAGAAAGTTAAATCTTTTTTCAAGATATTTTCAATTATAGAACAGTTGGGCTTTCATCAATAAAAACATGATTTCTTCCTCCATCCCTGCGGACAACATTTATTTTCCCACAAAGCAGGTTCTGCATCATGCAAGTACTGACACTGTTATGTAATAAACTCACAACACAGAAATAGTGACAGTTGAACATACTCTATGGTCTGTATGAAGGAATTACAGGCATTGAGAACATGATTCTCACAATTCCTTAGCTGATTAAGAGTGCAGGAAAGCATGACCTCCTCAAGTAGCTCTTCAGCTTGCTGAAGAATGTCAAAATTGATGAGAAAGAAGCTAATAAAAATGAACAGAAATAAAAGCTTACTTGGCATTGCATATAAGGAGAAAGGGGACGATTAAAAAAAATAAAAACTGTTAGATGTAATATGTTTGGGAAACCAGGAAAAAAAAAAAAAAGGTGAAGCACCATACTAAGAATCCTCAACTTGCAACTTGGCTCATATCATCTTAGTCGTGCATGTATCTAAAAGGGAAGAGATAGTCTTAACAGAACTATAGCTCAGTTATCTCAAAGTTTCAGCAAGGGGAGTATGGAAAAACCAGAAATCCACATCCACTCATAGCCTTGAATTTAAGATACTTCAGTTGCATAAGAATGAAAATGAATACACTTAACCTCTTCACCTTTTGCAGTTCCCCGTTCACTCGGAATTCTCCATTGAAAGGAACAATCTTGCACACAGTCTCACCCACCTTGAATGCTTCTCCATAAGTTCCTTCACCAACCTTTTTTATTGCTTCCTTGTCACTAAATTCAGAGGCAATTTAGACTGATGAGTTTGTTGTTTATGCATTCTCATCCTAAGAATACCAGTTCAAAAAAGAAAAGAGAAGAAAAAAAAAAAAAAAAACAAGAGCTTAACAATATGAATAAATAAAAACAAGAGCTTAACATCAAGGCCATAGTCCAAAAAGCATTTGCAGTATTTGAGAAGCACAGGTGTACTTAGTTGACAATTTGATAATCAAGACTGTTTTCCAGATAATAATATTAAACCTTTCATACAATGAGTAGAAACTAACAAATCAGAGAAAATATCAACCAATGATAGGGAAAATTAAAAAGCTAGTAGTAGTTACCTGTAAGTCAAAAGCACATCTGGAAATGCTGAAGGAGCTGACTGCCCACAAGCTGTCAACAAAGCCACAAGGGGATCCCAGCTCTGATCGTCCACTAAAGCCGGGCTTGAAGTCAAGGAGAGATTACCAACTGCCAAATCAATCTCTCCACAACCCATGTAACTGTTATTTAATGAGGCACGGCTTTTGGCATCTTCACTCACAGCACTGAAGTCAATTTTATTTGTAATAGAATGAAAGCGCGGATGGTTTTGAAAAGGCACTTCTCCAGAGGGGTTGTAATATGAAGATTTAGATTTCGCACAAGTTGCCGGAGTTTCTAATATCCTTCCCAGAGAAGGAGGAATCCCACAGCCTCGCCTCTGAGCAATCAGCCACTTCTGTAACACAGATGACACATGTGGTAAAGCAACCTTTTCAGTAGGGATACCTATAATCCATGTACTAGGTTTCTTGGGTGATGGGCTTTCCTCCAACAGTTCAAAGGAATCAACTTCTTGGAAGTATGCAATCTCCTTATCAAAGTTGGGCTGCAGCACAGGCAAAATGTAAACAGGTTAAATGGAATTAAGGGAAGGGATTAACACTGTCTTTTTCCAACAGTGAAATGTATCATTTCGTTCATTACATCACATCATTGCATGCTAGAACAATAGCAAACTACGTCTCAATATTATCCTGTTCATAATTTGTTAGAAATGCTTAATGAATCAGACTATCTGTTAAGCTATTTAAAATGGCAACCGTTTATGATAATATAAGCTGCATGGAGAGTAGAGTATGTGAAATTCGAAATGAAAACTTTAGAATAACATGAAAAAGGAGAAAAGAACTAGAATATTGTACTTTTGGAAGAGGTGGCTTAGCTTTCTTTTTATTTTTCCTTTGTTGAGGTTGGTACACCAAAAATGCATCAACTGTGATGCTTGTCCTTCCCCTGCCAAAACATTCAAGGAATTTTCACTGAATGTTTGATGTCTTTAGTATGTCCTGTGCCCTCAGAAACAAAATTCCAAGGGTGACAATAAACATTAAAGGGATTCCTTTTCAAATGATTATTATAGCATGCAATTAGTACACAAAGATCCAAACTGAACAAAATTCTTACATCGTGTGGACTAGCCTTTGCTTCTTTCTCTATGATTCTGTGTTTTTCTAGTTAATACATTGGCTCAAACGGCTCAAAATAGAACTTCAGCTCGCAAGTAACAATGTTCACAAAGCAGGGAAAATCTCAGGAAATTAGGGCAGACGAAATTAAAAAAAACCTGGTGGAAAGTGAGCGATTCCGACTGACTCGTCTAATCGGAGCAAGACTCAACCGATTTGAACTCGTACTCCTTCTGAAAATATGTATAAATTCCAAATAAACAAGAACACATTAGAGAAAAGCAAAACGTCCAAAAACAAATTGAAAAAAAGAAAAAGAAAAAGGTACAACCTTTCCGCTGGTACAGCTTCGTGTTTTTCGTTTCTCCTTATCCTCCGATAAACCACCGCGATCTCAGGTTCTTGAGGATTTAACAAATTATCATCGGAATCGCCTTCCTCTGCAGCCGCGGCTTCTGCGATTTCCGCCCACAGAACCTCTGCTGGAACAAAGAAATCGGAAATGTGAATGCAGGTAATTGAATTCTACCACGTGTGGAAATTAGGGCGGAATTCAAATACCTCTTTGGGAAGCCATTAATGGGAGTTTGATTTGATGGATGTGACTTGGAATTCAGCAAGTGAACTTCTCCAGCAGTGTACTTTCAGAGCAGAAGAGAGAGAAGGTAGAAGGGAGGAGAATGAGAAGATTTTTAAAAAGTGAACTTTTAGCGGGATATTGTCCGACGATGTCGTTTTATAGGTAACGCAGCACAAATCTGTGAATCCCCGCCTAGGGATTAATTTGGGCTGGGCCTTTGGATCGGATAGGGCCCAATAAAATGTAGGATTATTTTTCCATTAATCTTACTTTCATCTTAACTATCCTCATTGTGCACACTTCCCTTGATTCTTTGGTTAATTATTTTGGTGGATGTTATTGTCATAATAAAAGTTTACCAAATAGCTTGTTGTCCAAACAAGTTTACATGACTTCATATATCAATTTGCTCCGATAAATTATTACTTTCATAATAACATCACCGATTTTATTTTATTTTATTTTATTCTTTTTGTTCTCCTACTTGTTTGGGTTATCATATTGCACGGTATATGTTCAATTGTTCAGACATAGAATTTTGGCATTTAAAAAATACTTATATATTAAAGTTGACAACGGTTACGTATATCGAAAAAACATAGAGAGGCTTTTCGTAACTTTTTAAACCATATGGAACTGATTAATAACTTTCGCTAATCACAGGAGGTTTTAGGCAGTTTGCCTTTGTTTTTATTATTATTATTATTATTTTTAGAATAGCCAATGAAGTGGTTGGGAGGACTTGAGGACCCTTTAATAAAATTAAAGGTAAACGTCAAAAAGAATTCCAAGGGGTACATAATGAACTTTATTTCTAATTTTACAAAATGCAGTGATGCAGATGAAGCCATAATAAAAAAACCATTACACAAGATTGATGAAGTATATTTAAGACCAAATACAGCTTATCAGAAATCCAATCCATGTTGCTTCAGTCAACACCAGTATCCATTAACATTATTAATGTCATAATTAAGAATTATTATGTCAATAATCCATTCAACTTTAGAAAAACACATTGTTTTTTTATTAAATAATCAGTACTGAGCACCTCAAAAAGTATAAATTAATTAAGAAAAATGCCCATTTTTTTTGGATGTGAATTGTTGATGTTGCCATATGTAATTATGCACGCATGATTTCAAATGGAGAGGACAGCCCAACAAACTTTGTTCCCAGAGAACATATTCAGATTATGATGCTAATTAATAACTCGTACCATTTACGTGTAATAGAGTGTAAGTTGGCCAATAGAGAAGAATTTCGAGTTCGAGGTGAGGTGTTGGGTTTGAAATTCAATACCTCATTCCTGCGATGTCGAACAAAATAGTTGCATTGTGCAAATTGATTTCAATTCATACTGATCATACTTATTACGCAAGGCATAATATATATATATATATAAAATATAGAGACTAATTCAAAAATAAAAACAATAGTTTGGGTGTCGCGGTATAGTGGAGATGTATTCGAAACTCCTCTTGGATGCTCTCTCCAGGTGGGTATGGTCCTGGCGGGCTTCACCAGTACTAAAGCAGATACTTCGGGTGCGGCATTCTCTTCCGGTCTCATCTTTCACGCATATCTACCGTGAGGCGAATGCTGTAGCAGATGCTTTGGCCTGCTTGGCGAGTGCTGCGACATACTAGTCTCGGATGTTCGGCCACACATCCTAGCCACTACGGCTTAGGGGTTTGGTCACACATGGTTTTCTCTATCTTAGGGTGTAGTTTTTTCTTTCTGTTGTCTTGTCTAATACACTTCATCATTGGCATTAGCCTTTTTTGTAAAACCAAGGTTAGACTTATTATGTTGCTTGGCCCACTTTATGTTCCTTTTTCTTTTTCTTTTTTTCTTTTTCTCTGTATTTATTTATAATAATACTGAATGAAAAAACATTTCGAAATTAAGATGAATGGAGCATCATTGTAACGTCAAAACGGAAAGTTCAGCATACAATGTTGCTTTGGGATATTTCAACAGATTAAAAGTTATCAAACAATCAAATAATTAATCTAACTCGTAAAGTGAATTTAACTTGTTCATTTTGCCAGTAAGGAGCAGAATCATTACTCAGACAAGTTCGAATTGTATTACTAGAAATAGTATTAGGAATGAAACTATTTTAATAAAACCGAAGTAGCATTATTTTTATTTTTTTTTGGTTGGCCTGGAAATTATTGGTTTGAATCCCTTAAACTAATTAGCAGATATTAGACAATATGCAGTTGCAAATCCAGATCTTATAAGTTGAGTCCCCTTTGTGGCCGAGTCAACAACCACCTCATCCACCTGTTCTTCCTATTCCCCTTTGCCACAGAAGCCTGGCGGGGCAACCCCTCCACACACTGATCCGGACCAGCGAGCAACAACACGCCCACCTCTGGCTCCAGGATCTCCTTACAAATGCAACAAAGGTTGATCTCAAGACCTTGAGATCGATTCTCTACCACATCTGGCGGACCCGGAATCTTAAATTATTCGAGAATCAAGAACCCCAAGACCGGCAGAGTCAGGCCCTTTTCGCGAGGCGCCGGCTAGCGTCCTACCAAAGAGCCTAGCAACTAGAGAATCAAAGGGCCGACCTATCTGCCCCTCCGGCACCTCCCAATGGCATAGTCTTATTCTTCGATGCGGCAGTCGATCTTCCCAATCAGAGCAGCTACGCAACAGGCTGCTGTCCCTCCAGCTCTATGAGGTGGCGATTCGGATTTGTCAAGCAACTGTCGGGCATCACCTCTGCGCCTACAACAGAAACCCTTGCATGTTAGAGAAGTCCTCCTCCTCGCAGATCACCTACATGTTAGAGCCCAGGCTATCATCCACAAAGCAAACCGTCACTGATATTAGCATTGTTTAATTAACTCGATCGGATCGGCCGGTTTGACCGGCTTAACCGAAAACCGGTCCGGTGTTCGATCCAGTTCGCATTGAAAAATGGTAATGAAAAAAATTGGGTTATTTGGGCCACACCCAGGATTAAACCGGGAACCTGGTGAACCGGCCCCAACTCGATTTTTTCCATTTTTTTCTTTTCTTTGGATTTTTTTTTTCTTTTTTGATGTTTTTTTGCATCCCTTCTCCTTTTATATGGGAACATATTCATTTCCACAACTAATATGGGATGTGAAAAATCTGAAACAAATGTAAAAATTAATTTTACCTAATTAAGACTTGAACCTGTGACCTCAAGAAGAGAGAGCCTTTTATAGAAGAGTGCTTAACCATCAAGCTAAGCATGCTTATATGATAAATTAGAGTTATATAATTTATATTATTATTGTTCATTTTAAAAATTATTTTTTTAATATTATAAAAATTAATTTTATATTAATTAAGTGATATATAATATTTTAAATATATGTATGATATCATAATGACGTCACTGGTTCGACCCCTGAACCCCGGTTAAACCCCGACCCTTGAGCTTGCCCGGTTCAGCGTCCGATCCGGTTTGTTAAACATTGGATATTAGGGGCCTCCTCGCCCGTCTTTCCCTCCCCTAGATTAGCTGGATTCCCTGATCCCAGAATACCATCGCGCATCGCCTAACATGGCAAAATCAACCAACTCGCCTCCCAATTCTGGGAGCAACCCCCCACCCCCTGTACCCCACGTTCATTCGTTTTCATGTACTTAATACAAGCTACCTTTTAATTTAAAAAAAAAATCATATTTTATAATTAGGAAAGTAGATATATCGGTTGTGCGTGAAACACATATGATGACTATGAATGTCAATAGGCAATGTGTATTTGTCTCTATTGTTTAAAATTAATGAGAAATATTTGTTTAAAACAAAAAAGTAAAATGAGTCTGTATCTTTGTAGGCCTCAAAATAGGAGGCAAGAAATCCCGTGATTAATGCAACCACAAAGATACGATTAGCAGTCAATGGCGGCAGAATTGGGCATTATAAATATAATACCAAATTAAAATAATCATTTCTCGTAGATATTATGTTATAATTAAAAAAATGCCTTATCACAGTTTTTCCCATGATTTTGAGTTATAAATGAGTTTTTTCCTTTTTGTGTTTTAAAAATATTTAGTTACTCTCTTATAGTTTCGAATTAAAATGTCAAACGGAATAAAAAATTTGAATTCTATAAATATTAATTAAGAAACCTTTTATTTCTCGTGTTTTTTAATACTTATATTCCTGCACTTTTATTGTGCCAAGTTAGTCTAACACGTTATTAATTTGAATATTTTTACATAATCGGGTGCGCTAATCCGGATAGGAATAATTAGATATTTGTAAAAGTACCCGAAGTTTTGGCATAGAGATAAGTACTACGACGTGCACTTGTACGTTACAAATTTGAACCTCAAGTTTTTCAAATTTCTCAACTATCGTTGAGAGTGCGGGATTGGGCGCCCACGTAAGATTAGCATTATCAAGGAATTATGTCCTTTTTCTATAATTTGTACGGTAATTAGTGTATCTATCTTTTAAAAGGAAACAAAAAGGCCTCATATACGGAACTGACAGCACGTAGCAATTAAGTTAGATGAAAAGTAAGTTTGATTACACACCAATCCATCCAGATCGCATCTCATGTGAGGCACGATTAGATCGTCCGACATGCAATGTTTTCGCTCGCTCCTAAAATTGATATAAATAGTTTCTTTATTACAGGCAATATTTGTCGTTTTGAGTTAATCGTAATAAATCGACAACTAAACTCGATATATTAGAGGTTATACATGATACACGATATATCAAAAGTTATATGTGATACACAATACTTCAGCAGCTAACTCATAACCACGATATATAAAACATTATATATATGCAAATGCAATACGCGATATATAAAAAGTCAAACTCAATACACACTGAAAATCAAATATAAAATTTTTGCTTTGTGTAGTATAGTGTTTGTTTGGCAATCATATCAAAGTTTTGAATCTGATGAGTGTGGTGTTTAGATGTTTTTGGGGGGGCTATATTTAGTATATTTACGTTACGTGTGGGCGTAGAATAGGGCAATTAAGTTAAAGAATTGTTATTTGCAGTAACATTTTTACTATTCATATTAACATTTTTCTGTGAAAAGTCTATAATGCCCCTTATGTCTTAAAAAAAAAATCGTTTTTACTCTAATTATGGTCGATAGTCACGAGGACGATCCATATTACACGGTAAGTAAACAATCTACACAATTTTTTTTACGTAAAATTGAGTTTTTAACAAAAAAAACATTGTCTGGAATTGTTATTTGCAATAACCAAGGTTTTTTCAGATTCTTCATGTTCTTCATCTTCTTCTCTTCTTTTCTCAAATTCTAACATGGTATCAAAGCCAACTTAATCCAATCACAGCTTTCGCGGATACAACTCCGCGGTAAGTTGGCGAGGTTCGGGGCAGCGCCTCAAAAAATGTTCCTGCACTAAAAAAAAGAAAAAAAAAAACCCTATTTTTGGCAAAATAACGCCAATGCTGGGGCGGTATTTTGTTTTTTTTTTTTTTAGGCTTAGGGTATTTTCTTCCAAAATCTCGCCCCCTGTGGATCGTCCTCGTAACTATCGGTCATAATTAGAGTGAAAATAATTTTTTTTAAAGACCTAAGGGGCATTATAGACTTTTTACAAGAAAATGTTACTGTAAATAGTAAAAATGAAAAAAAAAAAAACAAAAACAGAAACAACAAATCACAAGAATCCCAAATCGCATAGAAGTCCACAACTATAGGTCTTATATGGATGGTATTTTTTTTATTTCTATTTTCTGAAAACAAAAAATTCCATTAATTTTTTTTTTTATATAAAAAAAATTCCATTAATGATACGGTGTTAGAAATCGTCAAAGTATATATATATATTTATATATATATATATATATTGGATTAATTACATTTATCTCTCTTAATAGTTTGTCAAATTTTATTAATCTTCTTTCTGATTTTGTCAAATGTCTAAACAATCATTATCAATCGAAAAAAATAAACAATCCCACTTTTCACTTAAACTCTTAGGGGTGAGCAAATGTGTTACCCGACCCGGAACCAACCCGACCCGTCGGTTTGGGGTCGGGTATAGACTCGGCCGGGCTGGGCCGGGTCGGGTTCTGGGCCGGTTTTTTTTTTTTTTTTTTGCCCCCAATGAAAAAATTTTAAAATTATATTATTTTTGCTTAAGATGAGATTTGAACACATGATCTAAGTTCAACAATTGCCTTTAGGGTAAGCTGATTAGCCACTTCTTCTACTTTTTGTTTTGTTATATCTTATTATCTTTATTATATTATATGTTTATTTATATATTAATTTCATATATCAATTCTTTATACTACATATATTAATTTTTTAAAACAATATACATTATAATACTATATAAAGTAATGGTAAAATTTACATTTTGTGTTATTTTTCTCTTTACTGTTTGTACATTTATATTACTATTTTAAAAAACATATTATAATAAAAAAATAATAGAGTATAATTTTACTTATTTAAGATATCAATTTTCAATTGATAAGCATAGTATTTAAATTTGAAATAATATATAAATTTACGAAATAAAATATTATTTATTTTTTTATATAAAAATTAATTTTGTTTAGATTGTGAAATACATGTGTGATGTAATTTAAATCATTAATATAATTGAAAAAAATATTAAATAATTTATAGTTTAATGTTTTATAATATAATAATAAGAAGAAAAAATAACAAAATAAAGAGTTGCTGGAGTGGTTAATTAGTTTTCCTTAAGATTGGTTTGCCAACATTGCCCTGTTTGGTATGATTTTCAAAATATGATTTTGAGATTTATTTTGATTTTATAATATTAAAATTGTATTGGGAATGTAAAAAGGTGTACTGAAAAGTGTAAAAAGGTGTATTGAAAATGATGAAAAGTTATTATAAAATTCAAACTTTTCTCAAAATATGGTTTTGAGAAACTTGCCAAACAGGGCTGTGTGTTCGAATCTTGACTTATGCCAATGAGCATTATAATTTTACATGTTTTAAGTTTAGAAAACCGAAAATTGGATGGAGAACCGAACCGGACCCGCGGGTTTGACCCGGAACCGACCCGGAAAAAAACTCGACCCGCAGTTATGGAAAGAAATTTTTTTTGAGAGGGACCCGACCCGCGGGTTCGACCCGAAACCGAACCGGAAAAAAAACCAGACCCGCCGGTCAGGTTTTTCCGGGTCGGTTCCAGGTCAAACCCGCGGGTTTTTGACCACCCCTAACTCTTACTGTTTGTGATGTGAGGTTAAAAGTGTAACAAAAAGTTTATGATAAATGGTAAAATTACTACCAAAGTCAAAATGCAGTTAAGAAATCAAAAGCGTTACGATATCAAATATAAAATATCAAAACTTTCGTTTTCCCTTCCAACGTAAACCGAACAATTTTGGTAGATGGTTGGGAGGGAGGGGCCGGCCGGTTGTTGGAGGTAGAGGAAAAGAAACCGAAGAAACTTGAATGAATGCACTAGCTATTAATTCCAATTAATGCATTTTAACAAACTTCCTTTTGTTCCTAACAAAATGAATTCAGCTTTAAAAAAAATAGAAAAATAGAAAACATGGATTCTCCAAATTTAATTAATTGAAATACTACTGGGATTCATTCATTTCGAATAGAGAGAATTAATTGAAGCCCAAACTCTAATAAATTAAACTACTTTTATTAATATACCTAATGTTTTTTGGCAAAGAAATGGCCAAACAGAGAATTGATTCATGCATGCATTAGTTAATCAATATGTATTTTTAAGTTTACAAGGGACCCATGTCCTAGCTAGCTAACCTTAACTTTATCCTTTGGCAACAAACAAATAAAAAGTATAGACTCTTTTATTTTCCTTAGGTGTCGTTTAAGAGAAATTCACACTTAATAAAGAAGAAGTTGAAGTTGATTATACATATATAAGAGTTTTCTTTTGAGAAAATGATAGGTGTCCTTTAGCTGCTGAGTTTTAGAGCATATTTGTGGCAAATCTCACGGGTATGTGCAAGTTTTTAAGATAAATGCAGGTTTTAGCAAGAATAATAATTAGAGAAAGCAGATGCAAAAAGAGGAAGAAAAGAGCAATCCAGCCCAAAGAAGCAATGAAGAGATGAATTATTCATGTCATGCATGCAAAAGGAACAAGTGGGCCAAAGTTGAAGGAGCCCAAATGCAAGAGGAACAAGCAGCCCAAAGAAGTTGAAGAAAGCCAAATGAAGAAAATAGGCCATTGCCTAATTAAGTGATAACCCGCAGGAAGAAATTGGAATGGAATCTGGATTCTCATCAGCATGGATGCTGCGCACGGGCTGTTGCCTAATTTATTTATCCTTCTTTAGTTTAGAAATTATTTTTGGTAGTATCCTACATGGAACAGAATTTTAGTAGTTTACTATTAGTTCTTCTCTCAATTCTACACCTATTTATAGGGATAGAAGGGAGAGAACAAACACGTTCTGGACAGTAGCATATTATTCCATATTTTCATAGATAGTACAAGGAAATAGCTGTAGGTTTCGTTTTTTGCGATTTGAGAAATTCTGCCAGGAGGAGGTCCCGTTTGCCCAAACGGGAGGTCGCATACTCTGAGACTATTTTTCAGATCGTAAATCAAGTATTTCTTTCTTATTTATTTTATTCTTTTCAACTATTTTCAGTATGATTCATATAATAATTGTGTGCGTAGTTAGTTTAATTATGAGTAGCTAAATTATTTATTCCGGCATAATGTAATAGCAATTAATCCGGGCATGTTATGAAACCGAATTGTGCTTAAATTAAATTGCATGTGTTCCTTCTTATTCTCTGCTAATAACTTTGATTACTGATATTTAATTAAGACTGATCACCTTAGTTGAATTAGGTAGAGCCAATTAATTTCTAGTTAAATAACATAATATTTATTGGGCAAGATTAATTAGTGGTAAAGTTACCTTCAGGTAATAGAGAATAAGGGGTTAATAATTCTTAGATGTTAATTCAATAAGAATAACTAAAATCAGGTCTCCCTAAATCTTAAGGCTGTTAACTTGGTTAATAGGTGTCGATGCCTTACGGCCTGTTCCTTGTTAATTAGAGTAACAATTATGTCTGTGCGGATTCACGGTAATTGTCGATAAAGTAAGGGGAGATTGGGTTATGTCTGTGCGGATTCACGGTAATCTATAACTGGTTGATGACATGCTATTTAATATATTATTGAGTTGATGATTAACATGCACGTGATTATTGTGATTTACATATTGCTGGAATACTTTATTTCATTGATTAAATTCTTTATCTTAATTTAAGTTTGTCATTTAGTTTTCACTCATATTTTACAAAGTCTCTCTGAGCACAAAAGGTGGTTGCAAACCAAAACTGTTTGGAATTTAATAGCTTTTGTGATTTTAAGCAGTCCGTTCTCTGTGGGATCGACCCTGTTATCATTGTGCTACTTATAGCTAATTATTGCAGGTTTATACAGTACTTTTACTGTATTTGATAGGGCTAACGACGGTCCTATCAGAAAACGAAAGAAAAACCTAGAGAACTAGGGATTAGTAGTCCAAATGGTTCATCTTCCTGATCATTTAAGGGTATTAAAACTTGAAAATCCTTGAATCAAACCCGACAAGCAAAAATGAAGTAACAATGGCTCTCCAAGTGCAACCCAACCCCCCACACCCCCAAGGTGGATTCAGAAGGTTCTCAAAACCCCTTCAACCCCGCCTCACCCCTTATATATATATATATATATATATATATATATATATATATATATATATATATTTCAGGCTACACCACTGCCCCTCCCTGACCCCTTTAATAGAATAAGAGGCTTGAGGGGGAGACGGAAAATTACTAGTTTTATATACAAAAATGCAATAGGAGGGTTAATATGATTTTTTTTCTCCTCATATTTTTTGTCTTGAAATTATAAAAGGACACTTATCGTAAAATCTCCATAAATTAAGTCTTTTTTTGAAAATTTAAATTAACAGTTTATACATTAATAAGTTTTTTAAAACAATGTTTTTATCCAATTTCAATTTGAGCCAGTTCAAAAAATTACAAATATTAATAAAATAATATGACAAGATCACATAAAATAGTAGAAGAATATCGCCGACCATATACATTCGTTTGATTAGGATAGAAGTGATCCAACTACTCTATACATAATATAATATAAATTGTTATTTGCAGTAATTATTTTACTATTTGCAGTAATATTTTTCTGTAAAAAGTCTATTTTACCCTTTAGCTAAAAAAAAAAAATACCGCACAACATTTGATTTTATAGTCACGAGTACGATCCATATTACACGGTATGTAAACAACCTACACATTATTTCGGATAAAGGTGGTTTTTTCGGCCTATGAACGGGATTCTGAGAAAAATCCCTCCCGGGTGAAATTTTGAGAAAATACCGCTCATGCTAGGCGGTATTTGACCATAAAATACCGCCCAGAAATGGGCCAGTGGGCGGTATTTCAGAAAATACCGCCCAATTCTCTGGGCGGTATTTCTGAAATACCGCCCAGCTGGGCGGTACCCCTTTCATACCTCCCATGCCCAGAAAATACTGCTCATTGTAGGTGGTATTTTGCCAATGTTCCTGTAAATAGTATGAGATTTTATGGGAATTTTTTTTTAATACCTAAGGGCAAAATAAATTTTTTACAGAAAAATGTTGTTGCAAATAGTAAAATGGTTACTGCAAATAGTATGCCCTTTTTTTTAGTCTTGTATCCCTAGTTTCGAACCCATAATATCAGGATTACACGATATTTTCATTATTCACCACCCCAAATTTCCAAAACGAAAAACGAAATTATTGTGACTCGTGAGTAAGCATTAAACAATTAATCAATAAGATTTGAAAAACCTAACCCCAAGAATAACCGACCATAATTTGAACATCTGTGCACGTAGTAGTTTACGAATTCTGGCCACACAAAAAAAAAGAAGTTTACTTTTCAAACTCCAAATATAATACTACGTCGTACTGTTGCGGAGCCAGAGAATCTATCCATTTTCCCTGAAACACAAAAAAGTGAAAAAGAAAGGCATATATGATTAGTCTGTTGTGTTTAGCTTTAGGAGGACATGGACAAAAGTCACAAAACCTCCCCAACTAAAGTTAATTATTTAATGGAAAAATGACATTTTTAGTCCTTACGTTTAAGACCGGTAGTATTAGTCCATTTTGTTTATCTGTGGTGATTTCAGTCCCTTTTGTTTGTCACTGTGACAGTTTTAGTCTCATTTACCTGTAATTGAAGGTTGAGCAGGTCAATGAGAATATATTATAAAATTTATAAATTTTGGGTTAAAACATGAACTGTAAAATTAAAAAATTGAACTTTTGATACCCTATATTAACAAAAAGAATTATAAAATTGCCTTTTTTATGCGCTTTTTTGATACCCAAAAGTTCATTTTTTTTAGTTTTACAATTAATGTATTAACCCAAAAATTATAAATTTTTTGAACATGCCCCAAGTGACTTGTTCAACCTTCAATTATAGGTAAATGAGACTAAAACTACTACAATGACAAACAAAAAGGACCAAAATCGCTACAGACAAACAAAATGGACTAAAACTACCCCAAGACTAAACATAAGGGATTAAAAATGCCATTTTCCTTGTTTAATGCCTTCTATATGGTTTCCCAATAGTGTATACATATTTTGGCGATTTACTAGACGAGTCCACTTTTAAATTGTACCTTATGACTTATAAGCATTTATACTACTCGATTTTTCTAGTATGGTGGAGAGAGCATTATTCTCGTTGCATTACCCAATCTTGTACTGTTAGAGGGAATAAATTTTCTGACTAATTGGGAGGAGGTGGGGGGTGGATACCGGTATAAGTAAAGGAAAATCTTTTTAAAAGGACAAATTACATTCTAGTCCTTGAAGGTTTTGCTAAAGTATAACTTAGTCCTTGAAGTTATATTAAATTACATTATAGCCCTCTAAGGGAATCAAAACAATAACGGCTATTTGTAATGAATCATCTATAACCTTAAGGTAGCATACTTTGTACACAAACTATAGGTCATAACTTCAAATCACATCACTGGTAAAATCCGTAAATTATTGTTAGAACTTTAAGATAACTATTGTACATGTTCCAAACGTAGTACCGTATCGAAAAGGCGACATTTCAAAGTCAGTGTCCAAACATGTCACTATGCTCTCTCTATTTGTATTATAATTTGAGTTGTATTATGTACTATGTTTGTGTTGTCCTATGTAAATTATATTTTGATTTGTAGATGTAACAAAAGAAAACCGTCACCTCCAATGATTGTAATCATGGATGGAGTGACATACATTTCAAAATTTTCAAGTAACAAAAAATGATTTCTTAGCTTTTCTTCTTTTTTTTTTTTTCGCTTTCAAGTGATTTCTTCGTCATATGCACACGCAACTAAAGATTAATCATGAGTGTTCCCTCCTAATTTCTATAATTTCTCTCATGAATGCCTCTCCTAATTATGTACTAGGTGAATTAATTAATTTAAAAAAATATATAAACTCATAACCATTATAATTCAAAACTTGTCATTTCCTATTTTGTCAATCTATTTAAATTTGATCTTTGTTATTTAGGTAAACTAGTTTAGAGTATGGTAGTGCGTCTTAAAATACATTTTGAGTTGAATTTTGTAGGGTTCATGGGGAAAGTTTATTTAGCATTTCATTTCTTAGTTACATTTGAAATTATCCGATAATATAATACCATTATAAATGCCAATAGAATGGTCTTGAAAATCGATGACACGGGGGAATTAGGGGCAGTTGGGGTTCCAGCCCCCTTTGGCGAGCATCTGAGCTCCCATAGGTGAACTGCAATGTAGCACGACTTTTGGATGATGACTTTCAACAATCAATTTTTACTTTTATTTTTTCCTCTCCTCTAGCGGAATAGTGCAAAAATGGCACCGTTTCACTTAAAGGAAAGATAAAACAGAAAAATAAAAGCTCAAGGGCTTAAGCCTGGCCTATATATTTTCTTCTTTTCGTCATGCAACGCCAACAGAAGCCTGACCTCCCCTCTTCTTACCCCTTGGTTCCTTATCTTCCCTTCACACTACTACAAAAAAGGGCTTTAATGGCGGTTATTTAGCACATTTAACGGCGGTTTTCGTCCATTTTGAACCGCTATCTATTCGGCAGCCGTAGAAAGATTACGGACTTTCTACGGCGGTTGGGAACCGCCCTAGAAAGGTTGGACTTTCTACGGCGGTTCAGTTAGTTCGGACTTTCTACGGCGGTTTTGAAAAAAATCGCCGTAGAACTTTCTACGGCGGTTTTGAAGATAACCGCCGTAGAAAGTACCAAATTTAAAAAAAAAATTTAATATTCATTTTTTATCTCTAAATTCAAAAATATATATCAAAAACAGCAAGAACATCCGTAGAAAGTTTTTGATATATATATATATATATATATTTCAACTTTATTCAAAAATATATATCAAAAACTTCCATGCTAATAAACCGAACAACCACCAAACTTCACAAAATTTTTGCGTGCATCCATCAAATTCTAATTAATTTAATCATTAACAGCAAGAACAATACAATAACCACCGATTTAACACTAATCAAACCCGAATTTAATCATTCATCATCTCACCAAATCCGAATTTAGCACTAATAATAAACCCTAGGCCAATCACAATAATCAAGTAACAATAAAATTTGTAAAGCTTAAATAAAGTTGAAACTATTCGACATTACCTTTTTCATGATTTGAAGCCCACAACAAGGACCGATTGTGGTGAAATTATGATGGGGGATTAACTCCAAGTGGTGGGTGATGGCCGATTAAGAAACCATCTTCGGAGTTGGGTAATGGCGGATCTTGTTATCAACGCCGTCGGAACAAACGGCTTCGGGGGAAGACAAGAGAAAAAAACCGACGGAGAGAGGATGGGCGCCGGCAACGAGAGAACGCTTCAATTTGATGGAGATGAAACATGGGGAAGCCACGGCTAGTTGGAGATGGAAACAAAGGGAAACCCTTAAAATTCAAAAAAAAAAATACTTTTTATGGCGGTTTTAATAAAAACCGCCGTAGAAATGGACTTTCTACGGCGGTTGTAATTAAAACCGCCGTAGAAAGTTACTTTCTATGGCGGTTATCAAGAAACCGCCATAGAAAGTAACTTTCTACGGCGGTTTTAATAAACCGAAGTAGAAAGCCCATTATTTTGAATTCCCGCCCGTTCCTCTATTCCTATTACTTTCTAGTTTTTCTTTTTCTGTAAATTAACTCCCAAATTTTTTTAAATTTAATAATAAATATGTAATTTTCAATTTATCAATTTTTATAGTAAAATTCATCATATTTATTAATTATACGGCGGTTTCTATAAAACTGCCGTAGAAAGTAGGGAACTTTCTAAACCGCCGTAGAAAGTCCTAGGGCGGTTCTATATAAAATCGTTGTAGAAAGTTCTTTTCTACGGCGGTTCTATTTCTAACCGCCGTGAATGGCGGTTTTGGTATTTCCGCCGTTAAAGCACCGCCTTAGAAAGTCATTTTTGTAGTAGTGTCAGTTCTCGCTCTAATATTTGTTCTTTAGCTATTCATTTTTAGGTTAGTTTATTTATTTATTGAACGTCTGTTGTTTGAATTTTGTTAATTATAGGTTTAAAATGGTAAATTAATAACTTAATTTGGGTATTTGAGTAACTGAGTTTTAGGGTTATTAGAGTTAATACTTATTTTCTTCATTTGAATTGAAACTAGGGATTTTAGGTGTTGGAACTCGAAAATTCGGACTTTGACGTGTATCTACACTAGGGTTTAAAACTTACATCAGTGATTTTAGGTATTTTGAATTTGAATATAGATTAGGAAATTTACGAATTGATTTAAAAAAAAATTAAGAATTTTAAATCGTTATCGGTCGCCCTAGTCTAAATAAGGGTTATAAATTCATTTCATTTTAATTCTATATTAATTGTGAATTGTAAATAGTATTAATTGTGTATATTTATCATTTTAAAATCTAGCTGTTAATCCATTTATTTAACTCAAAGAAAAAAATTTTACACTCGCCCCTAAACTTTTTTCTATTTGGACCACTAGAAACCATCAATGGAAAAATTGTTAGTTTACTCTCTGAAATAGGTTAATATACATATTTTTCTAGGTATAGGCAAATTAAATTTAATTACTAAAAAGAATGTTTAATTACATTTTGCCCCTTAAACTATCAACACTTTTTCACTTTGCCCACATGTGTTTTAAAAATACTAGATTTTTATGAGAAGTAACTGCAGTTATAGAGATTTAATATAAATCATAGGTATAATTGATTATGTTTCACATATGATAAATTTATAATTATTGGTATATTAGGTCTTTTATAATATCATTCATAATATTTATGAGTTTTTTTTTCTTCTTGATAGAATGATACGATCCATATAATAAATTTTACGACAAAAATTTATAAGGTACATATTACAAAATTTGTAAGTTTTTCTTTGCTTGTGTCTGTCTCAAAAGGACTCCTCGACCATCTTATCAATCTTTTATATTTAGGTCATATAGAAAATACATGCTTGATTTTTCTTCTCTAGACTTCACAATTGAAAGGGAATCCAATTTTGAACCTACAAATTAATCCCAGAATTTTCATAAAGGTTGTGAAGATTTTCCATGCACCATTATTTTCACCTCAACTATAATCTTTAATTAAGAATTTCCCTTTTAACTTGTGGAGATAGATCGAAACTTTTCCTTAATAAAACACACAAGCATTCATTAAATTATTAAGGGTATACAGACTCGACACAAATAATAATGTTTGTATTGTGAATTCACTTCAAACATACAAAAAGAAAAATTACAAAAAAAAACGTTATTCTTATTCATCACGAGCAATGAACTCAAGAGTCATGCCTTTGAAGTTTGAACGCCTTGTTTCATCTCCCTTTCAGTTTCTAGTAACCAAATTTACTGCCTTTAGGGGCATATTACAGTGAACAAAAACAGCTCTTCTTGCTTTTTCTCCATTGAAAAAACCAAATTTACTGCATATTTTAGGGCCATTGAAGAATAAGACAGCCAGAGGAAAGGTTACAATCAAATGGTTAACAGTTTCCTTTGCGACAAAGCAGCCATTTTTATCACACCATCCTCTTCATTTTATCACTTTCTTTTTTTAATTTCTAAACCTTTTTTCTTTTTTCTTCTGATAATCAGTCATCTTCACAAGAAATTAAAAAAGTGCCAGCAAAGTCCAGGAGGGGGGGCACCTCTCCTCTCCATGCTTTCCTTTTAGTGTTTCTAATTCTAAGGCTTTTTTCCTTTGTTACCTACCACTGATAACTCCATCCTTCCTTCTTTATCCTGTTCATATTCTTCTAGCACTGATAACATTTATCAGTTTTCATTAATATTTTCCATTCTATGTATTTGTACTCTCTTTGCAAATACAGCCCATTTGTTGTAGTTATCTGGTTTACAGATTTTCAAGAAAAGGAAGGCAGTTGAGTTGGTGGAGTTGGAAAGCTAAATCTCAGCTTAGATTTGGACTAGCATTTTTGTTAATGCTGTAAAAAAACCCAGTTGGGATTTCCATTAAAGGAGATTTTTTAATTCAATTATCTGAGTTGGGGCTCTGGAAATTAGCATTGCTTGCTCTGAGATCTGGGTTGTGGCATGCTTTGCTTCTTTGAAAAAAAGGTAGCATTTTGATGGGTTTCCTGAGATCTGTGCTCTGAGGGTTCATTTAAAGCTCATTACATAGAAGGTATGTGAATGGCGATTCTGCTAAAAAGTTGGGTTTTTTTTTGGCTGACATTGCTCTTTTTCTTTCTGTGTTTTTGAAGTTTGTAAGGTAATGCGTTTCTAATACTCATTGAGTGAGGTCTGAATGAAGAAATTTGGGTTCTGTTCGTTAAAAAAATAAAATTACTGAGAAGAGAGAATTGTGCTTGTTCTGTTTGATCTTTCCTTACTCTGTTCTTGATCTGTGAGTGGAGAAAACTTAATGTCTCTGGTTTTGTTGCCTTTTTTTTTTTTTTTCCCATTACGTTTTGTTTCTGAAAGCTTCTATTTGGTTTACTTTACCTGCGAAATAAATGTCAAGGGATTTGTTTGAAATTGTCAATCGTGTTAGTGTTCCAAGCCTCATATATCCAATAAAATTTGTTTTGTGGCACAAACAATATTGAATCTTTTTCTACGTTGAGATGTTTATTTGATGGTAACTAGAATGACGAGTTACAAGAGGAAATAAAAGGAGTTTCTTGCCTGACATTGTTGAATTTCATAAATTCCAGACTTGGAAAATTGATCTTGAGCTAATTTGTTGGTTTTCTGCAGTAAATATGGCTTCTGATTTAAATGCTGGATTATCGAAGAGCACTTCTGTTTTGGGCCTGAAGGTCTGGGAACTGATTGGAATCATCGTTGTGGGGATGATTGTAGTCATCCTGCTTGCACTGACATACTATCTTTCTTCAAGAAAGAAGTCTAAACGAGCTAAGGAACGCCTTCCCATCAGCCAAATACCGGTAGTTTCGAAAGAAATCACAGAAGTGAGAGTGGAGCAAGTATCAGCTCATGATTTTACTCCGCGGGAAGGAATTCTTCTTACCATTCATGATAAATCTAGTGATAAAGACTCTGACAAGGTTTTGGTCCATCTGGGAATGGGGAAAGCTAAGAATGGAGATTACAGTAGTCAATCTGGTTCTTTTCATCATATTGACAGAGATGGTTGTGGATCACAATCAGGAGAGGAAGGGAGCTCAGGAACATTTGGTGCTTACAAATCTTCGCATCCAATTACAGCCCCATCTCCTCTTGTTGGCCTCCCCGAATTTTCCCATTTAGGTTGGGGGCATTGGTTTACTTTAAGGGATCTCGAGCTTGCAACAAATAGGTTTTCAAAGGAAAATGTTCTTGGAGAGGGTGGATATGGTGTTGTTTACCAGGGAAAGTTAATTAATGGCACACAAGTAGCAGTTAAGAAGCTCCTCAACAACCTGTAAGTTCAGTATGACTTGGATAAATCTCATAAATTGAGCTTTGTTTCTTCTTCCTGTTATTCTTTTTTATTCAATATTAATCATTGTGTTGCCTTTTTTCTTACTCTTTAAAAGTGGTCAAGCTGAGAAAGAGTTCAGAGTTGAAGTTGAAGCCATTGGGCACGTGCGGCACAAAAATTTGGTACGACTTCTGGGATACTGTATTGAGGGAACTCATAGGTAAACATGATGAACATTCTTGTAATTACTCTTTTATATTGTAAAATATGAGTCTTACTATGATGGAAATCATGATATGGGATATCATGAGTGTGATGCATGAAAATGGCCTAGCTGCTAGTAGAAATAGTTTCTTGTGCACCTAGCGTTGTACATATCCTTCATTTTTAAGTATAACTTTTGTAAAAATTACCTTGATCATCGAGTGGTGACTAGGTTTATTCTTCAAGCTAGCTTTGAGCTAGAGAGAGTTTTGAGTGGTTTTAGATAGACTGAGATAGCAACTAGTTTTATTAGGATTTTCTTCAATGCTTTTGGTGATGTGCACTGTCGATGGTGATCTCATGACTGTAAATATTTCAGGATGTTAGTATATGAGTATGTTGGGAATGGCAATTTAGAACAATGGCTTCATGGAGCTATGCGCCATCATGGATATCTTACGTGGGAAGCTAGAATGAAAGTTCTACTTGGCACAGCAAAGGCGTAAGTTGACTCACTGGTGTCTTGATTTCAGTTTGTTTAGGGAGTCCAATTAAACCTGATCCATTACATTTCTTGCAGTCTCGCCTACTTGCACGAGGCAATTGAGCCGAAAGTTGTTCATAGAGACATAAAGTCAAGCAATATACTCATAGATCATGATTTCAATGCTAAGGTCTCTGATTTTGGCTTAGCTAAGCTGCTTGGTGCAGGGAAAAGCCACATCACAACTCGGGTTATGGGTACATTTGGGTTAGTAATCCATTACTTTCCTTCCAAAATTTGTGCCTATAGAATTGCTGTTTGCTGCTCTTGAGAATGATGATTGAAATGCTATCTCAATTACTGACTCACGGAAGCACATGCAACTTCACTTTCATTATTTGAACAGGTATGTGGCTCCTGAATATGCAAATACCGGCCTTTTAAATGAAAAGAGTGATGTTTACAGCTTCGGGGTTGTGCTTTTGGAATCAATTACAGGAAGAGATCCTGTAGACTATGCTAGGCCAGCGCAAGAGGTATGCGTTAGGACTTGCTGTGCTGTAGGAATGAGGTTTTACTCGTTTGCTTATAAGCAACGTTAATCAGGCATGATTTATATGATCATCCAGATCTCGAATGACTAGAACCTTACTAAACCATTTTGGTAAAGTTTAGATTTTTTAAACTCCTTTTATGATACTTCATTCTTTCTTTGGAGTGTGGTTGCTTTTCCACCTCCATGGATTCACTTTACATTCTTTAGCTGTTAGTGTCTGCTTATAAAGTTCGGTCACTGGGTAAGGGACATTGGAACATCTGTAAAATACTTTCCTTTCATTTGGATACTAACCCTTGTCATTGTAACAGGTGAATCTTGTTGATTGGTTGAAAATGATGGTTGGAAACCGGCGCTCTGAGGAGGTGGTGGATCCAAACATGGAATTGAGGCCATCAACCAGAGCCCTAAAACGAGCTCTATTGACTGCGTTGAGATGTGTTGATCCAGATTCTGACAAGAGACCGAGGATGAGTCAAGTTGTTCGTATGCTTGAATCAGAAGAATATCCCATACCAAGAGAGGTTGGTATCTCATTTTTCAATTAACTCAGATACTGCATTTCTCATCTTTCTCTTGAACTGACATGAGCCATGTGTATATTTGAAGTACTGACTTTCTTTGGTGTCATAAATTTATAGCTAACTTGCATATTGTATGTAGCCAGTATTTTCTCTAGAGTTGTGATTATGTTGAAACTTTGAAATGGTAAGCGCGTTAATTGCCTTTGCTCTTCCATCTCCTAGGATCGAAGGCACAAGCGTCACACAGGTAGTAGTACAGAGATTGAGTCACAAAGGGAGAACTATGACACAGATAAAAGTGACAACAATCCAGAACCGAGATCCGAGAGCAAAAGAAACCACAGAACATAACCAAAAGGAAGCGCAGCGCGACATGGAACAACTTGTGCACATAACATGTTTTGCTCTTACAGAACCAAGAACCTGACATTGCATTGCATTGGATGCATACTCTCATAATCTTGAACTGTATGGCTTATGATGGTACCGAGTATCGGATATGAGCCTCGAGGGAGGAGGGTCTAGGCATGTTAGGCAAAAGTGGAACTCCCTAATTTTTTCCCTCCTCTCCTTGTAGTTGTGGTGATTCATTTTCCATCTGCCAATTGTTGGTTTTTCTCCCTTTTTCCCTGTAGTTCTGAAAGTCTTTGGGTTTCCTTGTATGGAGTCATTGTGGTTTGTTGCATGAAAATGAAGTGTAGAGTGAGTGGCGTGGCGACATTTGAACAGATAAAAAGAGAGGCTATGTACAGATACAGGACATTGTTTCAGCTTCTCGAGCGCTGGCTTTCTTCATCTTTTTTTATTCTGCAACTGTTTTTCGATACGCGGGAAGTCCACTTGTTGCACTCATTTTAAAGAGGGTTGACGGAGTGATAAGTGGGAGGACTTGCTATCTTAAAGTGATGGGTTCGAATATTACAGATTAGAAGGCTTAAAAAAAAAAAAACCTGTTTAGAGATTGGAGGTTTGATTCTTCGAGTCGTCTTCTTCACATGCACATACGATATATCTCTCTTTCTTTGTTTTGATTTTTTTACTCCATCAAGTCAGTAATACAATAATTTATGAATTATAAGATACAAAACTGTCACTGTCAAACACAAACCTGCACCAGGAATCAGATATGTAATGATGAATCGGTTTTTCCAACGCTTTCCAATCGATCAACTTTAGCCCTTCTTTTATGACCTCACACATTGTCACTGTTAACTGTACAAGAAGATCATATCTGTAGTTTTAGGATCATTACACTAACCCACCAATGGAAATTGCTCGCCACATCGAAACTAGCAATTGCAGCGATCCTGAGATCATCGAGAAATCCTAAAGAATTAAAGAATAATGCTGTATTTACAAAGTTTTTGTCAGTTTTAATCTGGGCTCAGAGAGACCTCGTCTGCTGTTTTCCCTGCTTTATGCGGTCTTCCGCTTTCTTCGCAGTTTGCTGCCTCTCATACTTTTGCTTCAGTTCTTCCAAGCTTTTAGATACCTGCAAAAATATGAATCCAAGAATGTTGGATACAGGTGAGGATAAACAGAAAAAATGTTTCATTCAAAACTGAAGTCTCACGATGACTAATGTGGCAACCAAAACCTCTACAGGAGGGATTGACTATATGGTTCCCTTTCTAGCAAAAATATGTCTATCTCACTAGTAAGCTTTCACAGAAAAACAACAACGACAAAGCTTTTATTCTACTGAGGGATTGACCATATGGATCATTTCTCGCTATCGTGTTTAGTTGAAACGCATTGTTTCATTCATATCTGAATATCATGGCTGTTTCTATAGTTTCTTTCCAATTCTTTTTACGTCTTCCCTTTCCCCTTTTAATACGAGTTGATGTTTACCGGTGCTAAGAGTCTTCTACTGCCTGTCCAAACCATCTTAATCATGTTTCTCTTATTTCTTTTTATTTACCGGTGCTATCTCTATTTTATTTCTAATGCTTTTTTTTTTTTTTGATAAAATTTTCTAATGCATTCAGTACTAATTATATCAAACCTAATGTGTGTTTTACACATCCATTTTAGCATTCTCATTCCTGCTTCTGTTCATGTT
The DNA here is from genome assembly GCA_016801395.1 of Leptodermis oblonga. Taxonomy (NCBI): domain Eukaryota; kingdom Viridiplantae; phylum Streptophyta; class Magnoliopsida; order Gentianales; family Rubiaceae; genus Leptodermis; species Leptodermis oblonga. The sequence continues at coordinate 5,951,761 of CM028755.1, forward strand.
CATATTTAGCCGCCTAACACTTTGTTCATGTTTATAGTTAGTCACCCAACACTCCAAACCGTAAAACCAGAATGGTGGAGCATTTTGAGCTCTAAGTTTTCCAAGCCATGTTTCACTAGGGAAATATAGCGATAAGCGACATCAAAGGTACCTTTTCTAGTCATATATCAGCCATAAAAGTTTCACAGGGGGATATCGCGACAAGCAACAACAAAGGTACCTTTCTCGTCAAATATTAGACACAAAGTGGGGAATAAAGGTTTCAAATAAGTAGATGGCACCGAAGACAAACAGGAATACTTTCAAATAGTAACTTCAGCTCAAATGAACTCATTCAAACAAATCATGCACAAAGTAACTCACATTGTGAACTATAGACTTAGTCAAGTGTGGTCACTGAAATGCGTGCGAGAGAGAGAGAGAGAGAGAGAGAGAGAGAGAGAGAGAGAACCTTAATTGAATAGGCCAGTGGTAATATAACATCAGGGTTCAAGGCATCCTCTGGGAAATTACGTAAAGCATGTATGAGTTTCTCGAAAGGTAAGTTCACCTGTTACAACATACAAGGCCAAGGCAAGGGTATGAGACAACCTGAATCGTGAATACTGACACATTTCAAAAGCACATAGTTGTGATGATTGAAAGTAATAAATTCTTCACTTTGGGACCAATGGAAACATACCAGATTATCATGGCGATACTTGAGGAGAGCCAAACCAACTTTGAAAACAATTTTAACGCCCTGCCAAGTAAGTTTTGATGAGTTTCTCTACAGTTGTTTAATTAAAACATTAAATAACCAGCAACGTGTTACTGACCTCAAAAAGAAACACATCCCAAATGCGAATCGCCAAATGGAATGGAAATGAATAGGAGAATACAGTAATGAACCATTGGCTTGCGTACATGCTAGGATTTATCATTTCTTGAGAAAAATGCTCCCCTAACTTTGGTAACTGCGCTTTCACCAAGTGGTCAAACTGAAAGAGATATTGCTGTACAAGAGGCAGTCCTGCCTGCAAAACATGCATAACAGTTTTCTTAGAATACAGGGCATTGAGTATAAAACACGCTGAATTAAATTTAGTTCGCCAGCTTCAAGCTAAATAGATACATGCAAAGTTCAACCTAATAAAAAAGTACAGAAAAACAATGACTGAAACCCCAACTTCAACAAAGCCACTAGTTTCTTTAATTTCCTTTATTTGCATTCTTTTCAGAGAATTCATCAAATACTATACTTTGTACTACTGCTGGTTCCCAAATATGGAAGCAACATCAGGGTCAAAACACCAGGAAACTTACTGCACGATATGTTCACGATACAGAGGATTTATGTCAAGGAAAAGTTCAAGGTCATTCTCTTATTCAGACGTATTTATTTGTATGTAAATGCAGTTATATACCAGGTATAATCCTTCCATAGGATAATGCACTGCTCCTTTCAGTAAGGCCACCAGCAACCAGAATGCATCTTCCTCACTCATATAAAGAAGCAGTAGGCCTGCTATAAATCCCATTCCCTGCAATAAAAGATGGTTCATATTCTTGTGCCCAAGATAAGTGAATTAATAGAGTAGGGGTAATGAGATGAACCTGGACATATCCAACATTCCTATCATATACAGAGTATGCCTTCAATACATTGTAAAGAGATCTTTGACCAGGCCCATGCCTTTGCTTGAAGAAAATATGTGATGGAAATGTACGAGAAATATCTCGTATAATATCAAGCTCAGAAGCTGACGTCTCATATATGACCAGTTGCTGCAAGAAATAAGATTTCAATAGCTAGCGGTAAAACAAAACAACATAAATTTGTGAAATTATCGGGTAACCATCTTAAGTTGATAGAAGGACGAAAATTAAGCAGCATGCAGCTGCAGGGATAAGATGCCACAGGATACACAAGCATCTGCTTAAATATCTGATATCATTAACCACAATTGAAGCATTCAACTTAGGCCTCAAAGACTAAATGTATGAACTGACAGGGAAAGCATGCCAAAGAGAAAACCCAAAATATCACAAGAGACCAAGGAAGGAGACAAGAAGAAAAATCTGGGACATTTTTGGGAATTCAAAACTAAAACTTCACAAAACCTTCTTAATGAATTAAGTATATCTTCATATATTTTCAAAGAGTCTCCTCCTTGGGCCTCTGTACAGAAAGACCAGCAACAATTGATCCCAGTAGATACTATAAAAGATTATGCATGATTCAAATAAATAAGTGATTTACCTCATATACTCCAGGATTCATCAACAAGAGGTCCCGGCTTCCAGATATTAACTGCCAAACAAGTCCTCTTAAGCAATCAGGAATTCCTTTTCTTATTCGTCTTTTGACAATATGAGGTTTTCTCCTAACATAATGCTTCCAGTCACTGCCCCCCACTCCAATCATCTTTCTCCATTTTCTAATTCTTCTTTCATCCCTGCAAATCATTTGGTCACTCAGCAAAACTGTAAATAGAGAAATTATGTATGAACCTTCTTTAAAACACTCTACACATACAAATTAAGCAGCCAGCATAGGCTATTTGCATGGTTGTTCCTTAAATCTCTAACTGAACATACCCTCTATTCCGGTCATGGCAAAGCCGCAGATGAACTATGCCAAGAAAAAATCATTTGAAGAATAACAAGTTTTGTGCAAGAAGTGGGAAGTAAAAGGATATGTGGTTAACAAAAATGTTATTTTCCTCAACCAAAAAGCAGATTGGCTAAGAATACATTCAAGATTGGTGAGCAGGCTAATGAAAATCTCAACAATTGTACTTGACAGTTTAGGCATACAAATATGCATCATCTCATGGTGACATTATCTAGTTGGTTATTCAACAGTTAAGAGTAATGCGATTAACTGGAAACTTCACGGGTGTAGTTTCAAAGCAAGAGAAAGCCACCAATTTTAAAAAAGAATACAAATTTGAAACAAATATAAGCAAATCAGCCACTACAGTTTCAGATGAGAACGACTGCCATCAAATTACTACAGTCAACTAATCAGCACCATGAAAGTTAAACAAGATGATCAAATATCATAAAAACTCATCATTGGTATGATGATGAAAGCATAATTAAGAAAATGTATCATCCCTATTTCATATTTTACCATAAGTGCATACCTCCCATACTCGGAAGCTGATCTACTACGAACTAAACCTTCAGGAGGGCTTTGCTCGTGCTTTACAAATCCAAACTTATCAACTCTCAAAGGCATTGCCGTCTCAACTTCATGATCATCAACCCTTTTTGTATCCATCTTTACACACCAATGCTCAGACACTCCAGAAGGTAAAAAGAAAACTATTAATCCTCGCGATCACTGCACATTAGGCACATTGAGCATCACAGCACAACAGAACCCCAAATGTCACTGAACAGCACCAGAATTTGCCTTCACAACGCAAAACAGCCAAACCCAACAACTTTTTTAGTACAAAAACTCGATCTAACCATTCAGCAACTATAACCCCCCATTTTTCTACCTCAAATAAACAGCTACCTCATCTAAATTATTTACCGCATAGCAAGAACAGAAAAAATGAAATCCGTGAAATCATGTAAACATCTTCCCAATTGCAATAACAAAAAACCCAGAACTTAAACCCAAATCAAGAACCTAAACCGTCAATATTAAAAGGGTTTATTGATCAAATACAGCATTTAAAAAGAATTCATCAGATGGGATCGAAAGATCAACTAAAACAAGCATGGCAGGCAAAACCCAGGTAGCATTTCAATCCAATGCCAAAAGGGTTCCTCTTAAACACATTATTAATGGCGAGACAAGCCAGAAAGTCCTGTTATATAAACCGCCAATTAAATGTTTAAGCAGGAGCGGAACCCAAAGAAATAGCTAAACACAACGAAGCGGGATTACCATTCAGCGACGGAGATTATTTCTGAAGACTTGGTTACAACCTTGATCAGAGAAAAAACAACGATAACTGGCTGTCCATGGGGGGTTTTTTTAATTTAATTTAATTTTTTTATTTGTTTCAGTATTTTGAAAAGCAAGGAAAATTTTTCTTACCGAATTAATTTTATTATTATTATTGTTATTCTAAATCTGAAATCTGAACCAACGTCAATTGGCGAGGTTTCATCGTTCACTATTGGATACGCCCTGGATGACAATTCACTCTAAAACCTTTTTTTTTAAAATTAGAAAAAAATTGAAATTTTTAGACAAATATATATATATATATATATATCCGATCCAAAACAAAAGTTGTTTTAAAATTTTTTTTCAAATGAATTATTTTAGATGACAAGAAAACCAATTAATACTCGGTATATATCAATTTCAATTAATACTCATTTAGATCATTAGTAGGGTGACAAGGGTAATTTGGAAATTTTTTTTTTCTGTTGCTAAAATATTATTTATTTTGAGATTGTTACTCCCTCTAAATCTACTTTTATTTTTATCTTGGATGGGAGGGAGTTGTGATAAAATTTCATCCAATGCAATTTTTAAAATTAATAAATATGAAGTCATTTTTATATAATTTCTTATAAGGATAATAAATTATTAAATAAAAGTATCAAAATAATAATATTTATTGTATAAATACCCTCACACTCATCAAAGAAAAAAAAAATAAAAATGAAAGTAAGAGAATCCTGCCTCATCGTTTCTTTTCAACAAACATAAACCAAAAACAACAAAAGTTTTATTTTGGGTTTATGTTTGATGAATCAAGATAGGCCCTAAATATCAGGTAATTTATCCGTTTTATATCAAGACTCTTATTTATAATATTAAAATAATTCATAACAAGGGTTTATGTTTGATGAATCAAAATAGGCACTAAATATTAGTAATCCATCCGTTTTATATAATGAGTCATATTTGTAATATTAAAAAAAAATCATAACAACTTTTTCATCTCACTCTACCTTTCTTAGGTCACCCCTTCTGCAACGTGCACAAAGCATTGAGCTATCTTTGATACAATTTGTCATGAACTTAGGAAGAACCCACGTCAAAAGCTAAATTATTAAAGAAAGAGTTCCAAATTCAATTTATACCACACACGGAAGTCTCATACTTTGCTTGTAAAATACATGATTCATCACATATGCGTACATTGACCAATGAATATATATTATACCACTTGATATATAACGTTATGATGATTTAGTTGAGATGTGTATCATTACTTATGTTATAAACACGACTCTTTTAACGGGACACATGGAGTAATTACAATCAAAATTCAATATTAAATGAAAGGATGAAACATCCAAGCAGCCCCGCCCAAAAGGAGGGCGAAATTGGGCTGTTGTCCGGGACCAAATCGCTTCAGGGGCCCTATAACCAATATGTTATAAAACCCTTTATATGTATATATATATATATATTCTAATTTTTATTTTAATTATTAATTATGGGCCATATATATATATGTTTGTGTGTGTTATATGGATTCATTGAACTGGTAATGAAAAAAAGAAAAATGGACATTGAAGAGGCCACTTTTGGGTCTTCCTTCTTGAACGTAAAAAAAATTTAAGAAATAAAAATAAAATAAAATCCAATTCAATTTCTTTAGTTTAAAGTATATTTAGGGCCTCTTTTTATTTATTTATTTATTTTGCCCAGGAGCCTCGTACGTTTGAGGACCGGCCCTGCCTCCAAGTATGTCTGATCTCGAGTCTTCAAATAAATTAAATTTTAGTCATGTTTTACATATATTTTGACCCAAAAAAAAAGAAAAAGAAAAAAGAAATTGATAAAGATATGGGTCGATTGAATCAGCATTTGGGCTCAAGTTTCTTTTCAAAGGAATATGGGTTGAACCTGTTAGCCCTTCTGCTTAAGTTTCGATTTTTAAGGAAATTGCATGCAAGTGAGGTTTAAAGTTAAACCATAATTTTTTGGTCAACTTCTACCCCAATTTAAACACTTCGTAGTTTGTAGAGCCTAATTTTACGACAAAAACTTGTATCCGACGATTTAACGGTACGAGGATACATGTTTTTTTTTCTCCCGGTTAAAAAACTCTAATATGATAAGAGCTCCAAGGAGTGTCTGCCTATTAAGCTCTAACTCCATTGGTAACGATTGCCATGATTCAAAGATGTCCTGTCGTTCTTATAAATGACGTACTATTTGTATACCACTATTTATATAACGTTAAATTAATAAGTGAAATGATATTATTTTATGAAGTTATTTTAAAATAATGCAACACAACATCATTTCAATAAACGACACATAATTTTTTGAAAAAGAAGATTCGTCCTTCTGACTTGGGTTATGATTACTTGCGGTAGTTGTCACATTGTGCTCTCTCACAATTCGGGATGATTTGTAAGATGGCATTCTGAAATTATTGTTGTTGTACGATCACTCCTTAACAATGTTGTTTCATAATTAATCAACGAGAGCACTTTGAACACGATGATTAATGATGCTTAACCTTGTTTTCTACCTTTATTCCTTGTTAAGACTTTAATTATTATATGCTCCAATTACTTAATTAAATTTGAAGATTACATTTTATTTTGAGCTGTAGCTTGTCGGCATGCCACCTTTCAACAACTTTCTTTTTAGCCTTCGAATCATTTGAAGGGATGGAGAATTTTTTTTTATTAATTAATATTTAAAATTTTATTCCCTTTATATGATAACATTTTCAAATTTTTTACAATATATATAGTATATTATATGTTGGCTTATTTTTGTAACAAGTGAAATTCAAATTTCTCGCCCCTAAAAATTAAAATGAATGGTTAAAAATGCACTTATGCAACATTTAGATTGGGACCTGGTTCTCCCCAAATCCCTTTTTCACATTTATTAGTGAGATGTATTAGATGTGGTTAATTTAGTTATTAAACAAGAAAATGAATGGGAGGAGTGTAAAAAATGTCAGTGAGAAAATTCAGAAACTGATGTGATATCACATGATAACAGTCACTTGACATTTTTATTTTTAAGTATTCAATAATTTTTTCTCATATAGATAACACATCAGTCACTGAAAGAATTCACTCTGAGTGTATCATTGCTCAACTAAATATATGCATTTAATTACAAAGAAATTTTATTTAATACATTGACCACCCTAAGATTTTTTTTTTGGTTTCCACCCAGGTTAGTGATCAATCCTTAGGAATGAAACCATCTATCACCTCTTAGAAAACAATCATTATTAGTACAATTTCATCGGACTCCTCCACATTCTTTTTGAATAAATTAAGGTCATATTTCATTAGAAAACAATCGATACAATTGTAAATTATTTAATACGATAATAATTAGATACAAACAATTGAGAAAACACTCTATCAAACCTATACATATAATAACTCATATAGATTTAGCTAGCTAGTAGAATAAAAAAAATTATTATCGCGCTGGACAAATCCCGTACTGAAGTATGAGCTTGATAACAGACGTGTCACTAATTTTCTAATGAAACCCTCCAAAGGACTGGATTTTCAGTACTTGAACATAATGAAATACTCATTTATTTATAAGCGGATAAACTCTCGCTTATTGAGGGAGACAAAATCTTTGACCAAAAGAGAACGAAAAACTCCCATATTAAAGAATTCAAAAATAAACTAAATAAAAAAAATGTAGAAAAGAAAATGGATTTCCCAATACGGGGAAAAAAGATTAGAGAAAATGAAAGAGATTTTTAGGGTTTGAGAGAAGGGAGACACATCAACATGCCAATGTTATCGCTGAGTCACCCTGATTTACCTTCCACACGAGGCTCATGGGGCTGGGCGGTGTGGGCCCTGCGGGCGAGGGATATCGTCTTTTGCAGCCAAGGAATTAATTAGGTCAAAAGTTGGTCACAGAAAGCGTTTCCCCACCTCTTTTAATTATTTAATTAATTAATTAACTAATTGATTACACCAAGTACTTAGATTTGGTAATGGTCCACTGATAATGGCTTGAATCATACTTCTACTAATTTCATAGTGGAAAAATGGCTTCTTTTTTCTTTTATTATTAAAGAAAAGATAGGCAATTTTCATTTTCTCGCCCCAATAAAAAAAATATTCTTGCGATAGGACCCTAGTATGAGAATGAGATTCACCACTTTACTTTTCATGTGTTTACGGTTTTCTATTTCATTCAAAATCTTCAATGGAGAAACTATTAAACTATTGGAAAAATTAAATCAAACTTAATTAGAAAATTTTAATTTTGATAGGATTTAATAATTATTTGTTTAGTTTATTTATAATTTGAATTTGGGTTGTTTTGGGAAGCTAGTTTTGAGAACTCATGAATAACTATGGGTCTAAATAAATAACTCATGGGGGTATTGTTTCCAGTTTAAGGTCAGAGCCGAAAGTCTTCGGAATTTTTTTTCAGGGAGCGTTTTTGGCTGTTGTAGGGGGCCTATGATGTTGGATTATTGATGTAACAAGTGTGTAGGTAAAGTAATTTCAGCTTGCCCACCTTTTAATGAATTTTGTGGATGTAAGTTTTTTAAAGATCAAACCACGTTAAATTGTGTGTTGTTTTGTTATTTGTTTTGATTATTCCGTTACGTGTTGATATCGAAATAAATATATTTTTATATCTTACGCAAACATTAAAAAACAAAAAACCCCTCCCTCTCCCTCTCCCCAAAGTCCACACCCCACCAACCACCACATATAAATTATGAGCTGCCGCCGACGCAGCAAACAGCCAGAAAATTATGAGCCACAAATTAAAGGAAGGAAAATGATGGAGAAACGGAAATACTACTCGCAGTAGTCGGAAGTTCATCATCATTTTCGTTTTTATCATATTTTGGACTGGTTGGCCGATCAATGTCCGCCATACCACAGAAAAAGACGTCTCATTTCGTTTGGCATCGGACCATCGTCTTTACCACATCACTGTACATCATCACCAAAAACTTATACTCCATCGGTTTCGATAGAAGAGTTCCCTTTAAAATTGTTTCAATAGAACATTTCACTTTTAAATTTTTTTTACTCATTCTACTCTTACTAATATAATCACGCGTGGTCTACAATCAGTTTATATTTATTTATAAAGGATATAAATGGAACAAATAAGTGCCGTTGCGAGTCCAAATGAAAGATGGGGTGCCGTCGTGAGTTCATAAGAGATGATGGATATTCCGACGTTTACGTTTTAGAGTCGTCTTGAAATCATAGGAGATATGTGTTCTTGCCTATGCTTCCTATGCTGTTGTTGATATGTTGTTCTGAGGCCATAAAAAACGTGTGTGACAAGATCAATTCTGTTGGTCTGGGAAAAGGAATTTTCGCAGGAAGAAGAAGGAACTTAATTCTTTATTCGATATCTTTATTAATCCAGAGTGAACTCCATTTATAGAGCACGTGCATGAATCATATTGTGTACAATCAGGAACTAACTAGAAGAATTAATCAACTAACAAATAATGCAAGATAATAGGAAAGGTGGGAAGCCTTCTGTTGAGCTCCATTTATAGAGCATGTGCATGAATCATATTCTGTACAATCAGGAACTAACTAGAAGAATTAATCAACTAACAAATAATGCAAGATAATAGGAAAGGTGGGAAGCCTCTGTTGATGGGATCTTTGACTGAGTCTACTGGTTTGGAGGGAGTTAGGCACGCGTAACAGTGCGTTCCTGTTTATGCCTTCGACGACGAGATTCGACGAGATTGAAGGGGGAGTGATAATAGAATAGAGAGCGAGAAACTTTGAATCTGGAAATGGTGTACATTGTAAACTCTTATATTTTTTATTACCCATATTTAATAAACTATTAAGTAGTTGTGTGCAGTAGATATGTTAAGATCGTACTACGTTAAATCTGGTGTGGTTTCTTTTCCATTTTTAATTCCGTTGCAATATTCTTGTTGGATATTTCTTCCAACAAATAGTTCAAAGATTGTGAAGGGCGTTATCTCCTAAATATGTTACCGATATTTAATTGGTCACCGTTGGTATGGTGGGTGATAAGATAATTAAAGAAATGAACGGTCGGGCGTGGCGTGGGTGTGCTCGTTGTGGGTGCATTCACGGTGGCCGGCCGGCATGCATTCACATCGTAGAAATTTTTTTGCTTTGCTTTTTGCATGCATGGATTGATGGATTTAATGCCAGTTGAGTCTGACTCTGACCATTTATTTCTGTTCTTCACACAAACACAAATATATATATATATATATATATAATTTATAAACCCTAAACCCATTTTCAAATTAATACGATTGACCCTCGCTAATTTGACTTTTATTGAGGGTATTTGTGCCTTTTTGGATGGGTTACATTCGACGCGAAACTTATTTGGGACTAGCATGGACAAATTTATTTATTTTCCTTTTCGTAAGTATTTATGTTTTAAGACAGACAAAAATTTAAATAAATATTTGGCCTTTACAAAAAAAATCGATCTATTGTTATTAATCCCTTCAATTAGTTTAGTAAAATTCCGTCACTGATTGCACTTATACATAAAAGTGCCGTAATTCAATTAATTAGAACTAAATTTGGTGCTTTCCCATAATAAGAGTACTTTTAATTTTTAATACACTTTTGGAAAGATGGTAGGCTAGCTAAGCCGCCTAAGCATCACTCACTAGAGTCAATACACTATTTTATAGGGAACCTTTTGATTAAGGGCACATGAGAAACAAAATTATTAAAAGTGACGTAACTGTTTAATATATTTTATTATGAGAAATAAATACGTTTAATATTGCAAGTTATTTATATGGAGCCACTAGAGCCCACCCTCTATTCCATTGACGGCTTTTTATTTTTATTTTTTCTTGAAATCGAAACTGCGTCTAAACATGAAAAACCCTTCTATCCGAATCATTGAGCTATTAATTTGTTCCCAAATGCGTTAGAATTTATATGAGTGTATTTTGTAACTAATAGTTTCAAGGGCATTTCCAATATTTTAGAAAGTTTAAGGACAATTTTGTCCGCTCATAAATTATCTGAAATTTGAAAATTGGCGAAAATAGAGACAATTACAAACATGAAAGTGTCAATTATTGTTATAATTGATTTTTAAGGGGGTATTTTACAAACTAGCCAAACTTCAAGGGATTATTTGAAGGTAACTCATATATATATATATATATATATATATATATATATTAACAAAGTATTTTAAAAAGTGTTGCATATGTGGTAGTCTCCAAAGGGATAATTACTTAGTTCTTAGTGGGACACTAATTATTCATTAAAAGGGTTTTTATTCATCAGCGTGCATTGCTAATGATTTTGTTCCTATAATTTGAAAAAAAAAAAAATACAGAAAAAATTTCTGATGCGTTATTAATTACAAAAAATAATGATACTTATCTTAATTAATTCATCACAACTGTTTATAGCGACTCATGTTGCGCTTGCATTCTTTTGGTCAAAGAAGCTGATCAATCATCTCTCAATTTCTGATTTTTCACTAACCACATTTTCTTTCTAACTTCATTGATTAGAAATGCATTAGTTTTAATTGGTACAAAAATTTGAAGTGTTATGAGGGATTTTATAGGAAAAACAAGGGATTGGGCTATAACTAGTAAGATAAAAACTTGTATTGACGTCATCACGATGCGTGTATCGAGTTTAGCATCTAATGTATTACGATTAAATGCTGAAAACACACGTACTTAATTTAGTCTTTGATGTATCACATATCGAATTTAGCCAAAGATGTATTTATTGTAACTGGTGATGTACGCATCATGATTGTGTTAAAACTACAAATATCTCTTGTACTACAAGAGATATTTGTAGTAAATACATGTATCGCGAGTATTAAGTTTGGTCTTTGATACATTTCGTATTGACGAAAACATGTGTATCGAATTTAACTGTTAAAATATTACGGTGAGACGGACGGAAAGAGAGCCTTCAAGTAGTGATTACGAAAAGCAAACAACGAACACGTTATAATTGATGGCCAAGGAATAAGTATGGGCAGCAGCGAACAATTAGTGAACAAGAAGCTTCTTCAAAATCCAAGTTGTACCACATCCATATCATTCCAATTTGATTACTTGGCCAATTCCCCACGGCAAATTTTAAATGGCCTAGAAAAAAATTACGAAAAATATCGTGTGCATATAATAAAAACACACATATTGATTTTAATTCCTAATTTATCACGTATAACTTGTGATGTATTAATTTTAGTTGTCGATTTGTCATGGTTATGAATTTAGTCTCTGATGTATCGCATATTGAGTTTAGCCGATGATGTATCGCTATTATTTAAAAACAATAAATATCTCTTGTAGGAGTGTATCGATTTTAAGGGCAAAAACTAGGACATTTTCGTACTATAATATAATATGCCACTTCAATCAGACTATCACCATCCTTAACCAACCACGCAAGGAATAAATCTGCACTTTTTATCAATCTTTTTCCTAAATATTAAAGATTTAAAGGACTACAACATTTCACATTTCCACATTAATTATGGCTCAGTCTGGTGGAACAGAGGAATTAGAACTTTTTCATCAAACTCAGAGAAGTTCATCTTTGAGCCATGAAGAATCTGATGATCATGGAGCCAATGCTAATCGTGCTGTTGTTGATGTTACTAAGCTTGATGCTTCAGAAAAGCATCTGTTCATCGAGAAACTCATCCGGCATATCGAGCACGATAATCTTAAGTTGTTGCAGGGAATCAGGAAAAGGATTGATAGGTGAGAAACTCACAATACAATCCTTCCTTTTTTTTTTTTTTTTTTTTGGATTTCTGTGATGAACTTCAAGATTTTCTTGAGCTGTTTTCTGAAATGTTGTGTTACATTTTGGTTGGTTGTTGCAGAGTTGGTGTCAAATTGCCTGCTGTGGAAGTAAGATACAGTGATCTTCGCGTTGAAGCCGAGTGCGAAGTTGTTGATGGGAAGCCACTCCCTACTCTTTGGAATACTTTCAAAAGCAACTTATTGGTTTGTTGTTCTTCTGAAATTTCTGATTAAATTTCACTTGCTATTTTAGCACTGTGAAAATGGAATGGCTTATTTTGTTGTGCAGGACCTTACTAGGCTTCTCGGCCTAAAGGCGAAAACTTCCAAGATCAGCATCATTGATGGTGTCAGTGGTGTGATAAAGCCTGGAAGGTACAGATGGTGTACTCTTGAAATTCTTCTTATGAACTCCCCTCGGAGGAGTCCTGTTTTTAATACGGTTTTTCTCAGTATTAGAAACATGACTGTTCCAATGGAATGGAAGGAGTAGGCATAGCCCTTGTTGCTTCTCATCAAATTTCTACTTTTAATTCGTGTTAATAACTCTGCCAAAGAGTGCTGCAGTCATCCGAGCTAGTTCTTCATGCAGGATGACTCTACTTCTCGGTCCTCCAGGGTGCGGGAAGACCTCATTCTTGAAGGCACTCTCAGGAAACCTTGATAACTCTCTCAAGGTTGCCAATGCCGTGCTTTGTCTTCATAAATACTTAGCACTGACTCTGTACCAACCTTATACCATAATCTTAAAGCCCACGTGCCTTAAGGTTATGGTACAGGATTGAGTTAGTGGTACAGAAAATCTGAAGTCGTACTAGTAATTGGGGTGAGAAATGACTTAAGTATATCTTATGTTAACAGGTAACTGGGGAGATATCTTACAATGGATACAAGTTATCGGAGTTTGTGCCTCAAAAAACTTGTGTTTATATCAGCCAATATGACCTGCATATCCCTGAAATGACAGTTAGAGAAACACTTGATTTTTCAGCTTGCTGTCAGGGCATCGGGAGAAGAGAAGGTATACAATGTATATACTCCCTCCGCTCCACTAGAAGAGTCCGGTTTTTAATACTAAAAACAGTATTAGAAATTTTACTCTTCTAATAAAACAAATGGAGTATATGCCTTTCTGCACCAAAAAAAAAAAAACTTTGCTTTATTAATTAAACATGTTTGAAGCAGAATGTAAATGTTGATACCATCGATTTCTCCTTTCCTTCTTAAGAGATCATGGTTGAGGTCAGCCAAGGGGAGAAAGAGGCAAGAGTATGTCCTGATCCAGACATAGATACTTATATGAAGGTACGTAGTTAACACGCTGGCGGGCTTGGTTGCCCTTAGCATTTGGGAAGAATAACATAAAACATCGGACTATTTGGAGCGTTTTGAGATGCAAGATAGTTTTATTTAATCCGTCCGAGAAAATGGCCGAGTTTTATTCAGTTCTGTAAGAAATGTGTGCTGATCTCTTGCTTATTTGGTCAGGCAATTTCTGTTGAGGGGAAAAGAACAACACTTCAGACAGACTACATTCTAAAAGTATACATTTTCTCCTTTTAGAAACATTTCCTTAAAATTCATCTTCTTGATTTTTAATTGCAAATGATATATTTGGGAGGCTAATTTCTTTCCCAGATACTTGGATTGGATATTTGTGCTGATACAATCGTTGGGGATGCCCTCAGAAGAGGCATCTCGGGCGGCGAAAAGAAAAGGCTGACAACTGGTATTATTATTACTATTTTGTAATCACCCCCTCTCACTAAAAGAGTCGTGTTTTTATGCATTTAGTTTCCACTGCAGGAGAGATGGTCGTTGGCCCGACACAAACGTTGTTCATGGATGAGATATCTAATGGATTGGACAGTTCAACCACGTATCAGATTATAGCTTGCTTTCAGCATCTAGCACATATCGCGGGTGCTACGATACTTGTTTCGCTTCTTCAACCTGCTCCAGAAACATTTGATATCTTTGATGATATCATTTTGATGGCCAAGGGGAAAACCGTATATCATGGACCTCGAACCGATGTTTTGGAATTCTTCGAAAGCTGCGGGTTCAGATGTCCTGAAAGAAAAGGTGTTGCTGATTTCCTTCAAGAAGTAAGTACTATACTACATTTTTTTCCAGTTCAGATCATCTGTCCAATTTGTCTCGTCTTATATTGTGAGTCGTAATTAACTACTATGCTACATTTTTTCTAGTACAGATCATCTGTCCAATTTGTCACGTCTTATGCTGTGAGTCGTAATTTCTTTGTAGGTTATTTCTGAAAAGGATCAAGCACAATATTGGACAGAAGGCCAAGAGACTTACACTTACATTCCTGTTGAAACTTTATCGCGGAAATTTGAGGAATCCGAATATGGGAAAAGACTTAGTGCACAAATTTCTCTTCCATTTGAGAAATCCAGGGACAGTAAAAATGCAATTAGCTTCAGTTCCTATTCCCTTCCTAAATGGACTCTCTTCAAATCTTGCATACACAGGGAATTGCTTCTCATGAGGAGGAACTGGTTTATTTATGTTCATAAAACAATTCAGGTTGGCACAAAAAGAATGTCTTTATATCCTCATTTCTGGCTTTATATTCTCATTGAATTGCTTAAAAATGCAGCTTTTCGTGATTGCAACCATCGCGGTGACCGTGTTCTTGAGGAGGGGGAAGACAGATTTGAATCTTCTCCACGCGAATTACTACATGGGGGCGTTGTTTTTCGCTCTGATAATTCTTGTTATCGATGGAATGCCTGAGCTGGCGATGACTGTTGAGAGGCTTCCAGTGTTTTATAAGCAGAGAGATTTGTACTTCTACCCTGCCTGGGCAATTGCAATACCATCTGCTGTTCTGAAGATTCCTCTGTCTTTGCTGGAAGCTGTGGTTTGGACTTCTATTACTTACTATGGGATTGGTTATAGCCCTGACTTGGGAAGGTAATTCAATAATTCCCCAATCGTGTTAGAGTCAGAGAAAATTTGCACGACTTTATGTATAAATTTGCTACAACTGGTGAATTTCTAGCAATAACATCTCCCTGACATATGATCAGGATCATCAGATACTCTGTACCAGTTATTATGTACCAACCTGGACACGTGTTTTAAAGTTATGGTACAAGGTTAGTACATAGTTAGTGGTACAGGTGATCTGAAGTGCACCCGACATAGTTATTGGCAAGAAAAATTCATCAGACTTGTTCAGGATTTTCTGGAAATAAATGGATGTTCATTTCTGTTTTTTCCAGGTTCTTCTGCCACGCGATTCTACTGTTTGCTCTTCACTTCACGTCGATATCCATGTTCCGTTTCTTGGCAGCTGTCTGTAGGACACTGGTGGCTACTACTTTTGCTAGTAGCTTAGCAATGTTGCTGCTATCTTTGTTTAGTGGTTTCTTGATCCCGAGATGTAAGATTTCTCGATCTCTCGCATTCATTTCCTTATTTGCAATTTTGCATGATGGAAACTTTTGAAGAACAGAAAGGAAGTGAAGAGACTTTACATTTGCATTGCAGCCTCTATGCCAATTTGGCTGAAATGGGGATTCTGGGCTTCTCCAATGACATATGGTGAGATTGGCTTAGCTGTAATTGAGTTTCTCGCCCCGCGATGGAAGAAGGTTATTCCTCCATCGAATTCTACAGTTGGAAGAGAAACACTTGAAGCCCGTGGATTGAATTTCGACCAAGACTTTTTCTGGATTTCTGTTGGTGCTTTATTTGGATTTACACTACTTTTCAATGTTGGATTCACCTTGGCACTGACTTTCTTGCATCGTAAGTTACACTTCAGATCACGTGTACAACTAATTTTGTATCAACCATGTACCATAGCCTTAAAACACGAGTGCGTTGAAATTTGTGGTACATGGTTGGTACACAGAAAATTAATAAATGAGATCTGAACTATTGTAAGTTCTTCTCATAAATCGAAGAGTTAAAATGGTAAAAAAATCCTAGTACATTAGCTAATGACTTGTCACTTCTCTGCATGCAGCTGCCGGTTCTCGCGCTATAATTTCGAGGGAGAAACTCTCTCAACAAAGAAGTAAAAGATCCTCTAACATTATTTCACATTCTGAGGAAATGTCAACAGGCTCTTCAGTTGATAAACTTGAAAATTGTCATAAAGGTTAGTTCAGCTTTCTCAATGTTCCTGCAGATTGAGTTTCTTCAAATGAGATCTCTTGTATCATAACCTTAAAATACGAGTGTTTTATAGACAAAATTATAAAGCGTGTTTTAAGTTTGTGGTACAGGGGATTTGAACTCGAGTTTCTTAGCAAATTGAACCCTTTAACTATGGAGGTTTGGTTACCTCTCATTCTGCAGGGAAAATAATTTTACCTTTTGAGCCCCTCACTGTAGTATTTCAAGATTTGCAGTACTATGTTGGAGCCCCCATGGTAACTGTCATCAAATTCCATTGTCTTTTCGGGTAAGCTTGAGATTTCATAATGGTTGGAACTAAAATCCTGAGAGTTTTAGGGACAAAAGCTTCAACTTCTTAGTGACATTACTGGTGCACTTAAACCTGGAGTTCTCACCGCGCTTATGGGCGTCAGTGGTGCTGGAAAAACCACTCTTCTTGATGTCCTCGCCGGTAGAAAGACAAGTGGAATCGTGGAAGGAGACATTATGATTGGAGGCTATCCTAAAGTCCAGAAGACATATGCTCGGATTTCGGGGTACTGTGAGCAAATTGACATACATTCTCCTCAGATCACTGTGGAAGAATCACTCATGTTTTCTGCTTGGCTGCGGCTTGATCCTCAAGTTGACACGAAAACTAAATCTGTATGACAGTACTGACCTTAAAATTTGTAGTACATTGTATTTGTATTGTTGAGTTTTTCACTCACAACTTTGCCTGATTCCCTAGGATTTTGTGAAACAAGTTCTTGAGACTATTGAACTTTATGCTGCCAAGGATTATTTGGTGGGCATCCCGGGTGTTAGTGGCTTGTCAACTGAGCAGCGCAAGCGGCTCACGATAGCAGTGGAGCTGGTTGCAAATCCATCCATCATTTTCTTAGATGAACCTACAACTGGATTGGATGCAAGAGCAGCTGCGATTGTCATGAGGGCCGTAAAGAATGTGGCTGATACCGGAAGAACAATAGTTTGCACCATCCACCAACCAAGTATTGACATATTTGAAAAATTTGATGAGGTAAGAGGCTATTCCAACACATACTTTGCACCATTCCCCAACCTATGGTGCGTATAAAGAGTCTTGTTTCTGATACTGTTTTGTAGACGTTTTTATGATGATGTTTGTTTCAACTTGTAGTTGATTCTTCTAAAACCTGGTGGAAGAATGATGTATTATGGACCACTAGGCTGGAATTCCTGTAAAGTGATTGAATACTTTGAGGTCAGTTTCTGATACATATTCAAGTGTTTTCCGTCTACTTTACCTTATTAATAAGATATGGTCTTTAAATCAACATATGTTCTTTAACAGGGTATCTCAGGGGTGCCAAAAATCAAGAACAATTACAATCCAGCAACATGGATGTTAGAGGTCACTTCAATATCTTCAGAAGCTGAACTTGGAGTGGATTTTGCGGATATATATCATTCGGCTTTGTACGCGTGAGTCTCATAAACAAGAACTTTCAATACTCCCTTGGTCCTAGTGGAAGAGTCCATTGGTGTAATTGTTTATGAGTCACAAAGTACAACTCCAAACACGACTCTTGCCTTTTTGATGCATTTACATTTGACAATGGTGCAGGAATAATAAAGAACTTGTTGCAGAGCTGAGTAAACCTTCTCCGGGTTCTAAACCATTGGATTTCCCAACCAACTATTCACAAACTAATTGGGAACAATTCAAAGCTTGCCTCTGGAAACACCACTGGTCTTACTGGAGAAGTCCTTCGTACAACCTCATACGCTTTTGGTTCATGCTTATCGTATCATTGGTTTTTGGGTTCTTGTATTGGGATCAAGGGAAGAAACTGTGAGTATTGTACTTAAATACTCTCTCCATCCCATTAAAAAAGTCAACTTTGAAAAATGTACAACTTATTATGTGTTGTAAGGTACAACCCCATTAATAAGTAATTTAGCACCATATTTTCCACTTATATCCTTACTTATTGCATTAGTAAGGGAATGAAACATAAACAAATTGAAAGTGGACTCTTTCATTGGGACGAGAATTTTTTGAAAGTGGACACTTTATATGGGATGGAAGGAGTACCATTCTGTCGAGTTCAAGAGTTCACTTTCTCATATTCTTTACATTCAATTTCCTTTATGTTGCAGGGATAACCAGCAGAGCTTATTTAGCGTATTCGGCTCAATGTACATGGCTGTGTTCTTCTGCGGCGGAAACAATCTGGCTTCAGTTGCTCCATACATCAACACAGAGAGAGCAGTTTTTTACAGAGAGAGGTTTGCAGGAATGTATTCTTCTTGGGCTTATGCAATTGCTCAGGTCATTGTTGAGATTCCCTACATTTTTGCCCAAGCACTTGAATTCACTGTCATCACGTACCCGATGATCGGGTACTATTTGTCAGCTTACAAGATTTTCTGGTACTTCTACTCAATGTTCTGCGCATTACTATACTTCAACTATCTGGGAATGATGATTGTAGCTTTGTCTCCAAGCTTTTTTGTGGCTACAAATCTGCAATCTGGTTTTCTCATAGTTTTCAACCTTTTCGCCAGATACTTGATTCCTCAACCGGTAAGTAACAACGTACAACTCTAAAGTAAACTCTTTTAATGGAACAGTAAACTAACAAGTTTGTCTTCTGTTGAACTTTGCAGCAATTCCCAAAATGGTGGAGTTGGTTGTATCAGATAACCCCTACAGCTTGGACATTGAATGGTATGCTGACATCACAGTATGGAGACATCAAGCAAGAAATTGAGGTTTTTGGAGAGACAAAATCTGTTGCTGATTTTTTGAGAGATTACTTTGGATTTCATCACAATCAGTTGCCTCTCGTGGCTTTTCTGTCTATTTTATTTCCTGTGATTTTTGCTTCTGTATTTGCTTATTGCATTGGGAACTTAAATTACCAGAAGAGGTGAATGGTGTTAGTAATGTTCAAAATTATTGTCTTTGAATTCTCATAAGAAAAAATATAGTCGATCGTTTCGTCACATATAAAGAGTCTTGCTTTAAATTGTATCGTGTGATTAAGAAATGATTGTACTATTGGACTCTTTTATAGGATAGAGGGAATAGTTAGTAACAATTTGGTTTCTTTTGTTGGGTTATTCTTGTCTGGCATTGTACTGTGTGATTAAGAAATAATTGTACCACAAGAACATCGATCATTGATACTTGTGAACAATATCACTTGTATTAATCACTGAGTATCAACTTTTTTCTGGTTTCTTTTGTATCAATTTGAATGTGAAAAATATCACGAGTACCCTGGCATGACATACTTTTTTTTTATTATTATTTTTTAATTATAAAAAAAACTTATTTATTTATCATTTACGTCATCTCCCAAGGGTTGTTATACTATTAATGTAAATAACAAGTAGTCCTTGAGCTTTAGCATTCAATTCCTTTTGATCTCCTATGATGAAATTAAAAAAAAAAAAAAAAACTCAATTTAGCTCTTCATTTTAATACAATTTTTTTATTATTTTAAATATAGTTTAGAATCATTAGTTCTTAATTCAAAATTAGATACTCCTTCGATCCAAAATAAATTATATTTTGGACGAAGTAACTATTTATAAAATAAATAAAATTTTTTCCTTTCAAAAGTACCCTTATCTTAATTATTAAACTAAGAGTAGTTGATTATCTCACATACTCTAGTAATTATTTTATTATTCCGGAAAAAAATTACTAACCTCACCTCTGGTGTTAAAAAGTAAATCACTCTCATGCTGCAGGTGTATCCACTACTCCTAAAAAAAATACACTTACACACACTTGTATGGACGAGTGTGTCCCTCCCTAGGCGCATAGGGACACGCAATGTCCTTTACGTGTAATCTCATGTATAAACCACGTTTTATATATAAAACCGCTTCATACAAATTTTTATGACTATTAATTGACTTACATTTACACATTTAATATTACTACCCCTAGTGGCAGTAAATTAGATAAGTTAAAAGTTTTCTTCTTATTTGAAAAACTCTATTTTAAATAAGAGAGAGAATGTACTTTAGATATATTTAATGTAGCATTTAACGATAAATTTAGCTTTGAAATTACGTGGTGCCTCACTTTCACATATTAGTTGGCAAAACTAATTAATATTTGTAATTAAAAGCTTAAAACTCATAATTAATTATATTTTTGGATTTTTTTTTTTCTTGAATTCATTTTTTGGACTGCTATAATGAGATACAAAGGAGTATGATATTAAACCAATGACTAATTAAAATTGAAAATAATAATGGATTAAACTGAATATTTTTCAGTATGAGAGACAAAATGAGATTGAGCAGCCAAATTAAGAAACCAGTTGGATAATTGTCATTTTTTTTTTATATATAAAATGTGCTGATCATTCGTACAGCTATGATTGATATTTATGTATTTTTTGTTTGATAACGTTTCGCCCACTTTGGGGCACCTATATACAACTGACATGGGGCTTTATATTACTCTAACCGCCAGCCATGATTGATATTTTGTATTTTTTGTTTGATAATGTTTCGCCCTATTTGGGGCACCTGTATACAACCGACATAAATGAGACTCTATATTACTCTAACTGTCGGAGAATTACACTTGCATCCACGATACATAACTTTGGGACATGCACTTGAATACCACGATACACCAGTCAGGGACAAACAATTTGCACTTGTACACCACCACGATACATCACACCGGGGACAGGCAACTTGCACACAATGTTAGGGACCATGTCACCGGGGATCTGTACATGATTACACATCAACACACTATCACCAGAAAGTAATCCCTAAAGTTTTAGCAAGAGTTTGCTTTAAAATTTGCAAGTCTTGTTAGAAGTGTGAATCGAATCCTTGACCTCAAAATTTGTGCACCAAGTGTTTCATCACTTTCTTCCTTCCTATATAAAAGGTCTTATTTCAAGGAATTGAGATTTATCTGTGATTTCTTCTTTCCTATGTATAAAAAGTTTTATTTCGAGGAATTGAGATTTATGTGTTGGGATAACCACGTAACCTCTGTGTTAGTGTATAGATTAGTCCAATGGGCTTAACCCAGTATCCTACTTGTACTACTTGTACTATTGTACTACTTGTACTACACCTAGTGTACTACTTGTACTACTTGTACTACACTTAGCCTATACCTAGTCTATATATAGGCTCTCTTTGTACAATGTTAGACACACAATAAAATCATTGTTCAACAAATCTTTTCTTTTATATTTTTATCATGGTATCAGAGCCATTGCTCTAATTCTTTTGGTTCCTGTGGATATTTCCGGCGTTCTTCCGTTGCCCTCATCTTCATCCGGTAATCCGGTCAGAAGAATAGTCCCGCCGTCACGCCCACAACTCTTTCCAGAACTCGGTCTCCCACGCGCCCAACACGCGCCGACAGCCGGTTCTGTGCCTGACACCACGCGCCTTCACGCGCCTCGAGTCGCCTCTGCACCACCAGCGCACGTCTGCCACTTCAGCAAACATGTCATCATCTGACCATGTATTGGCTACACCATCTCCACAGCCTCCCATTGCTGCATTCACTGCTCCTCCACGGATAAACTCTGGGCGTTCCACCTCTCAGTCTTCCAAAGGTATTCGCTGTGAGTTTTGCCGTGCTAAAGGGCATGACATCTCCGTTTGTCGCAAACTGCAGATATTTATGCAAGAGCAGAATAAAGCTTCTCTTCCTCGGGCAGCTGCTGTATCTCCTTCTGATCCATCGGTTCCTACCGGTCCACCTTTGACTTCCTCACTTACTACGGCTGATATTGAGGCAGTTGTTCAACAGGTTTTATCCCGTACTTCCACTGCCCTATCTGTCACCTCAGGTAACCATTCTTGGTTTTTTGATACTGCTTGTTGTAACCATATGACTCCTGATGAATCCCAATTTTCTGATAAGGCACTCTTAGAACATCCAATCACCATTTACACTGCTGATGGAACTCCTATGCCTGTTAGTCATAAAGGAACAATCTCTTCTCCTTGTTTATCCCTTAGTGACACTTTTCATATCCCAAAGTTATCCCTCAATTTGCTGTCTGTTGGCCAACTTTGTGAATTAGGCGTAGATGTTCTCTTTACTAATCATGGTGTGGAAGTGCAGGATCCCCGGACAGGTCAAGTTCTTGGGACAGGCCGTAAGGTTGGTCGCATGTTTGAGGTTCATGACCTGAAAATTCCTTCCCGAGTCGTTTCTGCAGCTGCTGCCACTATTACCTCCTCACCTGATCTATGGCATGCTCGTCTTGGTCATCCATCCTTATCTCGTCTTCAGCTGTTGGCTTCTCAAGGTCATTTAGGTTCGGTTCAATTTCAAAAATTTGATTGTACTTCTTGTCATTTTGGCAAACAAACAAAATTGCCCTTTAATAATAGTGACTCCTTTTCTTCCGCACCCTTTGATCTTATACATTCTGATATTTGGGGTCCTGCACCTGTTCCTACTGAGGGGGGATCTAGATATTTTGTCATATTTGTGGATGATTTTTCTCGATATACTTGGATTTATCTGCTTCATCATAGGTCTGAACTTGTGTCTGTTTATCAAACATTTCATAAAATGATTCAAACACAGTTTAATCGCACTGTCAAAGTTTTTCGATCAGATAATGCTCAAGAATATAATGATAAGTCTTTCCTATTCTTTTTAGACAATCATGGTACCCTTACTCAGCGGTCTTGTCCTTATACCTCCCAGCAAAATGGTCGTGCAGAACGAAAACATCGTCACATTCTTGATGTTGTCCGTACCCTTCTCATTTCTGCCTCTCTTCCTGAACGTTTTTGGGGTGAGGCTGCCCTCACTGCTGTATACACCATTAATCGCATCCCTTCACCAACTACACACAACAAATCACCATTTGAGCTTCTCTATGGTCAAACCCCTGACTACTCATCTCTTCGGGTTTTTGGTTGTGCTTGCTTTGTCTCTCTTCCTACTCATGAACGAACAAAGCTCCAACCTCGTGCTCGTCTCTGTTGTTTCCTTGGTTATGGTGTATCTCAAAAGGGATTTCGCTGCTATGATCCCATTTCTCGTCGTCTTCGTGTCTCCCGTCATGTTGAGTTTTGGGAACATCGTCCTTTTACGAGTCTCCAACAGTTTCCTACATCCTCTTCCTCCGAGTCTCCCATTTTTACTGATCTTCTTCTCCCTCTCTATCCTAAACTTGTGGAGGATTCTTCAACATCGGCTGCCTCTCCAGACGACTCATCTACGGTTCTGTCCTCGGCACATGACCTGCCTGTCTTGGATCCTGTGGCACCACCATCTCCTGAATCTCTTGATGGTCCAGAACTTCGTCGTTCCACTCGGGTAAGCATTCCTCCCTCTTATCTCTCTGATTATCACTGCTCTTTTGCCCTTGCCACCCTCTATGAACCTCGCACCTATCGTGAGGCACATACTGACCCTCTTTGGTAGCAAGCTATGAATGATGAACTAGATGCCCTTAATAAAAATCACACTTGGGATATGGTTGATTTGCCTCCTGGTCAGACTGTAGTAGGTTGTAGGTGGGTCTACAAGATCAAGACCAAGGCTGATGGATCTGTTGAACGCTACAAGGCTCGCCTAGTTGCCAAGGGTTTTACCCAACAGTATGGCATTGACTATGAGGAAACATTTGCTCCTGTTGCTCGCCTTACATCTGTCCGCTATCTCATTGCTGTGGCTGCTGTTCGCCGTTGGCCTCTTTATCAAATGGACGTGAAAAATGCTTTCCTCAATGGTGACCTTAATGAAGAAGTGTACATGCAACCACCCCCTGGTTATCCACATTTAGGCAGTCAAGTTTGTCGTCTTCGTCGTGCTCTTTATGGCCTCAAGCAGGCTCCTCGAGCTTGGTTTGAAAAGTTCAGCTCAGTTGTTGCTCAGCAGGGTTTCACTTCGAGTCCTCATGACACTGCTCTCTTCGTTCGCAAATCCTCTGCTGGTATCACTCTTGTTCTTCTCTATGTTGATGATATGATTATTACTGGAGATGATTCTGCAGGTATCCGCTCTCTCCAGTACTTTCTCAGTCAGCATTTTGAGATGAAAGATTTGGGCACTCTCAGCTATTTTCTTGGGCTTGAGGTTACCTCATCCTCTGATGGATACTATCTTTCCCAAGCTAAATATGCTTCTGATCTTCTCTCCAAAGCCGGTATCACTGACAACAAGACTGCTTCCACTCCTTTGGAATATAATGCCAAGCTCACACCCTTAGACGGTGAACCTTTATCTGATGCTACTCGCTATCGTCAGCTGGTGGGTAGTCTAATCTATCTCACTGTTACTCGTCCCGATATTTCACATGCTGTGGGTATGGTTAGTAAATTCATGGATGCCCCTCGTTCTATTCACTATGCTGCTGTTCTTCGGATACTCCGATATGTCAAGGGTACACTTTATCATGGTCTCCACTATTCCTCTCAGTCTTCACTTGAGCTTCATGCTTATTCAGATGCGGACTGGGCTGGTGATCCGACTGATCGATGCTCTATCACAGGCTTCTGTTTCCTGTTGGGTACTTCTCTTGTCTCATGGCGTAGCAAAAAGCAGGAAGTTGTTTCCCGTTCCAGTACTGAGGCTGAGTATCGTGCCCTTGCCGATACCACATGTGAGCTTGTCTGGCTGCGCTGGCTCTTGGCTGACATGGATGCTCCACAACCCATTGCTACTCCTCTTTATTGTGACAATCGTAGTGCTATCTACATTGCTCATAATGATGTCTTCCACGAACGTACCAAGCACATTGAGATCGACTGCCACATTACTCGCATGCATCTCAAGAAAAGCACTCTCAAGTTATTCTCCATATCATATGCTGACCAGTCTGCTGATATTTTCACCAAATCTCACCCACCTGGTCGTCTTCGAGATCTTATATCCAAACTCCAGTTGGCTTCCTCCTTGCCACCTTGAGTTTGAGGGGGGATGTTAGTGTATAGATTAGCCCAATGGGCTGTTAGTGTATAGATTAGTCCAATGGGCTTAACCCAGTATCCTACTTGTACTACTTGTACTATTGTACTACTTGTACTACACCTAGTGTACTACTTGTACTACTTGTACTACACTTAGCCTATACCTAGTCTATATATAGGCTCTCTTTGTACAATGTTAGACACACAATAAAATCATTGTTCAACAAATCTTTTCTTTTATATTTTTATCACTCTGAACCAATTTTCAGAGGTACTCAAAACAAGAAATTCAATGTGTATTTTGAATTGTATTTTGTAACTCATAAATAATTATCGTTAAATAGTTTTTCAAATTGTACAGAAGAAGTGTCATTGTTTTCAAAAGATCGGAATAATTTCTGGCCGGGCCAAGGCCAACGCAAGACAAGAGTAAGCCAACAAAAGGCACGGAAGTTGGAGCCATCAATGGTTAAAATTCCTTCCGGCAAGGAATAAGTAGTAACCCATACACACACAGAGTACTAGAAGATACATTTGATTACAAAGTGTCGATGCGTTTGATAATTAATGATACTACAAAGACGACATATTGGCCCTTACTAAATGTATTTATTATCGTGTCTGTGGACTTTGGTGACTCGTCAAACGGCAATGGTTAAACGAAGGGAATCGTGATGATTATTGCGTTTAAATTGGCGAGTTCTAGTTTCGACACTTCCCCGATTGATTTATATTCGATTTGTATAAGAGATTAACGACTCGGGTTGACGAGTTCACGGCTCGACATTAATTATGAATCTTAACCTATGGTAGTCAGAATTCTATAATCTGATTTTACGATCCAAATGTACAAAAACTATCTTGATCCTAAAACAGTTTCGATCTTAAACATAATATATTTATAAATGTAGTATAGTGAAATTTATCCAAATTATAATATACAAGTATCGAACTTTTTACTACAAATCAATTAATTGAACTAAATTGCCGCGACAATAATTTGGTATTCATAAAAACATATAAAAACTTATAAGTACGATATAATTGAAAAAAGAAAAACATATAATTATGAAGTATATAAATGTTATCAATAAATAGATATACTTGTGTATGAACAATTTACTTTAAATGATGATAAATTACAATTTTTTAATTTCATTTTTAAATAGAGTGTACGATTCGATCCTAAACCTAAAAGCAATTCCGTGTGGGATCCTGATCCTTGCGATTTTACTCAAACCTTACTTATTTAATTACTAGCGCGACCAATATAGATCCATTTGACTGCGAACCTATCAAGGCTTCTTTAACCCGCGAACCTACCGATCTCAATCTAACCCGTTTATATTAACCGGGTGGGTCCGTATCGAGTCCAAAATTGTCACCCACTTATATGAAAGTCACCATCCCCATGAACTAGGAATTTTTCGCAATTGTATCCGGCTGGCTGGCTGCAGAGGTACTTTGTTGTAATAAATGTAAACAATATAAGTTGTCACTTTGTCCCATTGTCAATTCCTATATGTATATAAATATTTTTTTAAGGAATTCTTCAATCTTATTCATAATCTAATCTATTACATCGAAGACCCAGACGTTTGGGTAGCATTAACCGCTGGGGCGCTAGCTTGTTAGTAATTCCTATGTATATATAAGACTAAGAGAACGTTTCCATGCAAGTCGATCACAAAAAGTATACATGGAGCTATCAAAAGAATCATCATCTCAGAGTCCACAAAGTTCTGGGATTAATGAAGATGAATATTTTCTTGACGAAGAAAGTTCTTTGCAGTGGGCTGCTATTGAGAGCCTCCCCACAAATCAACGGTTGAGATCATCTTTGTTTGATGATCATCAAATCATTGGAAAAAATAACAACAGCATTGTTGAAGAAGGTGATGATGATCATGATGAAAAAAAACAAGGGAAAAAGATGGTGGATGTCACAAAGCTTGGCCCTATGGAGAAGCATTTGTTCATTGAAAAGCTCATTAAACATGTTGAGCATGACAACCGTAATTTGTTGCACAAAATCAAGAAGAGAATGGACAAGTATTTATCAACGTCCTGTTTGTATTCATTGTTTTTGGTTTATTTTTGATTTCTATAATAAATTTAATATATTATAGTACAGACATTTCGATTCGTGGTTACATGTCAGATTAAATTATGCAGAATTGGAGTGGCATGGCCAACTGTGGAAGTAAGATACAAGAATCTCCATGTAGAAGCAGAATGTGAAGTTGTTTCTGGGAAGCCACTTCCCACACTTTGGAATTACTTTAGAAGCATGATTTTAGTAAGAACATTATTTAACTAAAAATTAAGAACTTGTCTTTTTATTTTTTATTTTTGAAAATTCAATTAGTCTTTTTTTGGTTTGATTTGTAACTGTTTAATAATAATCCATTGAAATTTATGTTTTAGGATTTTGCAAGGATTGCTGGTATAAATTCACAGTTATCCAAGATCTGTGTACTTGCTGATGTTAGTGGTGTTATCAAGCCTGGAAGGTAAAGAACAAAAACATAAACATTTGTTGTTAAGTTACTATGGTATTTGGTTGAATCTTATGGAGATTTTAACTTGGAAAATTGTAATTTTAGTCTCTTTTGTTTGGACATGTTACACTTTTGGTCTATTACGTTTTATTGTTGTAAAAATAGTCTTTTACGTTTGCATGTTATTGCTTAGGTGTATGTGATATGTTATGGTCAGTTTTAATCAGTCAAAATGGAGGTCAAATGTTTCTAGAGGTTTTTTTGAAATGAAGAAAAAAAAATTGGAGACATTTTCGTGATTTTCATATTTTTTATTGGTCCGTGTAATAATTTCTACCAATTTAGATAAATCACAGAAACGAACCGAAATTGCTGAGAACTAACCAATTGATATGCAGTTTGGCATAGGTAAAAATGGGTAGAAGTTATTACACGGGCCACTGAAAAATATGAAAATCACAGGAAAGTCTCCACCTTTTTTTTTTTTTTTTTTTTTTTCCTTCATTTCAGAAAACCTCTAGAAACCATTGACCTCCTTTTTGACTGATTAAATTTACCATAACAGGTCACATGAAACAAAACTGCAACAACATGCAAACTTAAGAGACTATTCTTGTAACAATGAAACGTAATGGAAAGTGTCACAGGTCCAAACAAAAGGACCAAAATTACAAATTTTCCAATTTGGCTTTAAAATCTGTTCTTTGTTTCATGCTTTTGATGGTCTTGTAGAATTATTTACAGTATTATTATCTGATTAAGGCCATGTTCGTTTTGGAGAGTTTTTGGAATTGATCTTTAGATATTGAAAGTGTACTGGAAATATAAAAAAATGTAATCAAAAACGTAAAAATGTGTATTGAAAATAACGAGAAATTCGTATAAAATTCAAAACTCTAAAATTAAACATGTTTTTGAAAATATGAAACGCTCCCAACTCTTGTAGAATTTAGAAAATTGCGTGATTCTTATTGCAGGATGACTCTTCTATTAGGTCCTCCCGCCTGTGGGAAGACATCTTTTCTTAAAGCTCTTTCAGGAAATCTTGACAACTCTCTCCAGGTCTCTCCTCTTCCTTTCTACTATACATAGGCATTGTAAGGGCTTTTCGTTGGTTTTGACAAAGGGGAAAAAAAAAAGAAAAAAAAGAAAGCATTTTTGAAAAAAGATTTTTTTAATATAAAAAAGCGTATTAAAAATATGAAAATTATAATTCAATAGTAAGTTGTATTAAAAATGATGAAAAAATATTACTCCTTTCGTCCCATTCAAAAAGTCCACTTTTGTAGTGTTTTTAGTAATATAAAGTGAACTTTTTGAATGGGACAAATGGAGTATAATATACAAAATTGACTGTATAAACAAAAAATAATTCAAATCATAAACAAAACCAATGAAAACGAACATGGCCTAACCTTTTACCGAACAAATTTGCTGGACAATCGATCCGGAGTGAAGTTTGATCACCCTCCGTTCCATTGGAAGAGTCCACTTCGAAGTTGTAGATTGTGATTCATAAACAGTTGAACCATTGGACTTTTCTAGTGGAACGGAAGGAGTATATGTATCTTTCTGGGCTCTAAATTCTAAATCATGTGTTTTTTTTCATGCACGTCAATTATTTGTTGTAAGTCCTATCCTAACTGGAAAGTTTAAGAGAAAACAGTGAGAACTAAATTTCCCATCATTCATGAAGAAACTTGGGAGCAAATTATCAGGCATCTGTGATTGATACTAATCCATTTTTCTGATATTATATCATTCCATTGTTCTTGGTTCATTCTTGGTTGAATATTTCATCATCCCTCCAACAGGTTTCTGGAGAGATTTCGTACAACGGATACAAATTAACAGACTTTGTGCCCCAGAAAACTTCTGCTTATATAAGCCAATATGATCTCCATATCCCAGAAATGACAGTAAGAGAAACACTGGATTTTTCGGCCCGTTGTCAGGGTGTTGGGAGTAGATCAGGTATCCTGGCTTTCCTTTCGGGACCAGATTCTCTGTTCATTTTTTCTCTGTCTTGTCCTGTCTACCAAGAGCAAAGTAACATTAGTTTGCCACTCATTCATATTCAAACAACAAGTGAGTATGAATGAGTAGCAAAGTAATGCTACTTTGCCCTCAGTAGACAGGACAAGACAGAGAAAAATGGAGAGAGGATCCGGACTCCTTTCCTGAAGTTTTTTTTTCTTCTTGTTAAACATACTCTGTTGATATTGTGTAACCTCAAATAATTGTTCTACGTTTAAAGCCATAATGAATGAACTAATTCAGCGAGAGAAAGAGGCCGGAATAATTCCTAATCCAGACATTGATGCTTACATGAAGGTATACTTTCACGAACCTTCTAAGTTACTATCAAATGCTTCTATGGTGAAATGTTGTGATATTCTAAATGGTCCCTTTTTTTTTGGTTCTTTTTCTTTGTTGCCACAGGGAATTTCTGTTGAAGGCCAAACCACGAGCCTCCAAACAGATTACATTTTAAAAGTATCTTATTCTTCAACATATTTTCTGTTGTATTAATGGGAGAATTTTTTTTTTTTTTTTTGACAACTTTTGTTCTTATAACATTGTTAGATACTTGGACTTGATATTTGTGACAACACCATAGTTGGAGATGCCATGAAGAGAGGTATCTCGGGAGGAGAAAAGAAGAGATTGACAACAGGTAATTTGAAGGCATTGCTTGTTAAATGCAACTTGTAGGTAGTCTCCTCCATTGTTTGTGATTTTCATTGGTATTGCACAGGGGAGATGATTGTTGGGCCGACAAGAGCGCTATTTATGGATGAAATATCAAATGGATTGGACACTTCAACAACATTTCAGATTGTTTCTTGCCTTCAGCAGATTGCACATGTCACAGATGCTACCCTGGTAGTATCCCTTCTTCAGCCTGCCCCGGAAACATTTGATTTGTTCGATGATATCATCTTAATGTCGGAGGGAAAGGTTGTATATCACGGGCCAAGAGAAAATATTTTGACATTTTTTGAGAGCTGTGGATTTAAGTGCCCTGAAAGAAAAGGAGTTGCAGATTTCCTTCAGCAGGTTCGCGTTTGTCATTCTGCTTGATTCAGGATTTGTTCTACCACATTTTCTAACTGGATAATCTAGCTTAACCTGTGGAAGGATTGCAGGTTATCTCTAAAAAGATCAAGAACAATATTGGTGTCAAAGTAAGGAAACTTATGCATATCACTCTATTGATGCATTTTCGATTAAATTCAAGGAATCTTCGTACGGGAAAAAACTTGAAGACGAGATTTCAGAACCATTTTCGAGGTCCGAGCAACAGAAAGATGCTATCACATTTAGCATATTTTTAATTCCCAAGTGGCAACTCTTCAAAGCTTGCCTGTGGAGAGAACTTATTCTCATGAAAAGAAATTCTTTCGTTTATGTATTTAAATCACTTCAGCTTGTTATCATTGCTTCAATTACCATGACTGTATTCCTTCGCACGAGAATGGCTGTTGATCTTCTTCATTCAAATTATTACTTGGGGGCACTGTTTCTTGCTCTCACCATGCTTTTGTTTAATGGAACTCCTGAGCTGCCAATGACTGTCGCGAGACTGGGAATTTTCTACAAGCAAAGAGACATGTACTTTTACCCTGCTTGGGCTTATGCAATCCCATCTGCTATTTTAAAGATTCCTCTGTCTTTGCTGGAGTCTTTTGTCTGGACATCTTTGACTTACTATGTCATAGGATATAGTCCTGAGGCCGGCAGGTAAACCCGAAGAACTTCAGCATTTTACATTGGAACAGAGAATCTGATGAAGTATTGAAACTTGCAGGTTCTTTCGCCAACTTATCTTGTTATTTTTGGTACACTTCACATCAATATCCATGTTTCGCTTTATCGCCTCTGTCTGTCGGACTGTGGTTGCATCTGCATCAGTTGCTAGCTTTTCCATATGCTTTTTTCTGCTGTTCGGCGGCTTCTTGATTGACAGGCGTAAGTTCATGCTAAATGGCTAATTTGTGGACATTCCTTATCGTTCATGATAGTTGAAGAAGTGTGAAGATTTTGGAATTTTTTGCAGCCTCCATGCCTGGTTGGTTGAAGTGGGGATTTTGGGTTTGCCCTTTAGCATATGGTGAGATAGGACTTGCTTTGAATGAATTTCAAGCTCCAAGATGGCAAAAGGCAAGCCTTTGTCTCATTCACACTTTTCAGCATAATTCCATTTTCTGTTGGAAAATTGAACCCCGCTTTATTAGGAAATTCTATTTGTGGTAGGATTTAATAATTATTTGTTTAGTCTGTTTCCAATTTGGTTTGGTTGGTTTTAGGAAATTGTTTTTGGGAGGGATTTGGTAAGTATGAGTCTATATACAGAACCCATGAGATATAGATTTCAGCAGAAATCACAGATGTAGAAGCCTTCCGGCTCTCTGCCTCCAGGGTGTGTGAGCGAAAGTCTTTCAGTGTGTTTTGTGAGATTGTCGTGAGGTGTGTTGTTGGCGTGTTGTTGTGAGGTCATAAGAGATGTATGTTCCTGCTTACGATAGAGATATTTTTAAATCCTACATTTTCTAATAATATTGCACTTCATTCTTATTTATAGATGCTTCCTTCAAACTCCACAATAGGAAGACAAACCCTTGAAAGCCGCGGGTTGAACTTTGATGGGAGCTTCTTTTGGATTTCAGTTGGTGCATTAATCGGGTTCATATTATTCTTCAACATCGGTTTCATTTTGGCCTTAAGCTTTTTAAGAGGTAAGTTCATTCATCTTCATAATTCACCTGATCAAGATACAGAATCAGAATGTAGAGTCCATATCACATGGTACTGACTAATCAAGTTGTATGCAGCCCCGCGCTGTCGTGCTATTATTTCAAGGGAAAAACTTTCTAAATTAAAAGGAGGAAATGATCATATTAACACCCCTGTAGAATCTTGTAATGGTGAGTAATTTACAGTCTCTACCTAATTAGTAGCTTCATCAAGTTGTTTGAAGTTTTTCCTCTTTTTCCAGGTAAAATGGCTTTACCATTTGAATCATTGACTGTAGTTTTTCAAGATCTGCAGTACTACGTTGATGCTCCAATGGTAAATTGAACTAATGTCACATTTGATGTTTTCTTTTTCTGGTAAACAAGGAGATTGACCATTTTGGTTGTATCTGATTGTTCTAATTTTTGTTTCAGGCGACAAAGGAGCAAGGTTTCTCCAAGGAAAAACTTCAAATTCTTAGTGATATTACAGGTGCATTTAGACCTGGTGTTCTTACTGCACTCATGGGAGTCAGTGGAGCAGGGAAAACAACACTGCTTGATGTCCTTTCTGGTAGAAAAACAAGTGGTGTTGTAGAAGGAGAAATTCGGATTGGAGGGTTTCCAAAAGTTCAAAAAACGTTCGCTCGCATTTCAGGATACTGTGAGCAAACAGACATACACTCTCCACAAATTACAGTTGAAGAATCAGTAATGTTTTCTGCTTGGCTGCGCCTTCATCCTCAAATTGACTCAAAAACTAGAATGGTATGTAGCTGCAGCCGAAGTAGCCGTGTAATATTAGGCTTTGAATCCATTGGAAAACTTTTACCTAAAAATTTTATGGTCCTCTATGTAGGATTTTGTGAAAGAGGTCTTGGAAACTATTGAGTTGGATGGAATAAAAGATTCCCTTGTAGGCATCCCAGGCATTTCTGGTTTGTCAACCGAGCAACGAAAGAGACTGACAATTGCTGTTGAGCTTGTTGCTAATCCATCCATCATATTCATGGATGAACCTACGACCGGATTGGATGCAAGAGCAGCTGCTATTGTCATGAGGGCGGTAAAGAATGTCGCTGATACAGGAAGAACTATTGTTTGCACCATTCATCAACCAAGTATCGACATATTTGAAGCATTTGATGAGGTAATTAATTAGCCACCATTCAAATGCAATCTGCTTGCTTTGTTCTGACATGCATTTTCTCTTTAAACATATTGCAGTTAATTCTCTTGAAAACAGGAGGACGCGTGATATATTCTGGACCATTGGGGCAACAATCCAGTAAAGTTATTGAATATTTTGAGGTCATTCTTTACACTCATTTTCTCCAATGTCTATATTTTTCTACATAAATTTCATGAATGTTACGAATATAACTTTGTCACTTTGTAACAGGGTATCTCAGGTGTGCCGAAGATAAAAAACAACTACAATCCAGCAACATGGATGCTGGAGATCACTTCAACATCTTTTGAAGCTGAACTTGGTTTAGACTTTGCTCAGATTTACCAGAAATCGGATTTGTATGAGTGAGTCTTACCTCCCAAAATTTTGCTTACCAGGTTTTTGCCCTTTTCGGGTTCTGAAACCAGCATTGATGTTTCGGTTAATCTCCTTTCCTGTTTTCAGGAAAAATAAAGAATTTGTCAAGCTTTTGAGTATTCCACTTCCTGATGCAAAAGTTTTGGAATTCCCTTCTCGTTTTCCACTGAATGGATGGGGACAGTTTAAGGCCTGCTTCTGGAAACAATATTGGTCTTACTGGAGAAGCCCTTCATTCAATCTAATCCGGCTGCTGTATATGTTCATAACATCCTTGATCTTCGGTTCCCTATTCTGGGGTCAAGGGAAAAAGCTGTAAGTACTAAGACCCCCCCGAATTTCATCGTTTTAGTCATTAAACTCGATCTTACATCTAACATTCCCATTTTTTCTGTCTTTGATAGAGATAATCAACAAAACTTATTCAATGTTCTTGGTGCAATGTTCAGCTCTACAATATTTTGTGGTATAAGTAATTCCACTTTGTGCCAACGATATGTCAGCACAGAGCGCAATGTCCTCTATCGCGAAAGATTTGCTGGAATGTACTCTTCCTGGGCTTATGCACTCGCTCAGGTAACAAAACTCTTTTAGTGGGACGAAGGAAGGATTATGAAATTCTTGCATTTTTGAATCCTAGACATAAGTAATCTTGCAGTCTTTGAGCTGGAAATTCTTGCAGCTTATCTCTAATGCAATCCTAGTACCAACTCCCTTCAATACACGAGTTCAGATCCCACATGCCACTAACTTTGTACCAACCATATACTACAACCTTAGAGCAAGCACACGTACTTTAGGGTTGTGGTACACGGCTGGTACATAACATCTCAAGTACCAATGAGTTTTCCATCTTCTAGTTTTTCCATGCAGATATTAAAAATCCTGCCGAGTAAAAACTTCCTTGTTCCATGTATTCTATTTGGTTTTCAGCTTTTATCTCATTTATCCAAGTCTGTGCTTCAAAACTTGCAGGTTACAGTTGAGATTCCTTACATCTTCATCCAAACAGCTATCTATACAATCATCACATATCCGATGATCGGGTTTTATCCAGCCGGCGGCCATAAGGTCTTATGGTATTTCTACTCAATGTTTTGCACATTGCTGTACTTCAGTTACCTCGGCATGCTAATGGTTTCAATCACACCAAGCCTTCCAGTGGCTTCAATTCTGCTATCAACCTGCCATACGTTATTCAACATCTTCGCCGGGTTCTTGGTTCCTCAACCGGTAAGCTATATCAAATACTTTCCCCGTCCCATTAAAAGAGTACTGTTTCTGATACTGTGAAAGGGTAATTGAAAACGGAGTTTTTTTCACTTGCAGCAAATTCCAAAGTGGTGGATTTGGGGGTATTACTTGACTCCAACAGCATGGACTCTCAATGGGTTATTTACCTCACAATATGGAGATATTCACAAGCAAATTGAGGTGTTTGGGGAAGCTAAATCTGTGGCTAAATTCTTGAGTGAATACTTTGGATTTCATTACAATCAACTTCCCCTTGTGGCTGTAGTTCTATTATTGTACCCTACTATTTTTGCTACTTTCTTTGCTTATTGCATTGCAAAGTTAAACTTCCAGAGGAGGTAAACTTCTCTAGAATTGGTTCAATAATTAGCTTGGTCTTGGCTCCTTGGGGTTATGTACATATACATATTATTTCACCCCACATTTGAAATTTAAAAAAAAAAAAAAAAAGTGATTAGGGGCCGTACATATATATGTTACTCTTTCCGTCCCACTCAAAGAGTTTACTTTAAAAACAATTATGTTCCATTAAAAGAGTCAATTTTGAATTTATTTAACATACCCTTACTAATATAATAATGCGTGATCCACAATTAATCCTCACTTAAAAAGTAAGGATATAAGTGAAAAATGTGGTGCTGAATTACTTATTTTAGGTATTGTGTCTCGCAACTCATAAAAAGTTGTACAATTTTCAAAGTAGACTCTTTGAATGAGATGAATGAAATATAGCATATTTTTGTCATGAAACATAGCTATCCCACATGGGAAGAATGAGACTCCCATGTAAGTAGAGATTCCTAATCCTCTTAGGCTAGTTTTTGGGGATGTTGAACCTCTGGTCATGGCAATTTCACCCCGGCCACCATCAAAAATCCATTAGTACTAGTAATATTAGAGCTCGGTTGGCCAGTTCCAGCCCACCTAGGCCCGAGGCCCCTCTCCCTATTTGATAAGCAATGTGTCGTGAATTATGTATCCTAAATGAAAGATATGAAACTTTTATGTGTGGTATAAATTGAATTTGGACTCTTTCCTTCACAAGCTAGCTTTTGAGGTGAGTTGACACAATGTTGGTGGTTGAGAATTGCAATTGCAGTAGCTTGCGACCGAGTGTATCTTTTTGCTCCCCGAATTATTTCTTCTCAGATAATCAGTAGAATACAACATTTTCAACAGATGAGCTAGAACAACAAAAGTACAATTGTCATTTCGAGCACAATCAAGACCAATATATTATCTAGTACTATCAACCGATAGAGTAAATTGTATTTTCTTTTTCTTCTTTGGGGTTGAAAAATAACAGATTAAGTGGTTAGAGGCATGGAAACCCTTTATTAAATTTTAAAAATTATCAAAACTCGCTGAGGGCGACAGAATGAACCTTACATCAGACTACATGAATGCAATGCAATGATATAACTAGAAAAACCATTGACCAAAGTAAACAAAATTCCAAGTAAACATCTAATGTTCTTTTACAATCCGAATATTTGGCACTCCCTTCTGATCCATCAGGACCAGGCCGCGAAGATGCCCCTGAATCTGAGTACCGTCATAAAAATGATCTATGCACAGAGAGCTAGCTTGTCGTGCAAGAGCGTTCGCCACTGAATTTGTTTCTTTGTATATCTGCCAAATAGTGCGTGCTCCCGTTTCCATCAAGTCCCAAATCCTTCGCAGCTGCGTGACCATCTTCCATGGAATTTTAAAAATCTTCTCTGAACCACCTGAACAAAAGGTAACATATTAATCTAGGACCCCTCTATTTTAGACTCCGGCTTATAGTTCCACAAATAAAAAAAAAATACCTATCCCAAATGAGGGAGCTCAAAAATCATGTTAAAATACGCGACACAAAAATTGTTGTTTGTGCTCCAAGTATTTTGCCATTTATGTTAGGGATGGATGATTCATCTAAATATCTATACATTTTTATCGTTTTTTATAATTGTGGTTTTATAACTTTAGTTGTGGAATACATTTATTTAATGCAAAATATTACACTAACCCCTTTAAAAATAATTGTCTGAGTAAGCATATGTGCATAGGTCAAGAATTGTGATTATATACCTAGGTTTTTGTATTTTAAACTTTGTGAGGATATAAACACTATATATATATATATATTTACTTGAAGCAATTTTTTATTATTGGTATTGAACAATTATATCCCACTTGTATTTTTTTGAAAATTATCAATGAGCTTGTTTCTAGGTTGAATTTTACGTACATTCTAGGTCTTAGAATTCGCCTTAAAATAACGTCTCAGTCCCTCTATTGGGACTAAGATGAAATCCATGGAAACTTGAGGGACCGACATATAATTTAATGAAAGATTTATGACCGAAATCTAATTTTTCTGTCTTTCTAAAACCACTTTTATAATTTTTATTCGGAATTGATATTTGCAGCGACGGAATCGATATTTGCAGCGACATTTTTGCGTGAAAAGACCGAAATGCCCTTGGGGTAAAAAAAAATTTTAAAAAAATTAAATTTTCCAATGTGCTGGAAAAATTTAAAAAAAAAAAAAAATGGTCGCTGCAAAACCATCGCCGGCGACGTAAAACCATCGCCGGGCGACGGCGATGGTTTATCTTTGTATAAAACCCTCGCCCGGAATTGATATTTGCAGCGACGGAATCGATATTTGCAGCGACATTTTTGCGCGAAAAGACCGAAATGCCCTTGGGGTAAAAAAAAATTTTAAAAAAATTAAATTTTCCAATGTGCTGGAAAAATTTAAAAAAAAAAAAAATGGTCGCTGCAAAACCATCGCCGGTATCTTTGTATAAAACCATCGCCCGGAGATGGTTTTCTACAAAACCATCGCCGTCGCCCGGCGATGGTTTTACACAAAACCATCACCGGCGATAGTCCCCCCCTCCCCTTAAAGATGAGATTTTTGATATTTGCAGCGACCACCGGGCGGATCTTCCCCATTCCGGTAAAAAATTTCACAATTTTGACAAAACTACTAATAAATTTGGACATAATACAAGTAAAATAATTAATAAAACTACATAAAAGAAGGAAAAAAAAAAAAACCAAAGAAAAAAACCAAAGTGTCGCCGGTCGCCGGCAACACTTTTGCAAAAGTGTCACCGGCGTGGTTTTTTTCTTTGGTTTTTTTTTTTCCTTCTTTTATGTTGTTTTATTAATTATTTTACTTGTATTATGTCCGAATTTATTAGTAGTTTTGTCAAAATTGTGAAATTTTTTACCGGAATGGGGAAGATCCGCCCGGTGGTCGCTGCAAATATCAAAAATCTCATCTTTAAGGATGGGGGGGGACCATCGCCGGTCGCCGGCGATGGTTTTGTATAAACCATCGACGGCGATGGTTTTGTAGAAAACCATCTCCGGGCGATGGTTTTCTACAAAACCATCACCGGAGACCGGCGATGGTTTTATACAAAGATAAACCATCGCCGGTCGCCGGCGATGGTTTTCTACAAAACCATCGCCTTCGCCCGGCGATGGTTTTACACAAAACCATCGCCGGCGACCGGCGATGGTTTTGCAGCGACCATTTTTTTTTTTTTTAAATTTTTCCAGCACATTGGAAAATTTAATTTTTTTAAAATTTTTTTTACCCCAAGGGCATTTCGGTCTTTCGCGCAAAAATGTCGCTGCAAATATCGATTCCGTCGCTGCAAATATCATGCCCCTTTTTATTTTGAGAGAGTTTCGTGTCACATCATCCGACACGGATTGTTATTTATTTATTTATTAGTTTAGAACATGCATGTCAAATCGATACTTTTTTCCATTATAAATTAATTATATATATATATATAAATACATACTTTTTTCCAATATAAATTTGGAATTGTTATTTGCAGTAATCATTTTACTATTTACAGTAATATTTTCATATGAAAAGTCTATTTTACCCTTTAGCTAAAAAAAAAAATACCGCACAACATTTGATTTTATAGTCACAAGTACGATCCATATTACACGGTATGTAAATAATCTACACATTTTTTCGGATAAAGGTGATTTTTTTGCCTATGAACGGGGTGAGGTTTTGCGAAAATACCGCCCACTGTGGGCGGTATATCATGGGAAAATACCGCCCACAGCAGAAAATACCGCCTTTTGTGGGCGGTATTTTGTGAAATACCGCCCTCAAAGGGCGGTATTTTGCCAATGTTTACTGTAAATAGTGTGAGATTTTATGAAATTTTTTTTTAATACTTAAGGGCAAAATAGACTTTTCACAGAAAAATATTACTGTAAATAGTAAAATGGTTACTGCAAATAGTATGCCCTTATAAATTAATTAACTATATATATATATATATATATCAAACAACAAATTTTGATACATCAGATGCTATACGAGATATTTTTATTTTATTTTTTTAAGATTTTGTGAACAGATAAAACAGTACATCAACAGCTAAACTTGATACATCATATATACGTAATACATCAGAAGCTATACATGATACATAAAAGACTATACATGACACAATATTTTATAACATATAGTCATACACACGATACTTTTGCAACTAAAATATCAATACTAGCATCTTTAAAAAAATAATAGTATCCCGTTTCTTAATAATAAAAAGTGCACGTGAAGCTGTCGGGTTAAATTTTCACTTAACTATACTCTTGAGTCTTGACCTTTTAATGTGAACAAATTATGATTATAATTATATAAGTAACAATATAAAAGATAAATTTTTTTTTAAAAAATAACTCATTTTCTTAAAAAAGAAAGTATTAGGGATTAGATCATCTTGCAAATAGTTCAAAGTCTTGTTCCATCAACATCTATAACTGGATTAGAGGTGAGGATTTGTCATTTTACGGTTTTCACTTTTGGAAGATTTAGTTAATAAACCATCCAAAGGTAAAACGGTCAATGTAATTGTAGGACGTTTGTAAAGTTGAGGCAAAAATCCATGATTTTTGCAAACAATTCGTGTTCTTTCTATAAAATGCGCGATATTTTCCAAATATGCGTGATCTCTCCATCAATCTTGGCTATAAATTCACTTGCAAATAACCTCATTAATGTTTATTACGCTTAGAAAGGTTGTGGGGCACTACTTTCCAGGAAGATGAGTGCTCTTTTGCAAGATCACCGATTTGACACACATTGATCCCCACATGTCACTTTTGGCTTTTCTAGTGTTTGTCTATTGGCGAACTAGTGTAGCGAGTATAGTAACCCTATCGTTAAAATTTGGACCGGCCTGCTTAGTGGTTTTATTTTTATTTTTGTACTTGAAAAAATATTCGGATTTCATTTGTACCATATTAAGTCCCACCTCGCTCCCCTCAAATATATTATCCCCTTCCCCAAACACCCTCGTATAACAGAAATAGTATGATTGAAATAAAAAATAAAAAAAAAATCCCCCCACAATTCATTTAATTTTTGCCCACAAAGCCTCATCTTTTTGTATCTTCAAAATTAAAGCGGCAAAATACATCAACTATGAGACATTGATATTCTGCCGACTCTGTCCAAAGCAACATTTGGCAGTCAAACACCAGCAAAGTGTAGAAGAAATATTCCAATATAGAAAGACTGAATTATTCAGTTGGTTACGATCCTCTCTGGCCATGTTAAAAAATTGACATTATCTTTGAAAACAATTTTTTTTACTACAAACATTTAAAAAACGTTACAAAACATGACATTCCGTCAAGCCTCTCCGTTAAAGACTTAACATAAGCGTATTCTCATATGTTTTACTCCCTCCGACCCATATCAAGAGTCCAGTTTAAAATATAAGAAAATTGTCACAATAACATTATACGTGCATTTAGCATACTAATATAATGATAAGACTACAGTCCGTTGACGTAATCAGTGGTTGAACTAGTAAATACATTTCAAAAATTCTTAAGCGGTCCAATATATAAATAATTTTTTTGGGACAGTAAAATAATTGTATAAAAAATTAATGGTCAAATATACACAATAATAAAGGTGGATGATGGGGTTGGTGGGGTCCCGTGACCATCCCATCCCTGGACAGAACTATTCATTTATTTAATAATGGCCCATGAAATTGCCTGCATTAATATTGGATCATATGTCATTATTATTAAATGAATGGTTTCGTGAAAGGAGTGTGGTAATTTCCTAACATATTAATGTGTAATATATAATTATAGCCACAAATTACGGATTTTAAGTATTGCACGTTCCAACTCATACTAAGTTATATATTTTTGAATTTTTTTGGTGGGAGTATCAGTATGTGGTCTGTTTCTGAAAGGAAAAATAAAAATAAAAAATGCATGTCGTACTATCTAGTAGGAGGTCGTATGGGAATGTTTAGGACTGCCCTCATATTGATAGGCTTCCTGTATTTCAAAGCTGTATAAATTGATGGCTCATTGAACGTAAAGGTTTGAACTTTTGAAGTTCCCACTTCATTTCCAGCTAAAGGGTCTACAATGGCGGAATTGGTGGGGAGAGACGACATAGGATCGTTGAGAATTGAGCTGTCGGAATTGGGAAGGAGTTTGAGGGCTTCACTTCAGCGTTTGAGTGGTGGCAGTGGTAGTGTGTTACGGGTCAAACCTCTCGTTCTTGCCCCGCAACCCCATCGATGCCCCAAGAGTATAAACTGGCATGTTACAGCCCATACGCCCGCACATGGTGCAGCCCAAGCACACCTTGCAGCAGCAGCGCGCCTTGCAGCACAACCGCCACAGCATCAACGCTCATGCCCTGCGCCACACTCCAGTACGCGGCCCACGACACGCCCTGCGATGCGTACCGCGACACATCGCAGGCGCGGGTTAGCACCGCCAGCGCACCATGCGCCAGACTTCCAGCGCACGCCCGCGACTCAACCTGCGACACAACGCAAGCGCGTCCCCCGCCACAGTAGAACCAGCACGTGTCCCCCTCGCCACAACACCAGAGCGAGCCCCGCGACAAGCTCCGCAACACAACGCCAGCGCGCTCGGCGCCACAGCAGCACCAGCGCGCGCCCAGTATCCAACGGCGGCCAACCTTGTATATATTGATTTGTGCTATGTTATTCATGTTGTAATAGTTAATAAGGTTGGGGGCCAACCTTGTATATATTGATTTGTGCTATGTTATTCATGTTGTAATAGTTAATAAGGTCGGGGGATGTTAGTTTTAGTTACACAGATGATCTTTCTCAAGATCACTCATTTTCTACGCATTGATCCCCTGACCAGTCACCTGATTTTTAGCCTTTCTAGTTATTGGTGGGTTGTTTCAATGCAAGTAGGAGTTGGGTTTCCACTGCCCTTTTAAGCTCTTGGCTATTTCTTGTAATTTCCCTTCTTTTATTAATGAAAACCAAGCTTTGGCTTATGAGTTTGCCTTCGTCTATTTTCATTGATTCGGATGTGCTAATTACAAGTACTTCGGGAACGAGTCCCGTTGCGAGAATTGACGGAAGCTTCGCTAGCGATAGCCTTGCTTGCCACACGGCACGCTCATTTTGGTGATTCAAAAGAGCGCCCCGTGACACAGTGGCAGGGACGAACATGTTCTTGATAGAGAAAGTGCTCTGCAGTGGGCGGCTCTCGAGAGACTGCCAACTGTTCTTTGTTTGATGAAATTAATGATGATGATGGGAAAAGAAAACGGGTGATTGATGTCACCATGCTTGGTGCTGAGGAAAGGCATTTTTTCATCGAGCAGTTGATTAGACATATTGAACATGATAATCTTAAGTTGCTGAGGAAGATGAAAAAGAGAATTGACAAGTACGGTTAATTTCTTTACGGCGCTGTTTGTTTTCATTGGTTTTGTTTGTGGGTTTTAGTTTTCACAATAAATTTAATATATTATAATACGTTTTCAATCATTTCGGTTTACGTTGTTTAAATTTTTCTGATTGTGAATTTGGTTGTTGCAGTACTGGCATTGAATTGCCCACTGTGGAAGTGAGGTACAGCAATCTCTCTGTTGAAGCTCAGTGTGAAGTGGTTTATGGAAAGCCTCTTCCTACTCTTTGGAATACTTTGAAAAGCTTGCTTCTTGTAAGTATTTGCTTTCATTCTCCCCTGCAATTTATTTATTTATTTTTCCAACGTCTACACTATTACAATAGCTGGGGACAAGTGACGGGGAATGGGTTTGATCCACCACTACCGCTGAACCACTGGATGCTACCCTTCTCCCCTGCATTTAGTTACTACTCAAAGTCTGGAACAATTCATCTTTCTGCAATGTACCTTAAAACTGAAAAAGAACCATGCTTTTCTTCTTGACATCTTTGTTTAGCCTCTGCTCTACTTTGTCCTAGGACATTGCAAGGATTTCGGGTTTCAAGCCGAACAAATCCAAGATCAGCATTATCAGTGATGTCAGTGGTGTCATCAAGCCTGGAAGGTAGAAAAGTTTTTCTAAGACAAACTCAGTATGCATTTCAGTTTTTGACAAATAAATGATGACTTCAGGAAGACTTTACATGAGTTTTGACCATTTCATTGCTTCTTTACAGAATGACTCTTCTGTTAGGGCCTCCAGGATGTGGGAAGACATCACTTCTTATATCACTATCGGGAAATCTTGACGAATCTCTGAAGGTGTTCCTCTTTCTTTCGGCTTCATCAAGTTAACTTGAATTCTTGAAGAAATGAATGCTATTTTGCCACTCTAATGCTTGGTTGTTTATGATATCCAAATTTGTGTTGGACTTATTTCATATCTTCCCTTCTGTCAGGTTACAGGGGAGATAACATACAATGGATACAAATTGAATGAATTTGTGCCTCAAAAAACCTCAGCTTACATAAGCCAATATGATGC
The DNA here is from genome assembly GCA_016801395.1 of Leptodermis oblonga. NCBI lineage: Eukaryota > Viridiplantae > Streptophyta > Magnoliopsida > Gentianales > Rubiaceae > Leptodermis > Leptodermis oblonga. The sequence continues at coordinate 5,996,340 of CM028755.1, forward strand.
GCATATCCCTGAGATGACTGTCAGAGAAACTCTGGATTTTTCATCTCGTTGCCCAGGTGTTGGGAGCAGAGCTGGTATGCTTGAGTTTGAGGGAAAGGAAAGCTTTTTTTATGTGGTTTTATCGATATTACTAATGTGATGATATTGAAAATGACATTGTTTCCATGCCTATAAAGCTATCATGGCTGAGCTGAGCAGAAAGGAGAAAGAGGCAGGAATTTCCGGCCCCGATATAGATACATGAAGGTAAATTTGATTAGTATCTTCTGAAATATTTGATTAGTGTAATACTCAAATTTACTCACACTTTCTGATCTTGAACAGGCAATCTCTGTCGAAGGACAAAAAACAACTCTTCAAACTGACTACATCTTAAAAGTATGAATTCTTCAAATCCTTCTCCATGTTTGAAACGGAAGAAATTGGTAGATTATTGATGACATATCTATGATCCATTATCAGATACTCGGGCTTGACATTTGCGCGGATACACTTGTTGGAGATGCCATGAGGAGAGGTATTTCTGGAGGTCAAAAGAAAAGACTGACAACAGGTAAGCTTCATTGGTCACTCTTAATAGCAAAAGCGCTTCAGATCCCCTGTACCATTAATTTTGTACCATCACTGTAAGTCATTCCTGTCTTAAGGTTCATGTATAATTTTTCTTCTAAGTATGTGTTGCTACAGAGTCCGTGATACAGAGGGTCTCAAGTATATATTCATAGCTGTTAAAGAGGAATGAGGTTTTTCTGAGGAGCTTATTATGAAGAAAACATAATGTCTAAAAGTGGCATTGCGCAGGGGAGATGATTGTTGGCCCTAATAGAGCTCTATTCATGCATGAAATATCAAATGGATTGGATAGTTCAACAACATATCAGATCGTCACTTACTTTCAGCAGGTTGCACACTTGACTGATGCTACTACACTTATATCACTTCTCCAGCCTGCACCAGAAACATTTGATCTATTTGATGCTATCATCTTGGTGGCTGAAGGAAAGACTGTTTATCACGGCCCTCGAACATCTGTTCTTGATTTTTTTGGGAGTTGTGCGTTCAGATGCCCTGAAAGAAAAGGGGTAGCAGCAGGAGGTGAGGCATCATCATGCTGCATTAGTACAATTCGAGCCTTTTAAACCAGTGACTTGAACCTCTTTAGATACAGGCTGTGTAAGAAGTTGGATATTCATAAATTAATCCATTGTAGGTTATCTCAAGAAAAGATCAAGCTCAATACTGGTGCAGGCATGAAGAGAATTATGTATACAACTCTGTTGACACATTATCGCTGAAATTCAATGAGTCTCCTTATGGGAAGAATCTTAGAGAAGAGCTTTCAAAGACATTTTCGAGGTCCCAGAGCCATGATAACGCTATAAGGTTTAGCAAATACTCAATTCTAAGCGGGAGATCTTCAAAGCTTGTGCCTCAAGAGAGTTCCTTTTCAAAACATTTCAGGTTAGTGCAATGTTATATTCACGTGTGTTTTCATTTATTCTTTAACGAACTTTGTTGTAATTAGACAGAATAAGACACTTCAAATTTTCAGGTGTTGATTATTGCATCTGTTACTATGACTGTGTTCTTAAGAACAAGAATGGGAGTTGACATTATCCATGCAAATGCTTACTTGGAAGCATCGTTTTACTCTCTCATCATTCTTCTGGTTGATGCCATTCCGGAGATTCCTATGACCATTTCAAGACTTGGGATTTTCTTCAAACAGAAAGAATTGTGCCTTTATCCTGCTTGGGCTTATGCAATTCCGTCTGCCATTCTAAAGGTTCCTCTGTCAATGTTAGAATCTTTAGTATGCACATCTTTGACATATTATGTTATAGGATATTCTCCTGAGGCTGGAAGGTAAGTTCTGAGCAATCATTAGAGTTCATTGTTTCACTTAATACATCTCAAACTCTAACAAGTTTCCATTAATTCAGGTTCTTCCGCCACCTAGTTTTGTTATTTGCTTTTCACACGGCGTCCCTATCAATGTATCGCTTCATTGCATCATTCTGTCGGTCTCTGGTAGTCTCTACTGCTGTTGCTGGCTTTGGTTTGTTCTTTTCCACGCTGTTCGCGGGCTTCGTAATCACTAGGTGTAAGTACTTGTTTTTTCAACTCTATTTTTTGAACACTTACTCCAACATGTGAAAGAATGATATTTAGATATGAAGTTTGTTGCAGCCTCTATGCCAAACTTGTTAAGATGGGGCTTTTGGGTTTCTCCAATGGCTTATGGTGAGATTGGCCTTGCTCTGAATGAGCTTCTTGCCCCAAGATGGCAAGAGGTGAAATCCCTTTTCTCCTTGGTGAATTTCTGTAGTTCAAGCTACTAGTTAATTTAATTACTGCTTTTCATTCTTGAGTATAGCCTCGAGTTGGGAACATATCAGTAGGAAGAGAAACGCTTGAAAGCCGCGGAATAAACTATCCGGGGAGTTTATATTGGGTTTCTCTTCGTGCATTATTTGAGTTTACATTATTCTTCAATTTCGGTTTCATTTTGGCATTGACTTTTTTGAAAGGTGAGTTGAACTTCTAATGCCGCACTTTAGGTGCTCTGTCCAATTTGTCTTGTTTTATTCTGTCCAGTTAGCATCGAGACATGTTTCTAACAAATCAAAGATGAATGCATACAGCTCCTGTCCCTCGTGCTATTATTTCAATTGAAAAGCTTTCTCAAACGCAAGAAAGCAATGAAGCTAATGGCACGGAAACTGCAAATTCAGAATCCTCCACACCAGCTGGTACCACAAGAGAGTCTAACCAGGGTGAAGTTCGTTTATTTTCCAATATTTACTGAACTCCATCTTGTATATATACCTAGTAACTGTTTACTTACGCACCAATTTAGTACACTTTCTGTCTCAATGGAAGAGTCACGAGCTACAACTATTTCTGAGTCATAATGTACAACTCTTTTCTCATTTCGCAGGAAAAATGGTTTTACCTTTCGAACCACTGGCCGTTGTCTTTCAAGACCTGCAGTACTACGTTGAAACTCCTGCTGTAAGTATGGAACAAGTCAAAATTCACTGTTTAAAGATGAAGAAGAATGTGCATTTATAATGAGCCTTCTGTGTAAATTTTGAGTTTTTCAGTTACTTTTTTTTGTTTCTTTCTTATTTTATTTTTAACTTCAGGAAATGAAAGAGCGCGATTTCACAGATAAAAGATTCCAACTTCTTTGTGATATCACGGGTGCATTTAGACCTGGTGTTTTAACAGCGCTTAAGGGTGTCAGCGGAGCTGGAAAAACAACTCTTGATGTCCTTGCTGGCAGAAAAACCAGTGGATTCATCGAAGGGGAAATTAGAATAGGAGGATTCCCCAAAGTTCAAAGGACATTTGCTCGGATTTCGGGTTACTGTGAGCAAACAGACATCCATTCTCCACAAATTACAGTTGAAGAATCTGTTATCTTTTCTGCGTGGTTAAGGCTTCACCCGGAAATCGATTCAAAAACTAAATCTGTAAGTAAGACACCACCAATCAAGAAATTTCAAAATTTCTGACCATTTTATTGAAGTTGTTGTGGAATGATTGCAGGAATTTGTTCAAGAAGTCATTGAAACCATTGAGCTCGATGTTATTAAGGATTCTCTGGTTGGTGTTCCAGGCTTTAGCGGTTTATCGACTGAGCAGCGCAAGCGGCTTACTATTGCGGTTGAGCTTGTAGCTAATCCTTCCATTATATTTATGGATGAACCTACAACTGGATTGGATGCAAGAGCAGCCGCGATTGTCATGAGGGCTATAAAAAATGTGGTTGACGCAGGAAGAACAATTGTTTGCACAATCCATCAGCCAAGCATTGACATATTCGATTCCTTTGATGAGATAATTCACTAGATTATGGCCACATAAATGTCAAATCCTCTCTACCGGCTACTCTGTACCTACCCTGTTTACTCTGCCATTGTGGTACAAAATAACTGTTACAGGTGATCTGGCCTCGTATCTACATTGTTTTGAACTTATGGTGTCCTGTTGAAACTTCTTGCAGTTAATTCTATTGAAAACTGGAGGGCGCCTGATATATGCAGGACCATTGGGTCAACAATCAACAAATGTTATTGAATATTTTGAGGTATATCTTTGAAAAGAAATATGTTTTATTTTTGTTGAGGAAGAACGAAAGAAAGAAAAATTAAACTTGTTTCATTTGATTGCCATATGCACCAGGCCATCCCAGGTGTCCCGAAGATAAATAACAACTATAACCCGGTGACATGGATGCTAGAAGTCACTTCTATCTCTTCTGAAACTGAACTCGGTGTAGACTTTGCTGAAATTTACTAGACATCTACTTTGTAACAGAAGTCTAAATTCTGAAAGGCTTTCCTTTCGTAAAAAGATGCTGTCTCTTATAGAAATATGAGGTAAGGCTGCGGACATTAAGCCTCAATTGCCTGGCCTTTCCCTGGACCTTGTACATGTGAGGATTTTCTATGCACTGGTTTGCTTTTTTTTTTTTTTTTGGCCGGTTGAATAGCGCAAGTACCTAAGTTTGTCAATTTTCATGAACTAGTGTTTGATCCATTTTCTGACCACTATTTTGTTTATACAGGGACAATCAGCAAAATGTATTTAACATTCTCGGCATATTGCACACCTCCGTTTTGTTCAATGGCATCAACAATTCCTCTACAGTTTTGCCTTATGTCAGCACAGAGCGATCAGTTCTTTGTCGCGAAAAATTTGCAGGAATGTACTCTTCGTGGGCTTATGCATTGGTAACATTGCTGGAGATTTTGGAGTGTGCATTCATCAGGGTTCAAATTCAGGAGGGATGATCACCTGTCCAAGTTACCATGTTTTCTTCTGTCCAAGTTTCAAAGCGCCGCAGTGGTAAAACAGAACATTGTTTCACTAATTTTGACAGAATAAGACAGGCTGATTTGGACAGCTGATCCATTTCCGTGAAAATCATCCTTTACACAGAAGCTTAAACATGAGTTTTCTTTTCTTTTTTCTTTTTTCTTTTTTTTTCCTTCTTTTTGCAGGTTACAGTGGAGATATCTTATATCCTAGCTCAGACAACGTCAACACGATCATCGCGTATCCCGATGATCGGGTATTATGTGACAGCGTATAAGGTCTTCTGGTATTTCTATACAATGTTTACTACTCTGTTGTACTTCAATTATCTGGGAATGCTGCTGGTGTCAATCTCTCCAAGCTTTCCAGTGGCTGCAGTTCTGCAATCTACATTATTCAGTGATGAGTATCTTTTCTGGATTTCTCGTTCCCACGCCGGTGAGTTTAATTTCTCCTTATGTAGTGATTCTACGAACAAAATAACCCGAACAAAAGAACCAGTTTTGTAATTTCAAAAATGCTCCGAGGCTTGGTGATTAAAAATAAAAATAAAAAACATTAAAATCAACCCCGAGGTTTGAAAAAACATAAAAGAGCTCCCTTACCGACTCATGACCCATCGAATTTGTATGAAATTACAAAACTACCCTCACGCCGAAGAAGGGTATTTTGGAATGGCATTTTGATGGTTTTTGAAACTTGATTTTTATTTTTTGCAGCAAATTCCAAAACGGTGGGTTTGGATGTATTATTTTGTGCCTACGTCTTGGTCACTAAAAGGCATCCTCACTTCACAATAAGGAGATATTCACAAGCCAATAGAGGTGTTTGGAGCAAAAACCACAGTATCAGAGTTTCTCTCATCTTATTTTGCATTTCATCATAATCAACTGCCTCTTGTGGCTGTTATTTTATCTTTGTACCCTCTCCTTTTGGCTTGTTTATTTGCATTTTGTATTGCAAAGTTAAACTTTCAGAAAAGGTGAAGCTTGTAATACAATCAAATTTGTATTATTTTCCCACTTCTTATTTTATATGTATGTGTTTTCCCCCTAATTCTTTATTCAACTTGTAATTTTAAAACTGAAATTCCCCGCAATTTATTTCCACATAATTTACAGGAAAAAAAATCTCTCTCCTGCACCTTATTTTTAACGACAAAGATTTGTATCCGGCAGTTTGAGGATTAGACGATGTGCGTATCGAATTTGGTTTCTGAAGAAGACTCGCGTATTGATCATATCACGATGTTATAAAAATATGCATATCGAGTTTATAACATTTAATGTATCGCATTTTGAGTTCAGCCTTTAATGCATAGCTTATTGAGTTTAGTTGCGTATGTGTCATGGTTATGAGTTTAGATTCTGATGTATCATGTACCGAATTTAGCCTCTAGTGTTACATGTATTGGGTTTGTTTTTGCCTTTATCCTAAATACATAGAATGCTTAAACAATGCAAAAAATCACATGAAACGAATTTATATATGTATACACCACGGTTCATGCATGAGACGATGGCAGATATTTTCGCAAATCTCTCCCGGCCTGTCGCAGAGATGTGAGAAAACCTTTGCTAGCGGCGGCCGAGATTTTCTCAAATCTCTGCCGGCAAATGAGAGGGGGAAGGGAAACTGCCGGAAGTGCAGAAGAGGTGGGGGAGTATTGGAAAAATACAAATTAGGAAGAACACAGTATAGAAAATTGCAGGAAAACTCAATTGTGTTTATCATTTATTGTGCATCAGCACCTCTTAAATATAATACAGAAAATACTAACTTCAGAATAATCACTCAACACTCCTAAAGATCTCAACAACTAAGGATATGATAAGTGACTAAGTCAAATACTAATCCATCTAACAATAAAGACCAAGTCTCAAATGTGCTAAATTTAGAATTATTTTAACTTGATTCTTGCAGTAAAATCACAAAGTTTAACGGGGAGGGAAACCTCCGGTCAGATTTTAGGAAACCAAAAAAAGTAATACTCCCTCTGTTCCACTAGAAGAGTCTACTTTGTAATACTGAAAACAATATTAGAAAATTGACTCTTCTAATAGAACAGAAGGAATAATAACAAAACTCACCTTGAAGTGTAGAACTAAACCGCCAGAAGTGAAACAATGGGGGTGGATGTGAATGGAAAGGGAGGTTTAATTGTGTGAGACGTTTAAAGATTTTTACGTAGTTTCACTCACTAAAAATTTTAAATTATTCTTACAAATAATAAAATAGTTCCTACTTCCTAGAGGATATCGGGGGTGAACCTAGAGGATCTTCAAGGATTACAAGCACTCCAGTACACAAATTTGAGAGTGGAGCACCTGATTGATCAGAATTGCAAGTGGAGGGAACCCATGCTTCAAGCTATATATTCCCAGAGCAGGATCAAGTCGATATACCTGTTACCATGGGTGGAGGAGGAGGACACAATGTGGTATGAGCCACAGAAGATAGTAAAATACTCAGTCAAATCAGGATATAAGAAAGTACTAAAGGAGCAAATTGGGGTCCAAGATGTTCAAGGGTATAGGGAGCCTAAGCACGGTGACTAGATAATGTGGAAACGACTTTGGAAACATAATGTACCGGCAAAGATGCAGTTCTTGATATGGCGTATACTTCAGAATGTATGCCCTTCAGCTGTAAACCTTCAGAGAAGGTCAATTCAGGTACCTGAAACATGTGCTAGATGCAGTGCAGGAGCTAGGCCCCGAAAGTTCGGAGGGGCAAAATTATTTATTAGAAATATTACTCCTATTATTTTAATTTTTGGTGGGGCAAAATATAATTTTTAAAAAAATTATATATGGTAAAAACACAAAATTAAGATTGCTGGTAATGAATGTCCCTCCGCCCCTGGCTAGATGCGGAATAGAAGCGGATGACACGGAACATATCTTCCTAAATTGTACTCACTCGAAAAGAATATGGGGAATATCCTCACTGGGTTTTAACTTTGATGTTAGGTTGCCGGTAAGCATTAAGGAATATCTTCCTAAATTGTACTCACTCGAAAAGAATATGGAGAATATCCTCACTGGGTTTTAACTTTGATGTTGGGTTGCCAGTAAGCATTAAGGAATGGTTTTGGAATTGGATGCGTGAGGCTCCTGATGAGGAGGCCATAGAACTATCAATACATATCCTTTATGACATTCGGCTGGCAACTAACAAAATGGTGTGGGAGAACAGTCGAATTCCTCCATAAATGAATTGGCAACAAATACAGGGAGAATATCATCTACGACATAGAAGACCAAGAGGAAGGACAAGTCAGGGAGGGTGGGACAATAATGGTCAGCAGGTACAGTCTAGTACATGGGAAGAAGGAGAGGAACAAAGAGAACATCCTAATATGCAGGTGAAGATTTTAGTGGATGGGGTTTTCAAAGCGGAGGATAACACAGGGGCTATCGGATGGGTAATAAAGGATAACTCAGTGGTTATTCTTCAAAGAAATGGATTTAAAGCTCAAGGGGTATCAACACTGTAGATGGAAACCTTAGCGTGCCTAAAGGTGCTCTAGTATTCAATTGCAAATGGTTGGATTCCTCGAGTCGATCTACACTGACAGGTGACAACCTAGATCTGATCAACCAATTACGTGCTGCATTGACAACTCACAAGGAGATATAGGTAATCTTAGTGGATATCAGACGCTATGTTAGCACCTATCATGATTTAGTTATGAAGAAAGTAAACAGGTCACAGGTGCATGAAGCATATCTGTTGGCCTCAAGTCCCTTTAGGGAGACTAATATTGTATCTATTACTTAATACTAATGAGAATGCCTCTTTTTATTTATTTATTTTTATTTTTTTAAAATAAAAAATAAAGAATAAAATAATTCCTACAAATAACACTTCCTCAGTTCAACTCTACTTGTAGTATGAAAAAACATATATACATATATATATATATTTTTTTTTGTTTGAATTAAGTAATATCTCAGCTTGCGCGCTAAATCCTCAGTTCAACCCTACTTGTAGTATGAAAAAATATTTTTTTTGGTTTGAATTAAGTAATATCTCAGCTTGCGCGCTAAATAGGCAGAACTGAGAAATGTATGAATCGAAACCCCTACATCTGAGTGGCTTACTATGCGTCATAACCGGTGGAACACTGGTTCGTTACTACTAGTAGTATGAAATAGTGAACCATGGATGCCAATATTATTGCTGTTCACATGGTTCAAGTAACTGCTGCTAAGCAAATAACGTCACCGCTTACCACAGCACAAGTGTCACTCTCTCACGATCGTCATCATTAATTAGGCGTCTCTAATTGTCAACCTCTTACACATCATTAATGATGCTTAATTATAGTGTCATTAACACATAATTTTGTACGAATATTTCTTAATTTCCTCCTCTAATCTTTTCTGTCATTGCACGCAACTCCCTTCAAATTTAAAAAATTACATAACCGGCCATGACGTAAAATTTTCATAACAAATTCCGCCAAAACTAATCATAGCTAGCCCAGTATATTTTGAGCATAGTTGTTAATATCGTATGATACGCAATACGTATCATACGATAAGTATCATGAAAGATAATTTTTGATACGTATCGCACAGGCGTATCGTAAGTGGTAGTAAATCGTGCAATTGTGTGTGATTCGTGCGATTCGATACATATCGCGTATCATGCGATACGTTAAATATTTCTAAAATTCAATTTTAAATGTCTAATTTTAATTTTTTCCCTTATAAAAGTAACTTTTAGTCTATATTAAATATAAGATATTATTTCAATTATTTGAAAAATGTTATTTTTATTTAAAATTTGTTTATAATTATTATCTCACATTTTTCCTATTTGGTAGTATTGGTTTCTGTTTCGCCTTTGTTTTGTCAAATATATTTCAAATTTTGTAATAATTTTTATCATTTTAAATACACTTTTTACATCTCAAATATACATTTACGTTTTCAATACACTTTAAAATTTTTAAAATTCATTTCTAAAGCATATTTTCATCCCAAATACATTTTCGAAATAGAGATACCATACGAATCATCTTTATATTTGTTTAGTGATTTAAAATAATAATATCACTAGTATATTTATTTTGATGAGAATATTAATTATTTAATTTAATAATATAATATGTTTTTAATTTAATTTAAAAAAGATTGTGGAGTGTATTATAAATTTATGATATGATTAAAATAATACTATTTAAGTTTAAGTTTTACTTATAGTTTTTATGATTTTCACATAAAAGTTCATTTTTAGAAAATTTATGAAAGTTTATTATTTTAAAATAAATATTTATTCTTATATGTAATCCATAATATATAATGAAAAAAATATAGTTTTAATTTTTTTAATAATATATAAATTTTATATTATATTATTATATATAAACGTATCTTACGATACGATACGCATATCATAAATTTAGTTTCCGATACACGATACGTATCGTGATTCGACAACTATGATTTCGAGTAATTTCTTAAAGGATATTGAAAAAATATTATGCTTTTTTCACCAGAGTAAGAAGCTTGGTCGAATTACATTTACTCCTTTGAGGTTTGGGTATGATTATAAATTTAACTTTGTTATTTTTGTGAAATTATATTTGTTATTTTCCAAAATTATTCATATTATAAAACGAAATTTGTGGGGACTAAAACCTACAAAACAAAGCTTGTGAAGTGCAAAAACTTAAAAATAGATTACGTGGACTATATTTCTTGATTTTTTTTTTCAATTATAATATTCAATCTTAAAGGGTACTTTTAATATCTTGAAATAATATGATTAATTTCGTAATTATACCTTGACATCAGCGAGTAAATATAATTCGCCCTAAAATCCTTTCGTTTAACTTCTCTCTTTTCAGATTGACATACATCGTCTTAATATTGTGAAAATCTTGTCCAAAACTGATACGGAGTATTTCAAAAGTTTCAATTCCAATTATGCGAGACAACAATTATTGTAATGAAATATGTACGGTGTTCGATCGACTACTTAAATTATTAAAAATAATTAAAAGAAAAAAAAAAAAGCATTTCGATATGTTCAAGTAGAAAGGCATTTGTGATTTCCGAAACTTTGAAGGAGCTATTTGCAAATGTAATACACTTTGAAGGGCCTGTTCTTTTTGTTTCGTTTTGAAAACGATTTTGGTTTCAACAGTAAATTTAATATATTTTAATCATATTCCATCATTTCCAATACAACTTTTTACTATTTAATATCTACTTTTTACATTTTCAATACATTTTTTACATTATAAAACTATTTTTCAAAACTTGTTTTTAAAACGTTCAAAAAGAACAAGCCCACTAGTATTAATCAAATGGAATCACTTGTCGACCGAGTTCATATCCTCTGCCTCATTTTTTTATGTCTTATTCTGTCAATGCACAAGATTACGTAATTTTATTTTTTCTAAAAAGTAAAGAATTAAAGAAAATAAAAATTTGTAAGTAAAACTACGTAAGTTTGTACATCCAACAGAATAAGACATGTGACATTGGTCGACAATATGTCGACATCCCCCAAAACACTCCACCCCACCATACAGGATCTGACTCCACGAAAATATGTGGCCTTTTAGAATAAAAAAAAAGATGTAGTTAGATTTGGACTGCTAATCTGGGAATTCTTTATCAATTCGGTCGAATCCGGAGTAGACAAATTCTAGGTTTACGTGTCAAATGATGCAATCCACAAGTATATTTTATCTTACAATTGAATTTATTGTATAGTATTATATTATTATATACTTGAATTTACTGCACTTAATTTGAAATTAATTTGTATTATTTAATTCTTTGACTTAATTTTATTATAAAAATAAGACCTTTCACTGGAGTAATAATGGTTTTATATTTTTTAAAAAGTTTTATAGGCCTGGGCTTATCTTTTAATTTTTCAAAGTTTGAAGTTTCTAATTTTTATAATTTTATAATAATTAATGAAAACTGCTCTACTGATTATTAATTGTACTTTTGTGAAAGACTATTCCTGTAGTGTGTGTATATATATATATATATTTTGTATAACTAATGATGATTTTTCTCACGTTGGGACTATAACAAATAAAAGTTTTAAAATTATGTTTTAAGATCTATTGCATCTGTTTTCAAATAAGTATTTCCTTAGAGATAAACATATAAATGAATTAAAGGGTAAAATTAAGATTTTTGTAATTTTTTGCATTGAAATGTGTAATACTTATTTAAGATCGGGTTAATATACATTAAAGGTTTAATGACATTTTACCCTTGGTATTATCAACAATTTACTCCTTATTCTTTTCTTATAAAAAGACGGGGTAAATTGTAGATTGTTGATAATACAAGGGGCAAAATGTAACTAAGCTTACATTACATCACATTTGTATAACGATTTTATAATTACTTTTTCTCTTGCAGTAACGTGACATGCCCTTATTAGTTAATAATGTGACGTAAATTAATGTTAATCACTAACTATCAAAAGTGGTTATTATAAATTTGTTATACCACTTTAACCTTATAAAAGATTGTGTTCCTCTTTTTTGACAAGCATCAAGATTGTGTTCCTCTTTTTTGACAAGCATCAAGGTTGCGTACTAATTTCTAATCATTTTCAAAACCCGTTATACTTTCCAGTTATATATTTTCTATACTTTTAATGCAATTTTTACATCAAAAAATCAATATATTTTCAAAACTCTTCAAAATGAATCGGTTAAATTATCTTCAAAGTTTTAGGCTTAAATATTTTATATGTTAATTATTACAAAAGTTTCAGATTTTCCATGCAGAAATGTTATGATTATATCCGCCACTATGCATGCTTTTCTACCGAGTTCAATTTCCGAGATATGGAAAACACAATTATGATGACAGCCAGAAAGTAAAAAAATAGAGAAATCCCATCTCCAGTTTAGTTTAATCTTGAAGAAATGTCATTTTTTATGATTTTTCTAGAGCTATAGTCAACTGATCCGCCATTGGAGTTCGGATTCAGATTCATCTGTTTCCTCTGAATCGAATATTTTTCTTGGTCAAGAAGCCAAATACATATATAATATTTAAACTGATGAATATATAAATTAATGGCTCGTTGAACGTAAGGGTTTGAACTTTTGAAGTTCCCACTTAATTTCCGTCAAAAGGGTCTGCAATGGCGGAGTTGGTCGGGAGGGACGACATAGAATCTCTGAGAATTGAGCTGTCGGAATTGGGAAGGAGTTTGAGGGCCTCACTTCAGCGTTTGAGCAGCAGTTACCGGAGCAACTCTGTCGCCAGCGGCGGCACCGGCAGGGATGAAGATGTTCTGGATGAAGAAAGTCTTCTGCAGTGGGCGGCTCTCGAGAGGCTGCCAACTATTCGACGAATGAGATCGTCTTTGTTCGATGAAATTAATGATGATGGGAAAAGAAAACGGGTGATTGATGTCACCATGCTTGGTGCTGACGAAAGGCATTTTTTCATCGAGAAGCTGATTAGACATATTGAACATGATAATCTTAAGTTGCTGAGGAAGATGAAAAAGAGAATTGCTAGGTATGGTTAATTTATGTTTTTCTTTAAATTTTTAGGGAACATCCCGTTATTTGGTACCTTTTACTAAGGCAATTTGAAAAGTTACAAGAAAGAGAGAGTTTGTTTTTTAATTTTTAATTTTTTAGGGAACATCCCGTTATTCGAATGGTGGAATTGGCTACCGTTTTTTATGAAGACAATTTGAAAAGTTACAAGAAAAAGAGAGATTTTTTTTCTTAAGGAAACATCCCGTTATCTGGATGGTGGAATTCGGTACCTTTTTATAAAGACAATTTGAAAAGTTACAAGAAGAGGGGACGTAACTAGTCTTACCTCTTAAAGATCAATTACCTCTTAAAGATCAGCAACGTAATTAGCTTTATGTTGTTTAAATTTTTCTGATTGTGAATTTTGTTGTTCTAGTACTGGCATTGAATTGCCCACTGTGGAAGTGAGGTATAGCAATCTCTCTGTTGAAGCTGAGTGTGAAGTAGTTTATGGAAAGCCTCTTCCAACTCTTTGGAATACTTTGAAAAGTCTGCTTCTTGTAAGTACTTGAATTCATTCTCTTGAAGAAACATTGGCTTCTTCCGATTTATTGCATCTGCATCTGAATCTGAATCTTATTGTAGCCACTTAATCGGCTGTTTTAAAAAAAAAAAAATTAAAAAATAAAAATAAAAAGAAGCATTGGCTTCTTTCAATTCTTGCCTGAGATTCTCTAATTGGAAAAGTTGGTAGAATTCAGCTACCTTCAAGGGAAATTTTTATTCACATTTCTAAGCAACAAGAAGACCTTAAAATCAGTGTACTTGTGTGATTGTAGCCCTGCACTTTGTTGCTGCTGAAATAATGCATCATTCTGCAATTTAACCATAAAACTGAAATATGCAGGTTGCAACAGTGAATATAGTCATACTTTTCTTTGTTTCATGCTTATGTAAACAAACTAAAAAAGAACCATGCTTTTCTTCTTAACATCTCTGTTTAACCTCTGCTCTATTTTGTCCTAGGACATTGCAAGGATTTCGGGTTTCAAGCCGAGAAAATCCAGGATCAGCATTATCAGTGATGTCAGTGGTGCCATCAAGCCTGGAAGGTAAAAAGAGTTTTTAAAGCTGAACTCGGTATGGATTTCAGTTTTTGACAGATAAATGATTACTTCTGGAAGATTTTGCATTAGTTTAGACCATTTTATTAGTTGTGTTCTTTTCATTGCAGAATGACTCTTCTGTTAGGGCCTCCCGGATGTGGAAAGACATCACTTCTTAAAGCACTCTCGGGAAATCTTGACGAATCTCTGAAGGTGTTCCTCTTTCTTTCGGGTTCTTCAAGTTAACTTGAACTTTTGAAGATATGAATGCCATTTCAAAATTTTCGTTATCGATTGTTTATGATATCCAAGTTTGTTTGGACTTATTTCATATCTTCCCTTCCTTCAGGTTACCGGGGAGATAACATACAATGGATACAAATTGAATGAATTTGTGCCTCAGAAAACGTCAGCTTACATAAGCCAATATGATGCGCATATCCCTGAAATGACTGTCAGAGAAACGCTGGATTTTTCATCTCGTTGCCAAGGCGTTGGAAGCAGAGCAGGTATGTCGAGTTTGAAGGCAGGGAAAACTTTTTATGTTACTGTGATGATAATGAAAATGACATTGTTTGCATGCCTGTAAAGATATTATGGCTGAGCTGAGCAGAAGGGAGAAAGAGGCAGGAATTTTCCCCGACCCTGATATAGATACTTACATGAAGGTAAATTTAGCCATGTTCGTTTTCAATGTTTTTGTTTTTCTTTTGGTTTATACAGTTAATTTATTATGTTATAATACTTTTTTCATCATTTCCAATAGAACTTTTTATTATTCAACTACACATTTTTACATTTTTAATACACTTTTTACATTAAAAAATTATTTTCCAAAAACATGTTTTCAAAACCATTCCTTAACGAACATGCCCATCTTCAGAAATATTTGATTAGTATGATACTCAAATTACTCATATTTTCTGATCTTGCACAGGCAATCTCTGTGGAAGGACAAAAAACAACTCTGCAAACAGACTACATCTTAAAAGTATATTCATCCTTCCAAGCTTTTGTTCTTTCGAATCCTTCCCCATGTCCGAACAGGAAGAAATTGGTATATTATTGCTGATTTATCTACGATCCCTTATCAGATACTCGGGCTTGACATTTGCGCGGATACACTTGTTGGTGATGCCATGAGGAGAGGTATTTCTGGAGGTCAAAAGAAAAGACTGACAACAGGTTAGCTTTATGGTCACTCTTAATAGTGAATACGCTTCATATCTCCTGTACCATTAATTCTGTACCAGCGTGGTAAGTCATGCACGTGTTGATACAAAGTTAGTACAGAGTTAGAGGTACAGATAATTTAAAATAAAGTCGGTACATTGTGCAGGGGAGATGATTGTTGGCCCTAATAGAGCTCTATTCATGGATGAAATATCAAATGGATTGGATAGTTCAACAACATATCAGATCGTCGCTTACTTTCAGCAGCTTGCACACTTAACAGATGCTACTACACTTATATCACTTCTCCAGCCTGCACCAGAAACATTCGATCTATTTGATGATGTCATCTTGATGGCTGAAGGAAAGACTGTTTATCACGGGCCTCGAACATCTGTTCTGGAATTTTTTGAGAGTTGTGGGTTCAGATGCCCGGAAAGAAAAGGAGTAGCAGATTTCCTCCAGGAGGTGAGGCCATCATCATCGTGCATTACTACAATTTGAGCCTTTTTAAACCTGTTCCTCCATCTGTTCCATTAGAAGAGTCCACTATGTAATACTGTTTTTAGTATTACAAAGTGGACTCTTCTAATGGAATGGAGGGACTACTTGATTTTCTCTAATGCGGAGCAAAAAGTTGGATATATATATATATTAACCTTATAAATTAATCCATTGTAGGTTATCTCAAGAAAAGATCAAGCTCAATACTGGTGTAGGCATGAAGAGAATTATGCATACAACTCTGTGGATACATTATCACGGAAATTTAAGGAGTCTCCTTATGGAAAGAATCTCAGAGGAGAGCTTTCAAAGACATTTTCGAGGTCCCAGAGCCATGATAACGCTATAAGCTTTAGCAAATACTCAATTTCTAAATGGGAACTCTTCAAAGCTTGTGCCTCAAGAGAATTCCTTCTCATGAAAAGAAATTCCTTCCTCTACGTTTTCAAAACTTTTCAGGTTAGTCCAGTATTGTTATCTTTGCGTGCGTTTTCATTGATTCTATGCGGACTTTGCTGTAATTAGACACAATAAGACACGACAAATTTTCAGGTGTTGATTGTTGCATCAGTTACTATGACTGTGTTCTTAAGAACAAGAATGGGAGTTGACATTATCCATGCAAATGCTTACTTGGGAGCATTGTTTTACTCTCTCATCATTCTTCTGGTTGATGCCATTCCGGAGTTGTCTATGACCATTTCGCGACTTGGGATTTTCTTCAAACAGAAAGAATTGTGCTTTTACCCCGCTTGGGCTTATGCAATCCCATCTGCCATTCTAAAGATTCCTCTGTCAATGTTAGAATCTTTAGTATGGACATGTTTGACATATTATGTTATAGGATATTCTCCTGAGGTTGGAAGGTAAGTTCTGAGTAGTAATCAGAGTTCATTGTTCCACTTAATGCATCTCAACTCTAAAAAGTACCATTAATTCAGGTTCTTTCGCCACCTTGTCTTGTTATTTGCCTTGCACATGGAGTCGATTTCAATGTTTCGCTTCATTGCATCGGTCTGCCGGACTATGGTAGTCTCTACTTCTGTTGCTAGCTTTGCTATGTTCTTTTCCACGCTGTTTGGTGGCTTCGTGATCACTAAGCGTAAGTACTTGTTTTTTCAAATACTTACTCCAGAAAGTGAAAGATTGATGTTAAATATGGAGTTTTTTGCAGCCTCTATGCCAAGCTGGTTAAGATGGGCCTTTTGGGTTTCTCCAATGACATATGGGGAGATTGGCCTTGCTGTAAATGAATTTCTTGCCCCAAGATGGCAAAAGGTGAGAACCCTTTCCTCCTTGATGAGAAATCTGTCATTTTTTCTGTTAATTAATTACTGCTTTGATCATTCTTGAGGATAGCCTAGAGTTGGGAACGTATCAGTAGGAAGAGAAACGCTTGAAAGCCGCGGATTAAGCTATCCTGGGAGTTTATATTGGATTTCCCTTGGTGCATTGTTTGGGTTTACATTATTCTTCAATTTCGGTTTCATTTTGGCATTGACTTTCTTGAAAGGTGAGTTGAACTGTTCATACGTTACTTCGGATCACCTTTCAAATTTGTCCTGTTTTATTCTGTCACGTATGCGTTGAGACATGTTTCTCTAACAAATTTTTCATGAATGAATGTAGCTCCTGTTCCTCGTGCTATTATTTCAAATGAAAAGCTTTCACAAATGCAAGAAAGCAATGAGGCCAATGGCAAAGACACTACAAATTTAGAATCCTCCACATCAGCTGAAACCACTGGAGGATCTAACCAAGGCGAAGGTCAGTTGATTTTCGGATACTTTCTGAATTCTATCTGAATTATGTCTCAGTGGAAGAGTCACGTAATACAACTGATTATGAGACACGATGTAAAACTCCAAACAGGACTCTTCCATTGGGACGGAAAGAGTAACTCTTTTCTCATTTTGCAGGAAAAATGGTTTTACCTTTTGAACCACTGGCTATTGTCTTTCAAGACCTGCAGTACTACGTTGAAACTCCTGCTGTATGTATGGAACAAATGATCCGTTGTTTAATGATGAATGTCCATTGAATTTTTCAGTTTCTTTTCTTGATTTCAGGCAATGAAAGAGCGCGGTTTCACAGATAAAAAGCTCCAGCTTCTTCAGGACATCACGGGTGCATTTAGACCTGGTGTTTTAACAGCGCTTATGGGTGTCAGCGGAGCTGGAAAAACAACTCTTCTTGATGTTCTTGCAGGCAGAAAAACCAGTGGATTCGTTGAAGGGGAAATTAGAATCGGAGGATTCCCCAAAGTTCAAAGGACATTTGCTCGGATTTCGGGTTACTGTGAGCAAACAGACATCCATTCTCCACAAATTACAGTTGAAGAATCGGTTATCTTTTCTGCGTGGTTAAGGCTTCACCCAGAAATCGATTCAAAAACTAAATATGTAAGTATGGCACAACCAATCAAGAAATTTCAAATTTTCTTACCATTTTACTGAAGTTGTTGTGAAATGATTGCAGGAATTTGTGAAAGAAGTCATTGAAACCATTGAGCTTGATGGTATTAAGGATTCTCTAGTTGGTGTTCCAGGCATTACCGGTTTATCAACCGAGCAGCGCAAGCGGCTCACAATTGCGGTTGAGCTTGTAGCTAATCCTTCCATTATATTTATGGATGAACCTACAACTGGATTGGATGCAAGAGCAGCCGCCATTGTCATGAGGGCTATAAAGAATGTGGTTGACACTGGAAGAACAATTGTTTGCACAATCCATCAACCAAGTATTGACATATTTGAATCATTTGATGAGGTAACTAACTAAATTTTGGCCGCATACATGTCAAATCCTTTGTATTGGCTACTTTGTACAAACCCTGCCTGTTTACTTCTCTGTTATGGTACTACAGAATAAGCACACCAGATTCTCTGTATCGGTGTACCCCATGAACCCTCTCACATGTGGTAAAAAGCCCCACGCGAGAGGGTACTTGGGGTCCACCGATACAGAGGATTTGATCCCCAAAATAAGTGGCACGGGTAATCTGGCCTCATATCTACATTTGCTTAAGTTAAGCTTATATATGTTATCCTGTTGAAACTTGTTACAGTTGATTCTATTGAAAAATGGAGGGCGCCTTATATATGCAGGACCATTGGGCCAACAATCAACAAATGTTATTGAATATTTTGAGGTATATCTTTGAAAAGAAATATGTTTTATTTTTGTTGAGGACGAAAGAAATTAAACTTGTGTGCTTCGATTGCGTAACAGGCCATCCCAGGTGTGCCAAAGATCAAGAACAACTATAACCCGGCGACATGGATGCTAGAAGTCACTTCTACCTCTTCGGAAGCTGAACTCAGTTTGGATTTTGCCGAAATTTACAAGACATCTACTTTGTATCAGTAAGTCTAAATTCTGAAAGGCTTTCCTTAGTTAAAAAGTTGTTGCCGTGTAACTTATGTCACTGGTTCAACCTGTGGAAACAACCTCTTATGGAATTACAAGGTAAGACTGCATACATTAGGCCTTAATGACTCGTCTTCCCCCTGAACGGCGCAAGTACCTAAGTTTGTCAATTTTCATATGATATCTGATCTGAACCTGGCAAAACTAGTGTTTGATCCTTTTTCCTGATCACTACTATTTTGTTTATAGAAATAACATAGAACTTGTGAAGAGAATGAGCGTTCCGCCACCTGGAGCGAAAATTCTTGATTTTCCTACTCGTTTCCCCCAAAATGGATGGGTACAGTTCAAAGCTTGCCTCTGGAAACAATATTGGTCCTACTGGAGAAGTCCTTCCTACAACTTAGTCCGCCTAACCTTCATGGTGGTCGCATCTCTCTGTTTTGGGGCCTTGTTATTCAAGAAGGGGAAGAAACTGTAAGCATTTTGCATTGAAAATTCTACTAATTCGCCTTTTCAATCATCACAGAAAAGCTACATTGGTAACATTGCATAAATTTGTTTTCGACTTTGATACAGGGACAATCAGCAAAATGTGTTTAACATCCTTGGCATATTGTACAGCTCCGTTATATTCAATGGCATCAATAATTCCTCTTCGGTTTTGCCTTATGTCAGCACTGAGCGATCAGTTCTTTATCGCGAAAAATTTGCAGGAATGTACTCTTCGTGGGCTTATGCATTCGCACAGGTAACAGTGCTGGAGATTTTGGAGTGTGCATTCATCAGGGTTCAAATCCAGGAGGGATCACCTGTCCAAGTTACCATGTTTTATCCCGTCCAAGTATTAAAGCGTTATTTCACTAACTTAAACAGAATAAGAGACGGTGATTTGGACAGGTGTGATCAATTTCCGATAAAATCATCCTTAGCATTCAAGTTTGTTCATGATTTTTGGCAGGTTACAGTGGAGATTCCTTACATCCTAGCTCAGGCAATCATCAACACGGTCATCGCGTATCCAATGATCGGGTATTATGTGACAGCGTATAAGGTCTTCTGGTATTTCTATACAATGTTTACTACTCTGTTGTACTTCAATTATCTGGGAATGCTGCTGGTGTCAATCACTCCAACCTTTCCAGTGGCTGCAATTCTGCAATCTACATTTTATACCGTGATGAACCTCTTCGCTGGATTTCTGGTTCCCAAGCCGGTGAGTTTAAATTTCTCCTCATCTAGTGATTCTACAAACAAAATAACCCGAACAAAAGGACGAGTTTTGTAATTTCAAAATGTTAGTTAGCATGTTTTCAAAACACGTTTTTGAAGATTTGCAGTTTATACTAATCTCATCATTTCCAATACACATTTTTACTATTCAATTACACTTTTTTTTTTTTTTCTGTGTATTTCTAATACATCTTTTTACATTTTCAATGCTCTTTTTACAATAAAAAATTCTTTCTCCAAAATCATTTTTTAAAACATGCTAATGAACAGGCCCTAAAATCAACCCCGATGTTTGAAAATACATAGAAGAGCTCCCTTACCGACTTATGCCCATTGAATTTGTATGAAATAACGAAAATATCCTCGCGTTCAAGATGAAGATCCCCTCCAAAGAAGGGTATTTTGGGAATTTCATAGAAATTCAGAGGCATTTTGATGGTTTTTGAAACTTCAAAGTTGATTTGGATTTTTCTTTATTTATATGTATGCAGCAAATTCCAAAATGGTGGGTTTGGATGTATTATTTTGTGCCTACATCTTGGTCACTAAAAGGCATCCTCACTTCACAATATGGAGATATCCACAAGCCAATAGAGGTGTTTGGAGCGAAAACCACAGTATCAGAGTTTCTCTCATCTTATTTTGCCTTTCATCATAATCAGCTGCCTCTTGTGGCTGTTATTTTAGCTTTGTACCCTCTCCTTTTGGCTTGTTTATTTGCATTTTGTATTACCAAATTAAACTTTCAGAAGAGGTGAAGGTTGTAGTAATACACTCAAATTTTTATTTTAAACAGTATAAAGCCATGAGTATAGTAAAATTATGAATACATTCGTATCGAATTTAGCATATATCTGATGCATCGCGTATTGGGTTTGGCTATTGAAGTGTTATGGTTATGATTTTAGTTTCTGAAGTATCGCGTGCGTATTGAGGTCGGCCTCTCATGTGTTGAGTTCAGCAAATGATGTATTGCCTATTGAGTTTAACTATTGATGTGTCGTGATTATGAGTGTAGTCAATGGTGTATGTATCGCGTACTGAGTTTAACTGCTATTGTATTACGATTATAAGTTTAGTTTCTAATGTTTGGTGTATCGATGTATTGCGTATTTAGCATCCTTGATTCTATCCTTTTTAGCATTTTTTTTAAGTCCCAAATGTGAGTATTGAAGTTTCCATGGCCGTACCCAACAATCACCATCAACTTCAGAGCATAGTAATTGAAGAATTATTATTGATCATTTGCAAGATTGAGATCCCCACATTGATTTAGATGTAGAATCAGAAATTTATACAAAATATGCATGTGAAAAGTTATAGACTAATTATAAAAAATGTCCTTATTAGTATACTTTTTAGGATCATATATAATCAAAACTAGTATCGATTTGGTATTTGAAAATTGTAACATTATAAGATGTTATAATACAGATTGAGATTATGCAAACTATACGTCAAAGATTAATTTATTCTTAGTGAAACCAAAAATAATACAATCACGTTATATGGAAGTCAACTGAAAATGACAGCTTGGAGTTCGATTTGGGAAGGGAATCGAGGGATTGTGTTTTATTAGAAAGGATTTTTACAAACTTGTGGCCTCGTGGGTGTTTAAATTGTGAGAATCCAAATATTTTGTGTTATTTGTTTAGGGCAAATGACACGACATGCCACTTAATTATCAGTAACGTCGACTGTTTTGGTAACTGAAATTTTTTATTTTATTTATTTATTTATTTTTTGTGTCTTGACCCCTAATCTGTATAAAACGAATTATGGACGCCAAAAGTGCAATAAGGTGATGTTTCCATATGTTAAAACTTTCCTCATCTTCTTAGGCTCACTCTATTGCCCTAAGGTCTTGTGCAATGTATGTGAAGTACTCATCTGAAAGTAATGAAGAAGGCAGTTTGGAATGTCTTGTGCAATGTTTTCTTTCTAAAGACCAAGAAGTATAAATTTCTGTGCATTTCTTTTAAGTGTTATTTGTATGTGTTCCAACTTTCTGTTGTCGTTATAGAGGTTATTTGTTTAGCTTCTTGGATATTGTTACTGGATACTGAAATTTATTGACATGTCTTCATTTGGGGCTTGATTAGACACTGATTTCATAGTGGCTTATTAAATATCGCTAAAGCATAAATTTTTTTTTCCTTTTCTTTTTTGGGAAGGGTGGTGGGGTGTTTGGGTTGTCATTCATGCTGACTTCGATATTTATTTCTTTTGTTTATCGATACTGTGTTGCAGTGTCAATGCCAAAGACAATATGAAAAGGGGTAGGAGGGGCCGTAGCAAAACACTTATGGAAAAATTAATAAGGGACAGAGAGAAGGGAATTAAGAAGAAGATAGTGTTCAACAAGGAAGGCATCCCGATAGTTAATAAGCGGTTCTAGTCTAATTTCGGGTGAGCAATAACCCGGGCGCATGTGGACTTTATTCAATATCCAACATGGCAGGAGGTTCCTGATGCTGTGAAGGAATTGCTCTGGGATGAAATGTAGATTAGTACAATTTGCATTTTAATTTTTCCTACTGCACATTAGTACAATGAACAATTAGACTTCTGATAAGTACATTTTGATGTTGCAGCTTTAACTCAACTAAGGATGTGAAGAAGAAATTCTTCATTATGGTAGGGAAATCATTAAGGGGTTGGAAGAATAAACTCACATCTTATATTGATGGGAAGAAAGAAGGTTTGAACCCTTGTGAAAAACATAAGTTCCTCACCCCGGATGTATGGGAGGATTTCCAACGAGCCCGGACGACACCAGAGATGAAGGTAATAAAATATTGAATCCGTGATTATCTAGACTTGTCATTTGGTACCTTATGGATAATTATAATTAATGGTATTATGGTTTTATTCAGGCTATCCGTGGCCAAAACAGCATGAACGCGAATATGAATAAAACCCCCTCTCACATGAGGGCTACGTCCTATACAGAGGTAGACGTTCTAATGTATGCAGAGAAAAGAGAAGCACAAATTGATAAGGCCATTATTCTAGAGGGGAAGACCGACGCTGAAGCTGTTGAATTACCCCCGTCTTTCCCTATAAGACGGTCAGAACTTTATCTTCAGGGCCACACGCTTCCAGATGGTGGTTATGCTACCGAAGAGAATAGAAAGATTTGTGAGAACATAGTAAGTGCCAAATGTGATTTGTTTGTATACATGCATGAGAAAAATATGTCTCAAATGTGTTTAATGTTGCATATCTGAAGGGATATTGGTTAAGTATCTAAATTTTTAAGTTTCTGTGATAAAACATGAAAACACCTGTGCTTACTTGTATATCTTTATCTCACCACAGATCGTATTGCACCGACGTGAAGCAGAAGGAAGTTTTGTTGCAGAGGGGAATAATGTGGACATAATGGTCATTGCTTCACAAAATGGGATAAATTTGGAAGGTATAGGGCGTGTTCAGGGCTAGCAGGTATCAATACCGCATTTCCTCACTAGTCACAGAAACGAGGGAAGTCAAAGTCCGAGGGCCGCAAATGGAGATATGCGGCATCGCCACCAAATGTACCATTACCCTTTCTTCAAAAGGTACATGAGGATCCGTCGGACCCTGTGACATCAAATTGGGCAAGTCAAAGTGAAGAGTTGAGCTTGGAGGGTTGGAGTCCTAGCTCGCCTGGCCACCCCATGATCCGGGATCATACAAGGCGTGTATTGGTAGTATTGAAAATTAAGAAATTCAATTACATTACGGCCTAAATTAATTAGTTGTTTGTGGTTTGTACAGAAACTAGACAAATGCAAGTTGTTTATATATGTGCCCTCCGGTGACAGGCTTCATGTCGCAGATGGTGAAATGTCGTTGATCGCAATGCATCACGGTAACCCTGTCAAAACAGGGTGTGCCAAGGTGTCCGTCACTCATGTTCGGGTTCCGGATGCTCCACTCCCAGTTCCAGACCCTGAGACACACACAGTAGAGGCCGCAAGAGGACAGTTTATCCAATGGCCAAAGAGGTTGATAGTAAGAGATATAGATCTGACACCTGAGCAGGTATGAGTTATATTTGCCATAATTACAAGTGTTACGCTTAACGAATAAAATTTGGTCTCATGATTCTGTAGTTCTGATCCCCGTCAGGTCACAAAGAAGGGGCTCTCACAGAGGGAGAATGAGATTTTTACCCCTCGTAACAATGATGTTAGTGGAGGTAACAGTACTGCAACAATGGGTAGAAACATAGATGACCTCCCAAGCGATAAGGTATTAAAGTGGTTAATTGCACAGTGAATTAACTACAATGCCCTCGATAATGTATTTATTTTGTGTTTAACCATAGATGGCCAATATAGATGGAGCCAGAAAGGTGACAGTTTGTGCCAGCGGATAGTCCTATCAATATCAATAGTAGTTCCAATAATAACGGCCAGACTACTGACAAACCACGCCATGAGGTACGTATGAGTATAAATCAATGGAATGATTTTTGGATTGTGTCATGAATAACATGACGCGATTTATTTCTAACAATTTTTACTTTCGCAGAATGATTTTTGGGATGTGTAATTAATAACATGACCTAATTTATTTCACAACATAGGATAGAAACCTGAGTGAGGGTTCGTCAAAGAGCCAAACCATTTTATGTGATTTGGATGTTAGCTAGCGGAGATTTGAAGACAGTGTATGACATAACTGTGAACCACACCCCCACACAGATGTACAATTTCAAAATGTCTGCTGAGCTTGTAGGGGTGGAATGGAATTGCAATATGGACAAGACTGAATTTAATGATTATGTTTGTACAAGTAACTTGGGTTCGGAATCATGAACTTGTTTATCAAGTAAGTACTTTATGAAGAAATTGCAATCACTCTATTACATCATTATATACTTGTGTCCTGGGTGGTTAGGAAGTCATTTGTGAACGCCTCCATACTCATTACAACTCATGATTTGTTATCTTTGGTTGGTAGAGGGATTGAGGAGAGTTTGGTTAGAACTCTCGAAGCAACGAGTTTGCATTACTGTTTCTTCATGCCAGATAAAGTGAACACTATGTACTATTCAAAGATGGAGATAACACAATACATATATGATAGAATTTCAAGTACTAAGGAACATAAATGGTGCATTATGCCATATTCAGAAGGTAAGGTGGTCCTCTATATTTCCACTATTTATTCGTTATCATAGATAAGACGTGTACTAATAGATACATTGAATGGTTGTAGCTGACATTGTATGTTACTCTGCTTCAGTCCAAGGGATCACGATGTATTTTGGTTTGATTCTATTCATAGGAGACCATCGCCCACCCTTAAGGCTCTGATGAACGGGTAATTTACATACACCATATGCTTTTCATAATATAGGTTATTCAGGTTGATGGATTTTCCTTCATTTACATAGTTATTCATGTTAGAAATTAATGTAGTGTTATATTCTAATGTGCAGGAATTTGCTCAAATATAATTCATTGCAACCAGAGATGACAAGTAAGAAGAAGTGAAACACGCTAAACTGGGTCCATATGAAGGTAATAAATGTTATTACTATTTTGCAAATAAATGGCACATTGTGTTGACATTATAAATGTATGAACATCACAAGAAACAACAGAGTAATTGGGAGTGTGGGTACTATGTCATGCAAGGTTGTTAAACTCGTATTTTTAGCTAAATTTGTTTTAGGTTTAGAATCGGAATCGTAGAATCGAAAAATAGCTTAAAATTGAATAAATAATTTTTAAAAATGAATATCAATGCCATATGCATACAAATGGAACTATAAACAACTTATAATCATTTAAATTTAATTCTAAAGATTAAATGTGTATGTGAAACAAATATAGGTAAAATTATTATGATTAATATTTGAAAAGAAAATAAATAAATTAATATTTTCAATATTTTTACTATATTATTAATTAATTGTGAGAAATTATAAATATATCAAGATCACACATGTTTTGGAGGGAAAAAAAAAAAGCAATTGACCCTAAAAGAAATGAATTTTTTTTTTAAGTTAACAAAAGTATTTGAAAATTTGTTGAGATTCGAACATGGATCAGAAATTAATAGTTTAAGAGTAAATTAAATTTTTAAAAGAAATAAATGTGATAAAACTCAAAAAGAAAATTAGTAGGATAATAAAAATTCACAAGTTTTACTAACCAAAATATATAGATATACTCTCAATTCTGACTACATATACATGTGGAAGTTTAGCCTAGTGGCAACTATTACTGCACAAGGAGACAATTGCTTCCA
The DNA here is from genome assembly GCA_016801395.1 of Leptodermis oblonga. NCBI lineage: Eukaryota > Viridiplantae > Streptophyta > Magnoliopsida > Gentianales > Rubiaceae > Leptodermis > Leptodermis oblonga. The sequence goes on from CM028755.1 coordinate 6,023,289, forward strand.
GAATCCAGAGCACCAGGGTTCGAGTTCTACTGGCGTGTTTTAGTTTTTCTTTCTTCTGGTGGCGATATCGCACATCGGTTGCGTATAGAGTTTGGAAGAGGAAGCTCCTCTATAAAAGCAGAAAGGGAGCAATCAATTCCTTGCATTCTTAGCGGAGGGTCATAAGACAATTTGTGACTAAAAAATGCCTAGTAAATAATTTTTTCAGACTCGGTCCAAACTCGTAGACTTGGATGAGTCTACCAAGTTTGGCCGAGTCTATTGACTCTAGGTCGATTCTAGACCAAAATACGTTGGGATCGTTTTACTATGGTCCGAGTTTACGAGTCCAATCACGAGTTTAACAACAATGATGTCATGTACTACATGAGAGAGATTGCTAACCTACAAAGGACAACCCACTTGAAATTAAAAGAGGTATGATCAACGGGATCGAAATCTTATTTTTATTATCTATGCTGCTACTGAGGTGTGCACAATATATTGTTTACATATGGGGAGTGACATTAATAATGTGGTAATGTTGTTTATGGTATGTCTTATCAACGGTTCCCAAGGGATGTGTCAACTTTGATGAAGGATGAGCTTAAGGGTGTGCTAGAATTTGTAGCCTCCTATGTATTATCTCATGAGCTTCAAAATTTTTTGGAACCAGATGGATTAGAATAATGTTGGTATGTTATGAATTTATGTTTGTAGTTAGGACAATTCTTGCCCGAGTTAGTGATATTATTGTTCACGCATAATATGTAATTATAAATAGTCGCCCCATAATATACTTTATACATAAGAGTGACGTCTCAATCAACATAATAGGGAAAACACCAAATAAAATTAGCAGGCTAGAGTAACCGCAAAATGGTGATCATACCTATAAAACTGGGATCAAAGGAGGCTGTTTCCTTGGAACCCGCCTCCAAACATACCTCACAAAACCACGCCCGCCACCAATTGAGTTTGTGGAACTCACGGTTATTGGAGGCAGGTTACACACGCACCCGCCTCCAATAACAATTTTCAAGGGGCGACTATTGGAGGCGGGTTCTACGGGCACCGGCCTCCAAATAGATTTTTCAAGCATCTCCAGTGGAACCCGCCTCCAATGTGATTTTTCGTAAAGGCTGAATAGAGGCTGGTGTCCGTCGCACCCGCCTCCATTGCCTGAAACAATGGTGGCTGAATGGAGGCCGGTGCCGTCCAATAGCACTCTAAAACCTGCCTCCATTATTCGTTGTTCGACGAACCTACCTCAATGGAGGTTGGTTAGTTCGGGATATTGGAGGCGGGTGCTACACTCCAATAAAACAAATGGAGGCGGGTCCTCACAACGGAGGCGCTGGCAATGGAGGCGGGTGCCAGGCGGCGAAACCCGCCTCCATTTAGCCTGAAAACCCGCCTCCATTCAGCCTTTTTTCCAGTAGTGTTCTCATCAATTCCAATGCACTCTTTTACTTTTCAATTATATTTTTTTTTATACTTTCAATATACTTTTCACAATTAAAAATCATTGCTAAAACCAAGTTTTGAAAACAAAAACGTCCTTTCATTTCATCCACCTGGTTCAATTAAACATGAGTAGCTAATTCACACCTGTCATTGACATTTTGTAGGTTGTGGTTGAGATTCCTAATATCTTCATCCAAACAGTGGTTTTTACAGTTATTACATATCCAATGATTGGGTTTTATGGGTTAGCATACAAGGTTTTCTGGTATTTATTCCATGTTTTGTACATTGATGTACTATACTTATATTAAATTGGTGATGATCTCAACGACACCAAGCTACCCTGTGGCTGCAATTATATTATCAACTTTCTATAGTGTGTTCTATCTTTTCGCTGGATATCTGCTTCCTCAACAAGTAAGCGCTTATTCATTTTTAGCGGTATACGTTGATGAGATATGATTCATATAGCTAAGTTTTGGTCATTGTTAATCCTGGGTTTTTCTGTTGCAGCAAATCCCAAAATGGTGGATGTGGTTGTACTATCTGAACCGTACATCTTGGACCATGAAAGGGATGGTAGCATCCTAATATGGAGACATTGAGAAACCTATTTTGGTGTATGGAAGACAGTGACAGAATTTCTGGGAGATTACTTTGAGTTTCATCAACATAAGCTACCACTTGTGGGTGTTATGCTGATTGTGCACCCAATTGATTTTGCTTGTCTCTTTCTATTTTTCATTTTAAAGTTGAACTTCCAGAAGAGATGAACAATTTTGAAAAATGACTGAATTTCAAGAGATCACAGTTAGACATATCCTCGGGGAAGCGAATTCAGTGGCGGATGGTTTGGCACGGACGGCAAGCCACTTACTCCAATCAGAAATGTTGGAGTTCTTGGACTTATCTTCCACTTTTAAGGGTCTAGTCATACTAGACGTTAGGAGTTTCCCTCATATACATTTCTAGCTAGGGTTTTTTGTACTCCCTAACTGTCGCATTTGCATAATTCAATGTTGTATTATGAGGTAAGGCTTGTTACATCCCCAGCCTTTTTTCCCTCGATTTTTAATAAAGGTCCCTCAAGCGGTCAAGCCTCAGCTACTTAATCGGCTGTTAACTAAACAAAAAGGATTGTACACATAAATTACTCCATATGTCCCACTCAAAGATCTACTTTGTATTACTTAAACACAATAATATAAAGTAGACTTTTTGAATAGGATCGAGAGAGTAAATAAAAATGAAGCTAATTTACGCCCTAAGATCAAGGAACAAATAACAACTGAAACTAGAACTATGAGGCCTGCGGATTCTGGCAGAACATCTGGCAGCATTGACTTCTGAAGGAGTCAACCCACAACTTCTCTGAACATGAGACTTGTTTCTTCTTCTTTGGCTTCAACTTCTCCTTTTGAATGCCAAACTCAGCACAAGACCAATTTTTCGAATCATTAACATAAAAGATATGATGATTACTCTTCGCTCCTTGCAGAATCAATTCATCTCTTTTGAATACTTTGCAAAAATCTCCATCGCCAGTGAATTTGTAACCATGAGAACATAATCTTGCCAACGAAATTATGTTATCGGCACATGTAGGCACATATTTTACCTCAGTTAATTTTTCCATAGCACCATTGTGAGTTTTGAGAAGTGTGGTACCAACACCCTCAATCTTCATCTTCTGTCCATTCCCCCCAACGATATGTCCAAAATCTCCATCAGCTTACAAAGTATCAAAACACGATCTATCTCTACATAAGTGTGCAGATGCTGCACAATCCATCGCCCAACCTGAGTTGCTTGACTCAGTATCCTTCATCATTAACAAATCATCAACCTCATTATACACAACATTTGTGTTTGCAGAGTTGTCAATTTTCTTTTTGCCCTTTCTCTTCATCTCCCTCAAACTATTCAAATCCTCTTTCATGATAGAGCAAGTGTATTGGATGTGACCCTTCTCCCCACAGTAATAACACTTAACATTACTGTAGTCTCTTGGCCGAGATCTTCCACTAATGTCACTCCTCCCTCGCGAACGACTCCTCCCTCGATTCGAACTCTTTGTAACAGCTAGTGCTTCCTCTCCTCCAGGCGTAATATTCTTTCCCATAATCTTCTCATTCTCCCTCAGCTATGTAACCATATCATCAAGTGTAAACTTGTTCTCCCAACAAGCATTGTTTGCACAACTGGTTTGTAAGATAACGGCAAAGAAGACAGCAACAACAAGCCTCATCTTCGTCTTCGACTTCCTCTCCCGTGTTTTGAAGTCAGCATACTAGCTGATTAAACACATTCACATGATCATGAAAATTCCTTCCTTCATCCATCTTTAAAGTGTAGATGTCTATCTTCATGCACAACCTGTTCGCTAGTGACTTCGACGTATAAATAATCTCCAACTTGTCCCAGATCCCCTTCGGTGTGTTCTCCTTCAGACCACTGTATTTAATCTCCGGAGCAAGTGCAAGTCGAATCGTACTAACTGCTTGCTTCTTCATCGTATCCCAATTTCGATCATTCATCCCTTCGGGTTTCTTATCTTCAAATGCCAAATCAAGATTATCTCGCACCAGTAAATCTTGAATCGTGCACTGTTACATCGTAAAATCCATCTTCCCATCGGAGAGTGGAGTTTCAAACTTTTTCTTAGACATCTTTTTCGCAAACTAAAAACTCTTCCAGGCTCAAACCCGTGGGATCAAAAATTAATTAACCCACAAATAATCGCAATCTTCAGCTGAAACGCTGCCCACAAAGAAGATTGATCAAAGAAGATTGTGCAACCCTTCGATTAACTACACAACCGTCATGGCAAAAAAAAACTTAATCAAACATAATTGAATCACTCTTGATTTATCAAACATAATCAAACATTATACTTCTATGGTTGCTTTCCTCCAAATAACTGGGCCCCACAATTGATTAATCAAACATAATTGAATCACTCTCTGTGGCGGCGGCGGAACAAAAGCAACCTAAAATTCTTCTTTTCTTCACGTTGATCAAGGCTTTACACCACACCACCTTGTTTTCTCTTTCTTTTCTTCAAACACAAAGCATGCCCAAATTTTCTTTGTAAAATCAAACAAACCAACTCGATCGGAGAATCCAATCAACCGAACTTTCTAATTTTTCCGTTTTCCGCCTCCTAATTTTCTTTTCTGATTTTTCCTCCGTTCCTTACTTTTGGCCCATGTTTCTAATACCACTTGTCAGGAAAAATACCAATCAGATCTTTGAACTACTTATTAGAAGAAATATTTTAACAAGAACACCGCAACGGAATTGAAAACAGAAAAGAAAACACAGCAATTTAACGTGGTTTAATCCACGGGAATATACACAGAGAATTACAGAATAGAAGAGTTAACATTTTTGCCTTCAATTCAATTCTACTCGTCCCCTCTACAGTTTTCTCTAGCACCCTCTCTATCTAGAATGAGATATGTTTACTGCTCTCTGCTCTGCTGCATCTAATCTATTATAAACAACGTCTATTTATAATTAAACTAGGTAAACATATTGAGTTTAGTTTCCTAATTTATTCATAATAAGATTTTCCTCAATCCCCCCCCCCCCCCCCCCCCCCACCCCACCCAAGACCAAGTCATTTCCCAATTTGGTCACAAAACCGAAGCTACTAATCTTAGCAAATTATCCTGCCATCTGACTTAGTCTTATGGCTCTGCCTAAGACCAAAAGGCTTGTGCTAACTCTGCCCGACTTGGACGGAGGTTTGCAGCAGCAGAGGTTTTCAAAACTTCTGCCAGTCTCGTGCGGAGGTGGTTCTTTAAAAATAAAAAATAAAATAAAATTTTATACCATGTTTCTATATTTTCACTTAATAAAAATTTAAAATAGTTCCCGCTTTTATAGTAAAATGGTTACGGGCAAATAACAATGGTTTCCAAATTCAATACCTGTGTTTTCCTAACATAATAATCAATAAACTCGAGCGAATCGTCGTCCCGTTAAATTGCTGTGACATTAACAACATTCGAATTCACATTCTCCTATGCTATTCATGGATATCAAATGCAGATTTTATTCATTCCATAAGGTTTATCCGCCCTCTGCTCAGCATTTTTTTTCAAAAACTAGCTTTCCTGCATTTTTTTTTCCTTTTAATTTTATGAAAATGTCGATTTCAGCAACTTCCCATGGTCGTACCTATCAATCACCATCAACCTCAGAATCAGAGCATAACTTTGAATCATTCTAATTTCTAACGCTTAGAAAGTTCAACTTCATCATCGGTGGCAATGGAATCAGCCAGTTGCAGAATTGTCTGGATGAGACGTGGGAATTGGTCAGTGGTGGTTTAATGGAGGTCTGGAGACGCTACCAATTTTTTAGGTCTGCGTCTAGTTTACTTCGAAGTCAACTGAAAATGACAGCTTGGAGTTCGATTTACGAACGGAATCAAGGGATTGTGTACTGTAGAAGGGATTTTGTTGAAACCTTGTATGATTTCGTGACTTGGATTTTTTGTTTTTTAAAGACTCGTGAGAGTTTTTAAAATTGGGGATTCCATATATTTTGTGTTATTTGTTTATATATTATAGCTGTCTCTTGCGCGACTTCTTGATGGTGATTTCTAATGCATTATGCATCATGTTAATGTATATAATATTCGCACTTCACATGGGTCCTTCACCTACTGAGTAATGCAGCAGGGCAGGGCAATTGTGTTTGTATGCTTCTTGTGAAAAAAATGCAGGTTTGAAGCAGTGAGGGATTTTTGCAAAAATGGCTGGTTTAGTTGGGGCAGATGATGCAGAATTGATTACAAGTTTCAGATTGTCGTTGCAGCGTCTCAGCTCCGGGAGAAGTTGGGAAATGAGTGATGGAGGGGAGGGAAATTTGGATGAAGAAACTGCATTGCAGTGGGCGGCTATAGATAGGCTGTCTGCTTCTCAACGGCTGCGATCATCGTTGTTTGATGGGGAGGAAGCAGATGGGAAGAAAAAACGGGTGATTGATGTCACCAGCCTTGGTGCTTTGGAAAGGCATATGTTCATTGAGAAGCTCATTAAACACATTGAGCATGACAATCGTCAGTTGTTGCGAAAGATCAGGAAAAGAATGGACAAGTAAGGGATATTTCTGATTAACCATTGTTTGCTTCATGAAGTATTAACTACTTAATATAGTTACTGTAATGTAATAAGGAATATGGCATGTTTGCTGCATATTATCCATTCTCTGCCCAATTGAGATGCTCTTGTGGCTTATCAGATTTCATTTTACACCCCTGATGATAATTTACTCTTGAATAGCTATTATTTCTTATCTTATTTGATTATGTTTGGAACATAAATCTCCAGACAAAAACATATTTCAGCGAACGTTTGTTTCCATATGATTTCTGCAGAGTTGATATGGAATTGCCCTCCGTTGAAGTAAGATATAACAATCTACTTATAGAAGCGGAGTGTGAAGTTGTTAGCGGGAAGGCTCTTCCTACTCTTTGGAACTCTTTCAGAAGTGCGCTTCTGGTAAATAGTTGTAGCCTCCTCTCCTTCTGTTCATGACCTTTGTTTATGATTCAACTGAGCTTTCGAAATTTGAAACTGCTACATGCCTCTTTGAGTTTTTCTCAACAAGCATCTTACGTATTGCGGGATGACAGGCCTTGAACTACCTATCTGCAAAAAAATTTGAACTCATAGCAATTTCTTGGTTAACTTCAGTATGTTAGTAACTGATTTGTCTTCCCATTACAAGTTAGTGAAAGGAAAAACTTGATTTCTGGAAAAAGCTGAAGTTTACTTTTATATATTACTAATTACTAATCTGAACTATCTATACTTGCTGATTTTTTCTGTGCGTTTTTTGGTTCCTAACTCAAAGTTGAATCTACCCAAGATATAGATTATATATGCAGCCACTGTTATATCATCTTTTAGATGTATCTTATTTTTGAAAAGTAGCAGAAAGAAATCTTCTCCATATACCTGAAGTTACTATTCTGCTTCCCATTCCCTAACGAGAGCGGTATGATTTCTGGGGCAGGGCCTTACAAGGCTTCCAGGTTTGAAGTCAAGAGTATCCAAGATCAGTATCATTGATGGTGTTAGTGGTACCATTAAGCCTGGAAGGTACAGAAAGCTTTTAATGTTTAAAAGCTGTTGAAAAACCTACTTAATGTTGAGTTTTGATATCCGTTTTTTAATGAACCTGTTTTATGTAACCTGAAGACATCTTATTCCAAATGCATTTGTTGGATGAAATTGATATAATACCTGGGGGCATTCTAAATGCAGAATGACTTTGCTGCTGGGTCCTCCAGGATGTGGGAAGAGCACCCTATTGAAGGCTCTTTCTGGAAATCTTAACAAATCTCTCAAGGTGCTTTTTGTTCTCTATGAAAGACAAATCGATAGTATAGCGGCTTTAAGGAAAATGAAGTTCTCTTTATAACCATGAAAGACAACTAAGAGCCTCAAACAAAAGGAGGGATCATATCGTTAAAATAGATGACTGAAAAAAAAAAAAAAAAAAAAAAAGGTTAGAAAGAAATCAGGAGTATGATGTTCTGAAGTAATTTATTCAATTTCTATTTCTGATGAAGAACAATGCTGCAAATATTTTACAAGTTCTGGGTCGATGAGTTATTTAGCTAATTAGAATCACCTGTAACTGTAGGCTGTCTGTTTAAACGTTGCGGAGTTGATGTTACAGTTATATAACTGCCAGGTATCTGGTGATATTACTTATAATGGATACAAATTGACAGAATTTGTACCTCAAAAAACGGCTGCTTACATAAGCCAATATGATCTGCAAACCGCTGAAATGACTGTCAGGGAAACACTTGATTTCTCGCTTCGCTGTCAAGGTGTTCGTAGCAGAGCAGGTATGCCTTTTTCAAATTGATTGTGGACAGGATACTTTAATTTACAACTTTAGCAATAACCAAAATTCTTATGTATATCCTCCCAAAGAGATTGTGACAGAGCTAATTCGAAGGGAAAAAGAAGCCGGAATTCTTCCTGATCCAGATGTAGATGCATATATGAAGGTAATATTCCATCTCATCTCAAGTTTATGTTGATAAACAGGATGTTTCTGCACCCGATTAATTTCCTTTCCTAAATGTGACCGGTTTTACAGGCAAGTTCCATTGAAGGACAGAAGACAACACTTCAGACAGACTACATTCTAAGAGTATGATGTCATTTCAGAAATTTCCTTGACGAGTAAGTTGAAAGTGGCATATGAAATGATAATTAATTCTGTGTCTTTTCCAGATACTTGGACTGGATATGTGTGCCGACACACTAGTTGGAGATGCCATGAGGAGAGGCATCTCCGGTGGTGAGAAAAAGAGATTGACAACAGGTGAATTTTATGTCAAATAATCCCTGTGATGAACTTGTGAAGGTTTCAGCCAAATCAGTAGGAAGTTTCACTTCTAACGATAGCAGGTGAAATGATAAATTTCTTTTCAATGCCACTGTGCAGGCGAAATGATAGTTGGTCCAACAAGAGCTCTATTTATGGATGAAATATCAAACGGACTGGATAGTTCAACAACATTTCAGATTATTGCTTTTCTTAAGCAGCTAGCACATATCACAGATGCTACCATACTTGTCTCACTTCTTCAACCTGCTCCAGAAACATTTGATCTCTTTGATGATGTCATCTTGATGGGCGAAGGAAAGATTGTCTATCATGGACCTCGAAGCCAAGTCCTAGAATTTTTTGAAAGTTGCGGATTTAGGTGTCCTGAAAGAAAAGGAGTTGCAGACTTCCTACAGGAGGTAATAATCTCTAGGCTTGTTTTGATTTTCATAACTTTCTACTTTTCATTTTGAAACTAACTTTAGGTTCTCTATAGGTTATGTCAAGAAAGGATCAAGCACAATACTGGTGTGATAGTAAGGATGCATACAGTTATATCTCTATTGAAGCGTTATCAAGAAAATTTAGAGAATCTTCTTATGGAAAGAAGCTTAGCGAACAGCTTTCTTCACCATTTGTGAAGTCCAAGAGCCACAAAGATGCTATTACTTTCACTGCCTATTCACTTCCTAAGTGGGAACTTTTTAAGGCTTGTTTAGCAAGAGAATTATTGCTTATGAAAAGGAACTCTTTTCTTTATGTTTTCAAATTTGTTCAGGTAGGCACAAAGAAGCATGCCAGTTTTATTTTTTAATTTTTAATAAATTCACATTGACTTTTAGTAGCGATTCAAAATGTACTGGTATTTGACTCATTGGCATACAATGTCCTTTGCAGATTTCCATTAATGCATCCATCACAATGACTTTATTTTTACGAACAAGGATGAAAGTTGATCTTCTTCATGCAAACTATTATATGGGAGCTCTATTCTATGCAGTTGCAATCCTTGTTGTTAATGGATTTCCAGAGCTGTCACTGACTGTTGCAAGGCTTGCAGTCTTCTACAAACACAGAGATTTATCCTTCTACCCAGCTTGGGCATATGCGATTCCATCTGCCCTTCTAAAGATTCCGCTGTCATTGTTGGAAGCCGTAGTTTTTACATGCTTGACTTACTATGTTATTGGATATAGTCCTGAGGTCGGAAGGTAAGTTTTATGAAATGAGATCATTTTTACAATTAGAATTTGATGACATTATAGTTTATTTTCTGATCTTCATCAGTAATAGTATGTGCTTCTAAAGTGACTTTAACATAACACTAACTGTATGCTGTACTTCCCAGATTCTTTGGCCATTTAGCTATATTGTTTGCTGTGCACATGGCATCTACGTCCATGTACCGTTTTATGGCATCTGTATGCCGAACTGTGATTGCTTCCACAATGGCTGGTAGCTTGTTATTGTTGTACGCCTTTGTATTCAGTGGCTTCATTATTCCAAGATGTCAGATTTCTTAACTTATTCATTTCATTCTCTCCTTCGACTTTAATGATACAATAACATAATTAACCTGTCAAGTTTAACTGCAGCTTCTATGCCAAGTTGGTTAAAGTGGGGCTTCTGGGCCTGTCCATTCACATATGGGGAGATTGCCGTTTCTTTAAATGAATTTCTTGCGCCAAGATGGAAAAAGGTAACCATGTTTATCACTTTAAGATGGAGGCTAGGCCTTTTTTAGTATTTTTTATTGTTTTCTTTTTTTTTTTTTTGTTGTGGACAATCTACTTGCTTAGCTAAGTGGTTTTTCACTTTATATATGTTGCAACTCATTGATCACCATTTCCAATTCTGATGAGAAAATTTGATTTGACGCTATACTTCTTGCAATTCTGTCATTCATAAGAATGACTGTAGTTTGTTTCCATGCCAGCGTCTCTACAAATTGATAAGTAGGAGTTGCAATTTCTTTTCTTGTTTGCCAATACTATGTTGTATCATTTCATGGTCAATTGGGTATGTCTATGATGTTAACTGTCATATTTATGATAACCTATGCCACTACCATCACATCTTCTATTTTCAGATTTCTCTTACATCTTGCTTCTTTCATTTCTTTTGCACAGATGCTTCCATCAAATACCACCATTGGACAAGAAACTCTTGAGGCTCGAGGGTTCAACTTCAGTGAAAACCTTTTCTGGATCTCACTTGGTGCTTTACTAGGCTTCACTATACTATTTAATACTGGGTTCACCTTGGCCTTAAGTTTTTTACATCGTAAGTTCATCTCTCAGATCAACCGAAGCTTCAGTTGTCGTAAGACAGGATTAATTAACTATTCAATAACTGGGATGTATTCCATGCAGCTGTTCGTCCTCGTGCTATCATTTCTAGGGAGAAATTCTCCCAATTAAGAACAAGCATTGGATCAGATGGATCAGAGCAAGCAGAGAAGAAGCCTAGGAATTTGTCTCTTGGCACTGTTACTGGATCTCAACAAGGTGTTACTTATGCCTTTCCATAGTCAGATGGCAATATCAAAGCGCAATTTTAATGGTCATTTTCCTTCTACCACACAATTTTTCGAAGGCTAAAATGAAGAATATTTGTGTTATTTTGTAGGAAACATGATCTTACCTTTCGAGCCCTTAACTGTAGTGTTTCAAGATTTGCAATACTATGTTGACACGCCCGTGGTAAGCGCAGTTTATATCGTTCTCTTAACATGATATCAAGTTGAGCCAGATCACATCAAGTTGTTTGCTGGTCTTTGTTTTTAGGCTATGAAAGAGCATGGCTTCACCCAGAAAAAACTCCAACTTCTTCATGACATTACTGGAACATTTAGGCCTGGAGTTCTTACGGCACTAATGGGTGTCAGTGGAGCTGGAAAAACCACCCTTTTCGATGTAATTGCTGGTAGAAAAACTAGTGGCACTGTCCAAGGAGAAATAACAATTGGTGGGTTTCCGAAAGTTCAAGAGACATTTGCCCGGATCTCGGGTTATTGTGAGCAAACTGACATACATTCTCCACAAATTACGGTGGAGGAATCGGTCATCTTCTCCGCTTGGCTCCGCCTTCATCCTGATATTGATTCAAAAACAAGATATGTATGATACTATCCTATAAAGAAGTTGTTGTGATTTGTTTTCATTACTGTATTTCTTGTTCACAGAATAACTTCAAATGGCGATCACACTTGTAGGATTTTGTGACAGAAGTACTAGAGACCATTGAACTTGATGAAATCAAAGATGCTTTGGTTGGCGTTCCAGGAGTTACCGGTTTGTCCACCGAGCAACGCAAGCGGCTCACAATCGCTGTGGAACTTGTAGCTAATCCATCCATTATCTTCTTGGATGAACCCACAACAGGATTAGATGCAAGAGCAGCTGCTATAGTCATGAGAGCTGTAAAGAATGTTGCTTCCACAGGGAGGACAATTGTTTGCACTATCCATCAGCCAAGCATTGACATATTTGAAGCATTTGATGAGGTAATCAAGATTAGATGTACTCCCTCCGTTCCAGTATAAGAATCCATTTTCAAATTTATTTTTGTTCCAATAGAACAGTCAATTTTCAAATTAAATAATCTTCTTATTGTTACTAGGTGATGTACCTTGAAATCAGTAATAAGTTGTACATTTCAAAAACCGGACTTTTCCAAGGGAACAGAGAGGGTATAATTAAAATACATCATCCATCCACAATTCTAAGCTTCTGATGTTTCTTTTTCAACTACACTTGCAGTTACTTCTCCTGAAACCAGGCGGACGCATGATCTACTGTGGACCATTGGGTCTGCACTCTAGTGAAGTCATTGAGTACTTTGAGGTCAATTTTTAGAACTAACACTTAGCAACGTTTAATTCATAATGTGTCCAACATTCTAACCAGAATAATTGTCAAACAGGGTATCTCTGGGGTGCCAACGATACGGAAAAATTATAATCCAGCAACATGGATGTTAGAGGTCACCTCTATATCTTCAGAAGCTGATCTTGGTGTAGATTTTGCTGATATCTATAAAAATTCTTCCTTATATGAGTGAGTTGAACAATAAGAACTTTCCATTGAATTATTTTTCACATGTTTGTAGCTATGAGGATGTTAATAATCAATGCATAATCTACTTTCATTTGCTTTTGTCTGATTTTCTTTTACTGCATTGGTCGTAGGAATAACAAAGAACTCGCAAAGAGTCTGAGCTCTCCACCTGCTGGTGCTAAACCATTGGAGTTTCCAACTCGCTTTGCGCAAACCGGATGGGGACAGTTCAAAGCTTGTCTTTGGAAACAACACTGGTCTTACTGGAGAAGCCCTTCTTACAACTTGATGCGCTTTGCTTTCCTGATTATCGCATCTCTGGCTTTTGGGGTATTGTTTTGGAAGCAAGGGAAGAAACTGTAAGTGCTTCTCTTTTTCTTCAACCCCCCAACCCCACCCTAGTAGAAGTAAGGGTGTGTTTGTTATGAGATAGTTTTGAAAACATGTTTTTAGAAAAGAATTTTTTTAATGTAAAAGTGTGTTAGAAATGTAAAATGGTGTAAGTGAATTTTCTTTCCGTCTTTTATTGCTGTCAAGGACTTCAAATCATGAACATTGACATTGTTTCATTTTTCAGAAATGACCAGCAAAGTTTATTCACCGTGCTCGGTTCAATGTTCACTGCAGCACTGTTCCTTGGCTTTAACAACTCCTCTTCAGTGCTGCCATATGTTAGCACAGAAAGATCTGTTGTGTATAGAGAAAGATTTGCAGGAATGTATGCTCCTTGGGCTTATGCTCTTGCCCAGGTAAAGATCTTCGGCCCTATTCATTTTTCATATTTTCAAAAACATGTTTTTGGAGTTTTGGATCTTATACTAATTTCTCATCATTCCCAAAACATGTTTTTTACTTTTCAACTATACCTATCTGTATTTCCAATGCACTTTTCAAATTTAAAAATTATTTGCAAAACCAAGTTTTGGAAATGAGTATCTAATTAAAGCCTGTCACTGACATTTGGTAGGTTGTGGTTGAGATCCCCTATATCTTCATCCAAACAGTGGTTTTTACAGTGATTACATATCCAATGATTGGGTTTTATGGGTCAGCATACAAGGTTTTCTGGTACTTTTATTCCATGTTGTGTACATTGATGTACTACACTTATATTGGAATGGTGATGATCTCAATGACACCAAGCTACCCTGTGGCTGCAATTCTATTATCAACTTTCTATAATGTGTTCTATCTTTTCGCCGGATATCTGCTTCCTCAACCGGTAAGCACTTACTTATTAATTCTTAACCGTATACGTTGGCGAGATATGATTCATATAGCAAGACTTCTCGTTGTTAACCTGGGGTTTTTCTGTTGCAGCAAATACCAAAATGGTGGATATGGTTGTACTATTTGAACCCTACATCATGGACTATGAAAGGGATGCTGACATCCCAATATGGAGACATAGAGAAACCTATTTTGGTGTTTGGAAGAAACAGCACAGTGGCAGAGTTTCTGGGAGATTACTTTGAGTTTCATCACCATAAGCTACCACTTGTGGGTGTTATGTTGATTGTGTACCCAATTGTTTTTGCTTGTCTCTTTCTATTTTTCATTTCAAAGTTGAACTTCCAGAAGAGATGAACAATTATTAATGGCCCCAATGGTTTTTATTTGGGCTTCCTTTTCCTACCCAAATCCATGAAGTAGGCCACTTATATATGGGAAAACAAGAGAGGGTATTGGGTCCATTAGTTTGTGAGGATTATTACTCTAACGACATCGTTTTTAACTTGATTATTAGTTATTAATAGTATAATATGTGTTAGTGGTAATTAGTGGTAAGAGTATAAATATATCGCGCAATAGTTTACAAAGGCATGATTTTGTTGATGAAATGCTCTGTATCTGAATCCTTTCTTTATCAATGAAATCTCTCCCATTTTTCTTTGCGCTCATTCAATTCTTCTAAAGCTTCTCCCATTTCTTCTTTAATTACACTATACTTTTGGCTTACTTTTCCACTTTTAGCCTTCTTTTTAGTGTAAATTACATATAGACATAGAGGATTTGCAAAACTGTTAGTATTATAACCTTTGTCCAAGTGAAAAAAGTCTTATTTCTCTTTGTTATTATTTTTTTGTTTATTTAATTGTTGTAAAGTTTAATTTATAAATAGTTGTACATTTTCAAAACACAACTCTTATTTTTATCTAGAGTAATAGTCTTCTAGCATTGTGGGAAACTGTCATTACTCCCCTAAATATTCAAAACTTTTTTCCAATAACAGAAAAAAAAAAAAAAAAAACCTCTTTAAGATTTATTAAAGTGTGAAGATGAGTTGGGCAAGTTTGGTTAAGTATAAGGCTACAATGGAGTTTTGCATTTTTCACTCACTACCCTATATCTCTTTAGATTTTACGTCCATCGTAAATCTCTTTGGAAGAATTGAGATGTAAAATTTACGGTGTTTTTTCTTCGGAAATGTTATTTACAGGCCACATTTTACTAAACATAGGCCAGTTTTTTAAATTTTAGGATGTCAAAAGACCAAAATACCCTCCACCTTATAAAGTAAAAACCAAAGAAATTTGCAGAAGGCCCATCTCCTTCCTTCAGCTTCGGGCGTGTCTTCAAAGTGCGGTGTCTTGCGCGTTCTCGGCTTCTCCATTTCCGGTGGCTTCAAGGTTCTCGGCTGCTCCATTTCCGGCGACATCCCAGCGGTGGGGAGCTCCATTTCCGGCCCTCCTTCCCTCTCTGTGCCGCGCCATTCCCGTTTTTAGGTGGGTGGAGTTATTTTTTCAGTTTTTAAATTTTGTTCCAATTGTTGGAATTGAAGTGAGTTGGTTGTTGTTTTGTTCATGGGCAAGGTTCTGAATGCATGTTTGCTGCGTTTTTCGGCCCTTTCGTCCATAATTAGAAGGAATTATTGTGCAATGTTCATGTATGTTGGATGTGTAATTGGTTCCATTTTTTGATAGATGTGAATGGAAATTTTGGCTTGAAAATTGAAAGATTGCATTGTTTTGGTTGCTTGCGTTTTTCTCGGCCCTGTTATGCATAATTAGAAGGAATTATTGTGCAATGTGAGTATGTTGGATAGATTTGAATGGAAATTTTGATAGCTGTGAATGGATGTGTCCAGGAAACACGCCTCCCGGTGGCGTCTGTTCCAGCGAAACACGCCGGTTGAAGGCGTGTTTTCCTGGAACAAACGCCTACAGGGCGCCTATGTTACAGGAAAACATGCCTTCAACCGGCGTGTTTTCCAGAAACATACGCCTCGTAGAGGCGTGTTTTCCTGAAAACAAACGCCTACACGAGGCGTTTGTTCCAGGAAAACACGCCTCCACGAGGCGTGTTTCTGTGGACCAGACGCCTCGTGGAGGCGTTTGTTCCGGGAACAAACGCCTGGTACAGGCGTCTGTTCCTGAAACAAACGCCCCCGCC
This sequence comes from Leptodermis oblonga, assembly GCA_016801395.1. Classification (NCBI taxonomy): domain Eukaryota; kingdom Viridiplantae; phylum Streptophyta; class Magnoliopsida; order Gentianales; family Rubiaceae; genus Leptodermis; species Leptodermis oblonga. The sequence continues at coordinate 6,039,551 of CM028755.1, forward strand.
AGGCGTTTGTTTCAGCTCTGTTTCAGTTTCAGTTTTTTTTTAGGTATAAAATGTGGTTTGTTTATGATATTTTTTTACTGCAGATGGGGGACAAATTTAAAGGTAATATATTCCGTAGGACGGGAAAAAGATCCAAGTCCGGTAAGAGTAGTAATCCGGAACCATCTGGGGGGAGTGTTAATCCGGATAATCAAGAGGCGGAAAATGCCCCGCGTATTCATCCGACAGCATCCGAGCGTTCGAGGAAGGTGGATGCACGATCGCGTGCATCTTCTGCGCCAGTGAATGTCATTGCTCCTATAACTGAAGACTCATTTCAGCATTCAGTGACTGGACATGAGTACATTGGGGCGTCCTTCACAGAACAACCTTTCGCCCCACCATTTTCAGATGTTGAGATGTCCCACGATGATGGTGACGGCGAGAGGGCTTATGGAGGAAGTGATGCTGAAGGGGCTAATACAAGCAGCGAACCAAGTAGGAGAGCTGGGAAAGGACACATGGGCGGTGAGGCTGGGGCAGCGATTGAAGAGTGGAAGGACTATAAGGTGCTGGACCATCCGCTAGAAGGTGGTCCTGTAATCCCTGAGTTGCTCTTGAGTTTCAAAGGCCACACTGCCTACTACGTCTGGCATGGAGAGGTAATTCTATTACTTCTAATTGTGATCCATAATGGAATAATAAAGATAGGTTGCACGGTTTATGTATTAGTTTTTTTTTACATCTTAAATGCGTTAGGAATTGAATCCTCTAGTTTTAATTCGTTGTTTACATTGTGTAGGAACGGGGGATACTGAAATGTCATAATGGGGCCGATCGATTGAAAAATTGGCCGGCCGATGAAGAGATGATGAAGCATGCTGAGGGGTCCGGATTGGGCCATTTAGTCCACTGCATGCATGATGAGTTAGACGCCGCGTTGTTATGTGCGTTTGTGGAGAGGTGGCATCCGGAAACCAACTCCTTCCACTTGCCGTTCGGTGAGATGACAATCACATTGCATGATGTTGCATACATATTGCGAATTCCGCTGGGCGGTAGGCCTATTTATGACAAAACAAAGACTTCACAAATAGCGACGGATGTTGCAGCTGTGTTGGGGAATGATGAATTCAAAATGGATAGGCCTGGATTTGTGAAGTTGACAACCATTGAGAAGCACTGTGCCGGGAGATTTGACAAAGTTAATGCTGCATCTGGTTATTTATTGTGGGTTTTAGGCCTTTCCCTATTTGTTGACAAGTCTAAAACCCACGTTTCTGCCCAGTATTTAAGTTTCTTGCGCGATATCGAGACAGTAAGTGATTACTCGTGGGAAGCTGCCACATTGGCGTTCTTATACCGCCAACTTGGGAAAGCGTCGAGGGCAGAAGGTGCACAGTTTTCTGGTTGTCTGACTTTGCTTCAGGTTTGTCACTTTACATGTTGCTTTCATTGGCATACTTTGATGTATTGCGTTGCAAGATATGCACTGATTGTTCTTCTTTTCATTATTACTAGAGCTGGATATATGAATACTTCCCAATATTCAGCCCACCGAAGAAGCGGTCGTGGAATACCGGATTGCCTGCGGCAATGAAATGGCAAGTTGGTACTGGGAAGAAGCGGGTTGCAAAATATGATTTGGAGGCATACAGGAGGGCCCTAGATGCACTGCAGCCGAACGAGGTAACATGTCCATTCTTTGTGATTACGAACGGTTCTTTTATGTTACTGTGCTACATTTGGTGATATATTTCATAAACGCCCAGGTTAACTGGCTCCCATTTGAGCCCAATCCGGCATTGGCCCACAGAATCTCCTTGTATAGGGGCCTTATATATTCCGTTAACGTTGAAGAGCCCTATATGCCGGATCGGGTGTTAAGACAGTTTAAATACGCGCAACAAGTTCCATTTCCTGTCTTGAAGCCGAAGGGGTGCTATAGAGGCCCAGAGACAAAGAAGTATGCCTGCAAATACATTGCGGATCTGAGTGGTTGGGAAATCTCGCATACAAGGCTTCTGCGAGACATGAAGAGAGCGGAGTATACTGACGAAGCAAGCGAGGATTACCTTGAGTACTTCCGGGCGCGTTCGCACCTCCGCGTCAGTAGTGGTCCTGTCGAGGAATACACTCCTGATCCTACCCAGCTGTCCCTAAATGCGACCAGTGTAAGATGATGTGTTAATTTATTTTAATCATACATATATTTGTCTGTCTTACTAGTTGCTGATTGTGAGCTTCATTTTACTTGTTACAGCGACTTCAGTATTTAGCCTCGCGGGCAGTCTATTTTCATCCAAGGGTTGAACACGCTGTCAACCCTGACACACGTAGGCAGGCTATTGCAGATGTTGCTTATCATTTGGAGGGACTGATGCCGGGACTGGAACAACTTGCGCTGCGACCTCCATTTCAGCCTTAGTTCATTATATTCCTTATGTTTGGATGATGTATAATGTGATTTTAGTTTGTCTCTGGATGACTGTTTTTTTTTTCATTACCCAACACAATAGAACTGTCGAATTATTGCATTTTACTGGGTGTGCCGTTGATTGAAGTGCAGAAAACAATTTAGTACTTTATTATGTGTTATGAACAGGGATTCAGTGCTCATATACAGGGGAGACTCTGCCCAAATTTCGTACAATTTAAACACAATAGCACTGTATTATTAAGTAATTTTGCGTTTCCGGATGTGGGTAACAGTGTTGGGTTCAAAGCCCTTTGTTTTCTATCAAATTGCACAAGTAATGCCACTGAAAGACAGAAAAACGCCTGACTTAGGCGTGTTTCTCCAGGAAAAACGCCTCTTCCAAGCGTTTTCCCTGGAGAAACACGCCCGTGAGAGGCGTTTCTATTCCATTAGCTCGCCTCTCACGGGCGTGTTTAATCTAAAAACACGCCTATTTCAGGCGTGTTTATTCGTTTCCAGCGCCTCCTTCAGACGTGTTACTCCGGGAAACACGCCTCCCTCAGGCGTGTTTCTTGGAGAAACACGCCTGAGAAGGTGTGTTTCCCAGAGAAACACGCCTGGTTCAGGCGTGTTTCTCGATGAAACACGCCCAAGGGAGGCGTGTTTCTCTGCTGCCTACATCTCATTCAACCAACAGGATAGCACCTAAACAACAAACCACATGCCCAAACGTTTTCACAGTCCATACACACCTAACCACAATCATAACATATTACAATAATCAATAGCATGACAATTATATTCTAAATATACAATACATCTATATGTCAATACAGACACAACTGAGGATTCCATAACTTTGAAATCATAAAGCTAGCTAATCGATAACTATTGTGGGTTCCCTTTCTACATTGCCTAAGCTAGCAACGTACAAGCTCTGATATCTATCCAATCGAGGAGATAACCTTTCCTCCAAATCATCCATCAGGTCGTCCTTATGGTATCTCCACAACACACTGACAGGGAGCAACAAGATTTCACCTCTCGTCTCCAAACAAATGAAATGGTTGCTCCGGATATGTCCCATAGTGATATAGGTGGTCGGATCATCACTTACAACGGACCCCCGCTGTCGAAGTGGAAGGAAGGTGCAACACTCCGCTCCGTAAGTTGCGAATACCCTCTGGTACCTCGTGGCGACAAGTAGTCCAAAAAGATAAGTATCGAACCAGAACACATTTGCTGCCAGACTTATGTGGTAATCCAACACTTTAAGAGCTTTATCATACATATCTGACCCGAGGACGCCAAACCATAATGAGGCATACGCGTGAAGTTCATGTGACATCTCCCGCCGGACTTGCGACCAAAGGGATTCGTCACCATGTACGAATGTAGCGATTACCCTGAACCCACAGTGTCCATCACCCATTACATTTTTATAATCAACGATATAATCGAACACGAACTGTTTAACCAAAGATGGGAGGTTGAAAGGCCAGTTGGATTCGTTAGGAGTCATTCGAATACTCCTGGATGATGACCCACTTGACCTGCTGCGACCTACAAATAGTATTTAAATGCATGAACAATATCAGCATCATAATAAATAAGCGAAACAAAAACCAATTGCAAAGGATATGACAACCATATGTACCTCTGCCTCTTGACCTGCCTCTGTCTAGGCCGGCTTCCCTCTCGGCATGCTCGTAGCCAGAAAGGTCTCGCTGCGTGGAGTTGTTCCTCGGCCTTCCCCTACGTGGCCTTTGAATGGGATCTGTGAGGTCAACAATCTCTGGGTGCAAAGTGCTGTGCATGACACCCGCTACCCTATACATGTCCGCAGTCGAACGCTGCGAGGCTTCCACATACATCTCATGCAGTCTACCTTGTGCTGTCTGCCGTTTCTCATCGCTAGGCATATTCCCCTCATCCAAAGATAGGGTCCTCCAGAAGAGGTCCACATCCAAGGGATCAATAAGTGTGTAATTCCTGGCCATTTCAACCATCTGATGCGCACACGGCAAGCCATAGCTGGTTCGCAGTTCACAACCACACATCTCACTGTTCTGCCCATAGACTGCGCCTCGCTTTCTGTATTCTTGTAACAACAACAATATGGCATCTTGCAAAACTCTGCCATTGATCCTACTGTACAACATGTAATTGGCTTCACGGATTGTTTTGCTTCGGGATGCCTCCATTTTACTACGTATCTCACCCAAATGCAACTTTATCATCTCATTTATAGCCAAAAATATTGTAGGAAATGAACCTCTGTTGGTTTTAATTGCGCCCTTCAACTGCGCGTGCGCACTCTCAGCCCTGCATTTATGAAAGACGAACAAATGTCATGTTGTTAATAAGGGAATAATGTGTAATTGTATCATATATATATATATATATATAACTGTAAGCTACAAAATCGAATAGACTCACATGTTGTTTGTGCGCCCTCCATAATGTTTTATCTCTTTAGTCGACACTGAGACAAACTTGGTCCGGTGGGGATCCAACCAAGTATGGTGCAAATAATTAACCACGGACGTCCACCGACCTCTATATTTGGTCTCAATAATCTCCACAGCTTTCGTGAACTTGTCATACGTTAGAGCACTCATAACTCTTCTCCACCGTCCTTCAAACTCATCTAATATTTCTTTGTCTGTACAGACACTGAGTGCTTTCTTCCTCACATCCATAGCAATATGCCGTTTACACAGTAGTTGCTTAGACTCGGGAAAAACAACGTGGACAGCTTTCATTAGAGCTGACTCTCTGTCCGTCATAACAACATGTGGATATGTCGATGGATCAAAAAGTTGCCTCAACCTAGTCATAGCCCAGAAATAAGTTGCATATGTCTCATCCCTCAAGAAAGCAAAGGCAATATGTATGTATTGATCCGTCGGAACATGAGAGACTATCTGAAGCATAGGCATGTCATACCGGTTGGTCTTGTATGTCGTATCCATATACAAAACGTACGGAAACTTACGAAGCATACTAGGGACATCCCCATGGGCGAAGAACACGTCTCAAGCGCGTTACGCTCATCTTCCGCTGTGTACCAGTAGTAGTAACTGTAATCCTGCATCAGTTTCAGGAAATACTGGATATGACTTAAATCTCCCCTCTCTTCTCTCCTAACCTTTGCCGTTTCATTGTAAACCTGCCTAATACGTGTGACATTACTCGCATTGTCATATCGCAGTTTTGACAGCATCTGCTTTGGAGCCACATTTATCTTCATCATTTCTGCAATTTTCTCCTTTTCCTCCTCATTCAACTGGGACTGCTTATGATGCCAGTTTCTAACCAGTGGTAATTCATGGTTGTGGTGCCCTTTAATGACACTCAGCTTCCAGGTACCCTCACTATTCTCTTTTCTTGATACTTTAAAGGGACAACCAGTCAGCTTGCTGCTAGTGTTGTTACGGGATATTTTCCCTTCAACTGGGGGTGCCTTGCTTCTCACTTGCCCCGCTCTATCACAACAAATGTCAACTCTCCCTCTTCTCCCTTTCAGAGGCCCTTTCCACTTTTTAGAAGAGGTAATTTTCGTATCAAACCTATGCGCTGCAGCTCTGACTTCAACCCAGCCAATCAACTCAGCTCGAGTAGTGAACTCTTCATCAGTCGTAAATACATCCGTGTAATCTAGACCGTTTACGTCATCCAAAACGTGCGGAGCCTGTCAAGTAAACCAATATGATATTAGAAATTCCCGCAGTCAGTGAAAAAAATGGAGAATGGACATTTCAGGGTGAAAAACGCCTACTGGAGGCGTGTTTCTCCCTTAAAAACGCCCAGGAAGGGCGTGTTTTTCCATAAACGTCGCCCAAGAGGGGCGCGTTTTATGAGAAAACACGCCACAGGCCACATATTTTTGTAAAAAAACATGCCTATAAGTGGCGCGGTTTTACAAAAACAACGCCCAACACTGTGTTTTCCGTTTAAAAGCGCCAGTGTTGGGCGTGTTTTTTCCCAAAAATTGGTGGCCTTCGGCGACTGTCTCGCAAAAAGTCGCTCAGTACAGGCGCGTTTTTGTGATACAATCGCCCGTCGTGGGCGATTCTCACCCAGTGACGCAAAAACGCGAAAAAGCTCCTACCTTTAAGACATACAAATGGTAATGTCATACGTACCGTGTAATATGTATCTTCATTTGTATTTTCCGCCATGAAACTCAAGCAATGGAAAAGAAATGGATCTAGAATGAATGTATGGATATAGGAGGAATGTAAGAAATGGAGAAATGGAGAAATGGAGAAATTGAGCTTCTCAGCAGTAATGAAGAAGATGGGTAGTTGTGGGTAGGTAAAATTTTTTTCACCATGGTAATTACCAGGGGTATTTATGTCATTTCACCATTTAAAATTTTAAAAAGTGTCATGTGTTTAGTAAAATGGTACCTGTAAATAACATGCCCCTTTTTCTTTTAAGAGAGAAGATAATGAAATTTCTAGCGAAAAAGTTTCGAGCAACAAAAGATTTCTAAAGTTTGTGTTCATTTTCTGAGTGAAGAACAATATGCATTTTTGTTCATACTCCTCTAGGATTTTTTCCATAAAAAATGTATTTTTATTCCAAAATTCCAAAAATAGGGACAATTTTCGGGGAATTCCCGATTTAGTGAAAGCGAAGTTTCGCTTTCTTTGAAAATAGGTTCAGGTTCAAATTTGTAAAGATTTGTACTGAAAGCGAAGTTACCAACTTCGCTTTCTTTGAAAATTTTGTGAAGTGACAAATTTTCAAAAAAAGCGAAGTCTGTAACTTCGCTTTCTTTGAAAAAAGTCAAAGCGAAAATTTGTACTGAAAGCGAGGTTGGTAACTTCGTTTTCTTTGAAAATTTGTAACTCGAAACAAAGTAACGTTACTTTGCTTGCTACTGGAAGCATTGTAAAGTGAAAATTTTTCAAAGAAAGCGAAGTCTGTAACTTCGCTTTCTTAGAAAAAAAACTCGAAGCGAAAATTTAGAAACCAACTGTGTATATATTTAGAAAACATATTTGTAAACAATAAAAGTTTGACACAGTACAATTTTAATTAAAAAAATGGACAGAGTTTCCTCTGTAATAGGATCAAACTCCCTGTTAACAATTCACATCAAATTTACCATTTCTCATTTTTTCATTTACCATTTTTTACCATATTTACCATTTTTTCATAATTCATTGGTGATTATCAATGACTTTACCTTTAAAAACAACAATATATAATAATAAGCCCTAAAAAAATATTTGAACTTACCGTTAACTGGGAGATAATAATGTTAATATTAACTGGGAGATAACAAACAAAGTCCCAATAACAAGCAAAGTAACGTTACTTTGCTTGTTAACTGGGAGATAACAATCAAAGTAACGAGCAAAGTAACGTTACTTTGCTTCGAGTTACAAATTTTCAAAGACTTCGGTTTCTTTGAAAAAACTTGAATCGAAAATTTATACTGAAAGCGAAGTTGATAACTTCGCTTTCTTTACAAATCTTCACAAATTTGAAGTTGGGAACTTCGCTTTTACTAAATCGGAAATTTCACGAAAATTGTCCCTATTTTTGGAATTTCGGAATAAAAATACATTTTTTATGAAAAAAATTCTACTCCTCTACATGATTGAAACTGAATGGTTATAGTCTTGAAAACAATGCGTTTTAACTTGGCTGTAAAAATCACATCCGCATCAAGTATCAATTCTCAAATCTCAAATATCCACGTCAAATCTACTTCTTCTGAAGAATTCTTTTCTGGGTTTTCAAGATTAAAAATTCAATTGTCAACTGTTGTCGGTTGAGGCTTGAGTTGAGAGCACATGAACCAATAATCAAAGAAGCTTGACACTTTCTTGCCAAAATATCAAAGATTAAAGTAATAGTAAGGCCATCCAAACTTGTAACTTTTTTTTGGGGCAATAATTGTCTCTGTGTATATAAGTGACTGCTCGCTTTTTTTTTATCAATGCCGAGTTCATTCATTTATGGATTCGCTGTCCCTCTCTGGTATGGGTCGGTTTCCCCTCGTCACAAGCTGGTATGTGATAACGATAGATAGAGTTGAAAGTTTTGCAGCTCTTTTTTGAAGAAATTGGTTAATTCGTGAGCTGCAACCACAATCTCACTTGCTGCATTTAGGCCCTGTTCGTGTTGGAAAATTTTGAAAACATGATTTCAAAACCTTAGTTTTGGAAATCATTTTTAAATGTAAAAAGTGTATTGAAAATATTTTTATAAAAATGCAGTTGAAATGGAAAAATGTCTGCTCTGGGACAGTTTTTTGATGCATTTCTATGTGAATTGGGTTGCTGAATGTTAAAGCTGTAGAGAGTTTTTGTAGTATGGCTCAACCGCAGTGTGGGGATACTTCGGAAAGCCAGAAAATCGATCTCTCGGAAACTGGAAATGGGTTGGTTATTTCATCCCGGAGTAGAACTTCTGAGAATGCTGGCAATCTGGATGAAGAATCTGCTAAGGAATGGGCTGCTATTGAGAGATTGCCTACTTTTGAACGGCTGCGATGGTCTTTGTTTGATGGCAAGGATGTTAGTGAAGTCAATGCAGAAAGGAAACAGCAATGGAGGGTTGAAGTTACTAAGCTTTCTGTGCCTGAGAAAAATATGTTGATTGAGAAGCTTATTATTGGAGATGTTGAGCATGAAAATCTTCGACTATTACAGAAAATCAGAGAAAGGATGGAAAAGTATGTGTGTTTCTCCTATTCTTCTTCTAAACTATTGTCTTTTTTTTTTGTGTGTGTGTGTTTTGGTTGCTTTAATCTGAGGTTCAAACTTTGGGCTGGTTTGTTATGAGGTTTTAAGGGAGGTTTTGGTGTGATTTTGGGTTTCAAAACCCAAACCTTGATTGACACGAACCAAAAATGATATTTTCCTTAGTGTGTTGAAACTGCCTTAAAATTCTTTTGCCAAAAATAGTTTTTGAAATTTTTTTTTGTCTCCTACATGTTCGTTTGCATGTTTTGGAAAACATGTTTTTATTCTCCAAAACTTCTCTTAAAACCCTAAAACAAACAAGCCCTTAGGGAGGAATGCATATAATTATAAGGATTCTGCAGCAATAGCTCTTCTAAATTTCTGCATTTGTATTGGTAATGAGCCTCATATGTTTCTATTCCGAATTTGCAACATATATAGGCTTCTATGGCTTTGAATTCTCTGTATCATACTATGCTCTCTTCTTGTCAGTAAGTTAGCGAACCGAAAAATGTATACTATTGTTATTGCTGAATGATTTTGGTTAACTAATGTAGAGTTGGGATAAAGACTCCCACTATCGAAGTGAGATTTCAGAATCTACATGTTGAAGCTGAGTGTGAAGTTGTTGATGGAAAGCCTCTTCCAAGTATATGGAATTCTTTGAAAAGCTTTACTTTGGTAAGATGTGAATCCTTTCCAGTTGTTTGTTAAGATCTCTTAATAATAAATTTTGCATCAGATTGCTACTACTTTTTAGTTAAAAGGATTGTAGTTTTTGTCCAGTTCAGAAATGAAAAGCCACTTCTTTTCTTTTTTGTTTTGCAGAACCTTGTGAGGCTTCCATGTTTGAAGCCGCAGTTCACCAAGATCAACATCATTAGTGATGCAAGTGGTGTCATCAAACCGGGAAGGTAATTGCAGCTCACTAATTCAATAATCAACCAGATGATTAGATAGTAATTTACTAAAATCAGTCATGATCACAATGCAGGTTGGCTCTATTGCTAGGTCCTCCGGGAGGTGGGAAGACGACATTGTTGAAAGTGCTATCGGGAAATCTAAGCAAATCTCTCCAGGTCCTCTAATTTGGCTTGTTTTTATGGACTGCAATACAAAATTAGCATCTTTAGGATAGGGTGGAAATGCAGTTTATGTAGTTATCTTTAGGTGTCTTTTATGCATAAATCATAACACTTCCACACTTCTTCATAATAGGTTGTTGGGGAGATTTCTTACAATGGATACAGATTAACAGAGTTTGTGCCCCAGAAAACTGCAGTCTACATAAGCCAATACGATCAGCATATTCCAGAGTTGACGGTTAGGGAAACACTTGATTTTTCATCTTGTTTTCAGGGTGTTGGTAGCAGAGAAGGTACACTTTCCAGCGCAAACAAATATGATCTTATAGCTATAAACTGTTCTTAGGCTTCCGAAGTGACAACTTTATTCATCGATGTGTAGAAATTATGATGGAGCTCATAAGAAGGGAGAAAGCAACAGGAATTCGTCCAGAACCATATATAGATACTTACATGAAGGTAACCTTATCATATGACTGCTAATTTTTAGTTTTCTCCATCCATTTTTCTTATATTCTAGTTTTCTAACAGCTATTTTTTACAGGCAATTTCTATTGAAGGACAAAAAACAACTCCTCAAACTGACTACATTTTGAAAGTAGGTTGATTTCGATTTGGAAGTTATCAATATTAACTGGGGATATAAATTATAATATGTATGAATGTGAAGTTTTTTTCCCCTTTTTTAAGAGATTCTTGGACTAGATATCTGTGCCAACACGATTGTGGGAGATGCCATGAGGAGAGGAATCTCTGGAGGCCAAAAGAAAAGGCTGACAACAGGTAGTCAAGCCATTTCCTTTTTCTTTTCGTGTTTTTTTTTTCAGTTTTGGTGAGAATGGTCCTCTCATTCTTTGAATCTTCATGAGGATAGATGACATATCAGATATACATGTTTTTTGGCCATTTTAGTTAATAAGATTAGTCCCTCATTTTACTAGGGGAGATGGTTATTGGCCCAGCAAAAGCTTTGTTTATGGATGAAATATCAAATGGCTTGGACAGTTCAACTACTTATCAGATAGTTTCTTGGCTTCAGCAGCTGGCACATCTGACTGATGCAACTATATTGGTGTCACTGCTTCAGCTGGCGCCAGAAATATTCGATCTCTTTGATGACATAATCTTGATGGCTGAAGGAAAAATTGTATATCATGGACCCAAGAGTAATGTTTTGGAATTTTTCGAAAGCTGTGGATTCAAGTGTCTCAAAAGAAAAGGAGTAGCTGACTTTCTGTAGGAGGCAAGCACATTACTAAAGCAATCACACGATTTTTTTCACTTGTATTGTTTTTCAAGTAAGTTAACCATTCACATGTTTTGAAATTCAGGTAATCTCGAGGAAAGATCAAGCACAATATTGGTGTCAAGGCGAAGAGACCTACACTTATGTTTCTGTCAATACATTCTGTGAGATGTTTAGGGAATCATCTCATGGAAAGATGCTGGATCATGAACTTTCGCGGCAAACATCCAAGTATAATGACAAGAAAGGTGCCTTAAGCTTTGATGTATATTCACCTCCTAAATGGAGACTTTTTAAGGCTTGCCTTCGCAGGGAGTTTCTTCTAATGAAAAGGAACTCTTTCGTCTATGTGTTCAAATCTGTTCAGGTTAGTATGAATACTTCTATGTTCCTTTTACTTCATTCTGATTTGCCTTGGCATCACTGTCAATTCGGTTTCTTGGATGCAGCTTTTCATAATTGCATCAATCACTATGACTCCATGCAAATTTTTATTTGGGAGCTCTGTTCTATGCCCTTTCAATTCTTCTTGTTGATGGAATTCCAGAACTGTCAATGACTGTTTCAAAACTTCTTCTACAAACAAAGAGATATGCACTTTTACCCCGCGTGGGCGTACTTAATCCCGGCTACCATCTTGAAGACTCCTCTCTCATTGCTTGAAGCTGCAGTCTGGACCACTTTAACTTATTACGTAATTGGTTACAGTCCTGAGGTTGGCAGGTGAGTTCCATCCAAATGATGACAGTTCTGATTGCCTGAGCTCAGTATAGGCCCTGTTCGTTTCTATATTTCCATAAACATGTTTTTGAAGTTTTGAATTTTATACTAATTTCTCATCATTTCCAATATATCTTTCGACTTTTCAACTGCACCCATTTATATTTTCAATACAGTTTTCACATTTAAAAATTATTTCCAAAACCAAGTTTGTAAAACATGTTTTCTAAACTCTCCAATACGAATAGTTTGTGAGAATAATGGTATAGTAGTGTTTTAACACAAGTTCACATTCAGGTTCTTTCGCCAGCTAGTGCTATTTTTCGCTATTCACTTGACATCCGTATCCATATTCCAGTTCTTGGCATCTGTCTGTCGAACTCTTGCTGCAGCCACAATAGCAGCCAACTGGACAGTTCTATTTGTCTTCCTATTTAGTGGCTTCATAATTCCATGGTGTAAGATCCTTAAATCCTCTGGAGTTTCTTTCTATCTACAGTTTTATTGCAACTAAGCAGAACAAGGAACTCAACTAGCCGACTTAATTGCAGCTTCCATGCCAGTTTGGTTGAAGTGGGGATTTTGGATTTGTCCATTGACATATGGTGAGGTTGGCCTTGCCATAAATGAGTTTCTCGCTCCAAGATGGCAACAGGTGATGATATTTTCAGTAGCTATCAATTATACTTTTACTCTATGAGTCTAAACTTTGTTGGATTTGGCATTTGCTGTTTTCTGTATTCAGACACTTCCAGCCAACAAAACAATGGGGCAAGAAATACTTGAAAAACATGGTTTGAGCTTTGGTGGAGATCTATACTGGATTTCATTGGGTGCTTTGTTGGGATTTACAATATTGTTCAATATTGGATTCATTCTAGCCTTAAGGTTCTTGAAAGGTAACATATCATTCATATCCTGTCATGATGGAATTGCATAGACAATGTTTGAATTCTTATTGGCATTTTAATTGCAGCTCCTGGTTATAGGGCCATCATCTCAAGGGAAAAACTCTCCCAAATGAAAGAAAGGAGTAAATCCATGGTTCACGCAGCGGAAGACTCAACAGATTATACTTCCAGAAAAGTTAAGAAATCCTGTAAAGGTTGGACAATTTTCCTTTCATTACATCTCCTTCCAATCTTATTTCCAGTTTGCCTGATATGTGCTATAAAGTGTCTTATCCTGTTATTGCAGAAACAATGGTTTTACCCTTTGAACCTCTGGTAATAGTGTTCAAAGATGTGCAATACCACGTTGATGTCCCCGTGGTAATCAAACAATCCAAATTTCAACAAAAACATAGATAGATGTTGGCTAAATTGATTCATTTTGACCAAAGCATGTAGTGAATTATTTTCCGTTCTTTCAGGCAATGAAAGATCATGGCTTCAATCAGAAAAAGTTACAGCTTCTTCATGATATCACAGGTACATTTAGACCTGGTGTTTTGACAGCACTTATGGGTGTAACTGGAGCTGGGAAAACTACTCTTCTTGACGTTCTTTCGGGTAGAAAAACAATTGGTACTATTGAAGGAGAAATAAGAATTGGAGGCTATCCTAAAGTTCAAAAGACATTTGCTCGAATATCAGGTTACTGTGAACAAGCAGACATACACTCGTCTCAAGTTACCGTGGAAGAATCGCTTATTTTCTCTGCTTGGCTCCGCCTTCATCCTGAAATTGACTCAAAAACTAAGAATGTAAGCCGTGGCATCTTATAATTATGTGAACATTTCGTTTCCTTCTTCATTTTCCACGTAAAAAATGTGTGTGTAAAATTTTGTGGCATCTCTTCAGGAATTTGTGAAGGAAGTCCTTCAGACAGTTGAGCTTGATGGAATCAAATATTCTTTAGTAGGTGTGCCAGGTGTTAGTGGTTTGTCAACTGAGCAACGCAAGAGACTTACAATTTCCGTTGAGCTAGTAGCTAATCCTTCCATAATTTTCATGGATGAGCCTACAACTGGATTGGATGCAAGAGCAGCTGCAATTGTGATGCAAGCGGTGAAGAATGTGGCTGATTCAGGGAGAACAATTGTTTGCACTATCCACCAACCAAGCATTGACATTTTCGAAACTTTTGATGAGGTAGGCTTCAACCAAGAACGGATAAGAAGTGACACTAATCATTGTTTTCGTTTTAACCAGTAATGTAAGTTTCTTTGATGATTCTTTCAGCTTATTCTGCTGAAAAACGGGGGGAAGATGATTTACTGTGGACCATTGGGCAAGTATTCAAGTGAAGTTATCGAGTATTTTGAGGTGAGTTTCCATGTTATGGGATGCCGTAGTTTTGTGCCTTTATTTAATGATCTTTACATCATATATAAAGCTCTCATTTTCCCAAATGCTTAATTCTGATAGGCTATACCTGGTGTGCCAAAGATAAAAATGAATTATAATCCAGCAACATGGATCTTAGAGGTCACTTTTGCTCAATCCAAAGCAAAACTTGGAGTGGACTTTGCTCAGATCTATAGAAATTCATCTCTCTATGAGTAAGTGCTGAAGAATTGAGCTTGTTTATATATACAAATGACAGTTAAATCATCCTGGATTCCCGATCTTTCTGAGGGGAATTCATTAAGTAGTAGTGCCTTGGTTGTAGGAAGAATGAAGACATTGTGAAGATGTTGAGTACTCCAGCTCCTGGTTCCAAAGTTCTTGAATTTTCCTCCCACTTTTCACAAAATACCTGGGGACAGTTGCCTCTGGAAACAACACTTGTCCTACTGGAGAAACCCCTCGTATAATCTGACCCGAATCTTCCTCATGTCTATGGGAGGTCTGCCTTTTGGAGGACTCTTTTGGAATCAAGGGCAAAAGCTGTGAGTATAATATTGTACTAATACCACACACAAACTGATGCTACATCAGCAAACTAGTAACTCCTTCTGTCTCATTCGAAGAGTCGTGAGGTACAGCTGTTTATGAGATTGTTTCTTTTGTAGGAATGACCAACGAAGCCTGTTCAACATATTTGGATCAATGCTCATCACCCTGATCTTCTGTGGTGTAAATAATTCTTCTTCAGTTTTGCCATACGTCAGCACAGAGCGAACTATTTTCTACCGAGAAAGATTCGCCGGGATGTATTCTTCATGGGCTTTTGCAGCTGCCCAGGTTTATAATATATATACGCATTACTTCCATATTAGTTCTATTTCAACAGTTAGAACTGTCCCACTACTTCTCCTGGTTATGATCATAGGTTCTTGTGTTGAGAATTGCAGGTTGCAATTGAGATTCCATACAGTTTTGCTCAAACTCTTGCCTTTACAATCATTTCATATCCAATGATTGGGTATTATGGTTCAGCTTCTAAGTTCTTGTGGTACTTTTATGTCATATTCTGTACATGCTTGTACTTCAATTACTGGGGAATGCTTCTGGTTTCAATCACTGCCACACTTCCTCTTGCATCAATTGTTCTGTCAGGTTCTTACACAATGTTCAACTTGTTTGCTGGATTTTGGGTTCCTCATCTGGTAAGTATCATTATTAGCCTAGATTTGTTCAATGAATTTGTAGTATTTATCCTTAGCATTATCAAAATTTGAAGTTCATTAGGGAAGATTGATTGATTTAATTTTGTGGAGAATGAGCAGTGATACTTGTTCATCGCCCCCCCCTCTCTCTCGGTTTTGTGAGAGATGACTTTTGTAGCTGGTGAGATTCAAATTTCTGACATTTAAAATGGATGTATAAGTCATAATCGTTGCACCACTGCTTGAAACCTTATCATCCTCTTTTTTGAATCATTCTAAACAAGTCAAACTCATCTCCTAGATCTTAGCTCAGCGGTATTTCACTTTGTCCTCCACTTGGAGTTCCTGAGTCTAATCCCCTTAACTACCGTTGGTCCATGCTGATGTGGGTTTGGGGTGGCCCATTTAGCTGTGGAAGATTAGTCTCATTTTTAGAAGAGTGAAGCCCATAAGCATTATGGGAGTGGCGCGGGCGAAGCCCGTAAGCTCTGTAGTGTGTGATAGTAATTCAGCTAGTGAGGATGAGGATAAATCTATGAAGATAAAAAGTAATGGTAATAAAATAAACAAATCATACTCATTCAACTCAATCTCATCATTCTCTTCATTGATTATGCAACAAAATCAAAATGTGTGTGTGTTCCAAAATGCTGACAAATCCCAAATGTTATTTTGATTTGCAGAGAATTCCCAAGTGGTGGATCTGGTTGTATTATTTGATTCCTTCTTCATGGGCTCTAAATGGTTTGATTACTTCACAATATGGAGATATTTAGGAAGAGGCTAATGTGTTTGGTCAAACTACAACTCCAGCAAGCTTTCTGAAAGATTACTATGGCTTTGATAGGAATCAATTGCCTGTTGTGGCCTTTATGTTGATGCTGTATCCAGTTGGTTTGCTACTTTTTTTTTTTTTTTTTTTTTTGAATGGAAAAGCTGTGTATTAATGGCGCTGGAAATCGTCCAGCAACGTTTGAGATACAAAAGCGGGCGGCAATGGCCACCAATACTCCTGTTGGGGCCCTGTGGCCCCATGCTATGCTAACAGATGCGCAATGACATTTTTGCCCCTTTCGACCCAGTATATGCCTCGAATACCTATTTCATTACTCACCGCCACAATCCTGGAGATAATGCGCTGAGCCCCAACCTCTGAGCACCCTTCTCCTCTGGCCGCCAGTACTACCACAGCCGCATCTCCCACAACTGAACATCTAGTCCACCCCTTCTGCCCAATCAGCTCGAGCGCCGCTAGACAGGCTGTCGCCTCTACTTCCTCTGGGGAGCAAACCCCTGTAATTTTCCTCGCTATGCCGCCTAACCACCGACCCTCTTTATCCGATCCAAAAACCCCAATCGCCGCTCGACGGGTCAAGGGGTGGTAGGCCGCATCAAAGAAGACCTTAATACCAGGGGGGGCTCTGGCCAAGAGAATAGAGAATGCTAATGAGGGATCCTCTTTCTCCGGGTAGGCTCTCGCGGCCTTGAAGTTCCGTAGGGCCGCCACCGCTGACTGCATTACCCCAAGAGGCCAGTGCATAGGCTCCCCATGTACTCGTTTGTTCCTTTGGAACCAGATAAGATCCAGTGTGATGGCTATGAATTCGCATGTTCCTCCAGGGGTGCGCAACAATATTTCCTTAAGCCAGGCATGACCCTCCTCCTTCCGATGGGCCACAATGGTGTCTATGCAACCTGCTAACTCCCACACCGTAACAGCGAATGAGCACTCAAAGAACAGGTGGCGGAGATCGTCGGTAGCACCGTAACACAGATGGCAGAGTAATGGTCCGGCCAGTATGTGGCGCCGCTGCAAAGCGTCCTGCGTAGGTAATATAGCCTTACAAAACCTCCATAGGAACTGCTGCACTATGGGTGGAATGTGTAGACTCCACAAGCGGCGCCAGAGGGGGTCTCCCTCTCTCCCAGGTGGGTCCCCAGTCTCCGGGGTTAGGGCTTTTGACATGACAAGGTGGTAGGCGCTCTTCACACTATGGCGTCCCCTTTTATCTGGGTACCATATCCAACGATCTGCCCTTCTGGGTCACGCAAGGGGATATCACATATGGTAGAGGCTACATCTGGTGGAAAGAGCGCATGGATAAGATCAGAGTTCCACTGCTTCGTCGCCTGATTAATCAGTTCTGAGACCCGACCAGGTGGAACAAGGCCCATGGGCAGATACTGAGGTGGAGTCATGCCCTGGCCGGGTATCCACGGGTCCTGCCACACCCAGGTACTCTGTCCATTTCCCACCATTCTTCTAAGTCCCAGCTTCAGCACCTCTCGCCCCTCCAAAAGGCTCCGCCATGTGAAAGAGGATCGATTGCCCAACCCCGCCTCAAGAAAACTTTCCTCCGCATAATACTTCGCCTTCAGTACTCTGCTCAAGAGCGAGTGGGGCCGGGTAAGCAACCCCCATGCTTGCCTGCTCAGCATTGCCTGATTGAATGCCTTCATCTGCCGAAACCCAAGCCCTCCATCCCTCTTACTCCGTGCCAATTTGTCCCATGCCACCCAGTGTAGTCCTTTCCCCGGGTCAGATCCTCTCCAGAAGAAGCGAGCCGCCATAGCCTGGATGTCCCCAAGCACACCGTCTGGTATACGGAAGCATGACATGGCATAGGTTGGGATAGCCTGGACCACAGACTTGATAAGTATCTCCTTTCCTGCACGACTCAGTGACTCAGCTCTCCAACCCTCCAGCCGCGCAGCAACCCTGTCTTTTATCGATCTAAAGACCCCAGTTTTGTCCCGCCCCACCACGCAAGGGAGGCCTAGATATTTCTCGTGCTGGGTCACCTCTCTCATGCGCAGCAAGGCACAGATTTCCTGACGTGTTCCAGGAGGTGTTGCACCACTAAAGTAGATGGCAGATTTGTCAAAATTTATACGCTGGCCCGAGATTCTGGAGTAGGCCATGATAGCCGTCTGCATGTATGCCGCCTCATCTATGGTGGCCTCCCCAAAGAGCAAGGTGTCGTCTGCAAAGAACAGATGTGAGATCCTGGGTGCCCCTCTCGCGACCCCGATTCCCGCCAGCTTACCACTGCACTGAAGGTCATGGAGCATCGATGAGAATACCTCACTGCAGATAATAAACAGATAAGGGGATAATGGATCTCCCTGTCTGATCCCACATTCCGGAGCCAGCCTTCCAAAACACTGGCCATTAAGCAAAAAGGAGAATTGCACCGATGCCAAACATCTGTTTATCAGATCCACCAGCTGCTTTGGGAACCCAAACTTCTCCAGCAGGGGACAAACAAACCTCCACTCCACTCTGTCGAACGCCTTGCTCATGTCAAGCTTCAATGACATCAGCTTCCTACCCTGCACTCCTTGCAATTTCATGTAGTGATGCGTCTCATATGCCAATAACACGTTGTCCGTGATCTGACGGCCTGCAACGAAAGCCGCCTGCGTCTCACTAATTACTGTTGGCAGTGCCCCACGGATCCGGAGAGCAACGACTTTTGACGCGATGCGATAAACCACATTACATAGGCTGATAGGCCGGAATTCTGTCACCCTGGTTGGGGAGGCCACCTTAGGAATCAGTACAATATGCGTGTAGTTGACCCCTGAGGGAAGCTCTCCCGAATTCAGCACACCTAGAATAAAAGCCTGCACACAAGGGCCCACAATATGCCAAAAGCGCTTAAAAAACACAGGACTCATACCATCAGGGCCTGGGGACTTGTAAGGGTGCATGGATTTAAGCGCCTAGACAACCTCCTGCTCTGTGTAGGGCTGTTTCAGCCTCTCCTGATCCGCCAACGGGACCCTCGGTTGTAAGCGGGCTAGGGCAGCTGCTATGTCCTCCACTGATGGGGAAGAGGAAGTGAAAATGGACCGGAAGTGATCGTAGATAAGACCCTCAATGGTGGCCGGATCCTCTTGCATGACGCCCGCCGCGTCCTCCAACCCCCGGATCATATTCACCTCTCGCCGTCGGGAGGCATACTTATGGAAATATGAAGTGTTCCGATCCCCCTCCTTATACCAGTGTTGTTTCGCCCGCTGCTTCCACCTTATGTCCTCCTGGTCCAGCAGATTATCCAGCTGATACCTTAGCCCAGCCAACTGATCCTGGGCTTCCGCCGTGATTTCTCCCCTTTCCAATGCCAGGATGCGTTTTCGCGTATGATCAATCTGCTCTGTCAGGTGCTCAGACTCATATTTCCCCCAGTTGACTAAGCTAACCAAGCAGCGATCTAGCTTAGCCGGTAGGGAATCCAAATCCGCGTCCCAACTTTCTCTAACCATCCGCTCACAATCCGCCCTCTTTACCCAGAGTGCTTCAAACCGTCTAGGCCGTAGACGAGTCTGGCCCCCCTTAGGTCGAGGAGTCTTCCACAGCTGTATGTGTAGTGCCATATGATCTGAGTGAAAGGCTGCGCAGTGATATACCCTGCTGCATGGGAACGCATCATGCATTTTTGCATTCCATGTCGCCCTATCCAATTGTCCCCTCTGGGTTCCTGGCGCCCTCAAATTCCTACACCAGGTATAGGGGTGGCCCCGGAACCCCATGTCCACCAAACCACAGTCTGCCAGGACAGAGCGAAAAGCGTTGAGTTGTGATTCTGGGCGATGTAGACGGCCTAGATATTCTTTATGCGCGAGCACTTCATTAAAGTCCCCTCCACAAAGCCATGGGAGACCTTTGTCAAACTGCAATAATGTACGAAACAACTGCCAGGAAGTCGGGCGCCTAGCCACCGCTGGCTCCCCATACCAACCAGTGAAACGGAAAAGCAAACTGTCCAGCATCACATCCACATCAATAAACTGAGTATGAAAAGAATTCAATAAAACTGTAACCGTGGGCTTCCAAAGGAGCAGCAGGCCCCCTGAACGCCCCTGCGATGGAACCGACAAACCAAAATAACGAAATTTCAACTTTATTGTTTCGCAAAATAAATGACAAGATTTTGTTTCAGACAGGAAAATTAAATCTGGCTTAGTCGAACGGATAAGTCCGCCCAACTCACGAACTGTCGCAGGATTTCTCAACCCCCGACAGTTCCAACATAAAATACTCATGGAGACGGGGCGGACTGAGCATCATCGTCAGCCCTGGCCCCTTCATCATTGCTAGCTGCTTCACTCTCTAGATCCTCCACCACCTTGTCCCTGTTCTTACCCTGTCGCCCTTTCTTAGTAGCTTGCTGTTTGGTCAAATTAATTCCGGCTGAAAAAGACAAACCATGAAAATCAGAACCAAAGCCCTCAGTGGGCGAAATAGAGTGAAAACCATGTAGAGACATCTCTTGATTAAAGTCCTGCAGGGACCTATTAGAATTTAGGCCATGCACAGACACAATAGAATTCAAGCCATGCATGGGCATATGAGCATTTAAGCCATGCATGGGCATAGGAGCATTTAGGCCATGCATGGGCATAGGAGCATTTAATCCATGCATGGGAATAGTATATTTTAAACCATGCATGGACGGATCCTCTTTAGCTTTATGCATAGGCACCACTTTCGAAACTTTTGTTTTGCATTTTTTTTGCAGAGTCTCAGCCGCGATCCATTCCGAAGTCGCACGTTCAGCATGAAATAAAACCAATTTTCTCTTCCCACGCTTTGGTGCTAGCGGCTGAATTTTGGTCTGGACGGCTGGACGATTTCTCACCAATTTGCGAGCTGAAGCATCCAATTGGATCGGCACTTCCCGCAGCACAGCATCCTCCATCCCCGTCGGTACGACTGCCAACCCAGACGGAGCAGCTTCCAGCAGCAGCGGGACATGAGCAGGTTTGTCCCCTTCCGACGAGCGAGGCGGGGAGGGAGGTTCCTCTAGCCAGCCAGCGGAACTTCCAATCACACAACCGTGCGGAGTTGGGACAGGGCCAAAACCCGGCGGCACCGTCAGCGCATCCACTTCCTTCCAATGATCAACTTCGGAGTGTCCAGAGTGGTGGGTTTGTCGCAATGATCCGGCCAAGCGGTTGAACACCTTGCTTACCGGAATTATCGCTTGACTCTGCAGCCCCTTGAATAAATCCTCCTCTTGCGGCTTCGGTTGGGACTGATGGCTTTTTTTTCCTCCCGTACCTTGTGGTGGTGACAGTCCATGTGCTTCCGTGCTTGCCGACGTCGTATTTTGGTGTTGCTTGGCAGGAGGGGAACCTCGGCGTGCAGCGACAGGAACTGACGACGACGACCGAGCCGACTTCGGAGGGTCATGGGGGCTCACGTTGGGCGGAGAACGTAGCCATGTACCGTAGCCTAAAGTTATCGACCCATCCAGATGGCCATGTTCCAACTTGGAGCACCCATTCATGGAGTGACCCACTAACCCACAGATGTAACAAAAATCAGGCAGCTTCTCATACCGGAGGACACAAGTGTGAGTCTTGCCCATGTACGCCACCGGGATAACACGTTTCAATGGCTTCGTGACATCCACCTCAACTCGCATCCGTAGGTACATCCCCATGCAGCGATTGTGATGATTAGTGTCAACCTCCAAGTTCCGGCCTACCGTTGCGCCCGCCGTTGGAGCAAATTCTGGCGAGAGCAGTCCCAACGGGAGACCATAGATATGGATCCAAAACGGACACATCGTAAACTGGAGCTCCGATACCACCATGTCCGCGCGATAGTCCTTCAGTAGCAGTAACCAGCGATCGAAGATCCACGGACCAGCATCCAAGACCCACGCTTTCTCGGCCATGTTTCCAAATTCAAAACAAACAGTATTTTTCGCCAACTGGTAACAGCGAAGGCCATACCTCAAGTTCCAAACCTTGCGAAATAAGCCGGCAATCTGTGAGGAGGGAATTACCCTCGGCGCAAGTAACTTACCCACCAGAGCCACCATCGGCTGATCCACCGATAGCGGGAGAGCATCCGCATCGAGGACCACTTTTTCCTCCTCCGTGAGGGAGAAGTTCTCCATCAGCGCTAGCAATTCTGAGTCCATCCAAGAAGAGAACCAACGTCCAAGGAACTAAGAAGACTCCAAGTAAGGATGAGAAATCTGAGCGGACGATCAAATTTTGTGGGCGGCGGCAGTGGCTTGACGCCTAGGCTACGGCTCCAAGGGTTTCGGAGAGGAGCCAGTTGGTTTGCTACTTTATTTGCTTACTTTATTGGGAGATTAAATTTCCAAAATAGATGAAAACTTATTGTCTATTTTTTCTTCAGGAAAAACTGACTTTATTAATTAACGGCGCTAGAAATCGTCCTACAACAAATTAAGAGATCAAAGTTATTTGTCTATTGAAACTTTTCTGACATTGATAAGATACAATTAATTTTGAATATTTTCCAAGATACAATTACTTTTGAATATTTTCCAATAAAATTAATATATCTTGGGCATATAGCATACTTTGTGTGTTGTTGACAAGTTTAATAAAATCAGAGGATTTCAACAGCAAGAGCCAAAATATTTTGTTCCGACTAACTAAAAAACATTATAAATCGAAAGAATTACTTTTTTCATCTCAATAAAAAAAAAAGGGTCATTTTTTTTAATAATAAAGTGGGCCTTAGGTTTAGGACCATAGACCCATATTCGCGACAGACTTCGTATCCGAGGAGTTACACGTAATATCCAAAGTAATTAATATAACATTCATTTACATGTTCAAAGACATTCAACATCACTTCAGTCTGTTACCATATATATATATATATATATATATTACTCCATTAATAGCTAATAAATGAAAATCAAATCACTCTTATGAAGATTTATGATTCCAATCTACATAAATCTGAATCGACTATTCAACATTCACATCTTAACTAGATTCAAACTCTAGAAATAAAGCAAGTGTGGTTTTATCCTTCAAAATTGAATTCTTTCAATTTCTGACACAGAGAATGGCGAGAGCGAATCAACTAGTGTTCATCATGGGTTTTATCCTCTTTTTTGCCATGTGCTCTCGAGCTGTAATTTTCGCAAAAGTTTCTTCAATTTTTCAGTATTCCTATTTAGTTTTCCATTTCTTGTGAAAATTTTACATTAAAACTTTTTTGCTGTGCTTTTTAAAAGTATCTTTTCAAAATCTTGAATTAATAATGCTAAGTGTATTGGCCAACTCTTAATTTGTGCAGGATTGGTGTGTAGCACAAAATTGTGCTCCATTTGCTAAGCTACAAGGATTTTTAGATTATCTTTGCGCAGTATTGGACTGTAGTCCAATACTACCAAATGGCGCCTGCTACACACCCAACACACTCAAAGATCATGGATCTTGGGCTCTGAATATGGATTATAAGGTTCATGGTCGATGTAATGATGACATTGGCACTCTGATCAATTGGGATCCATGTAAGTTTATTCAATTCATCTTTTAAGTCTATCGTTTGAAATAAGAACAAATATGAGTCATAAAATAAAATGGGAAGAAAAATTATTAAATTGTAAAATGTCTCTTCTTCTTTTCTTTTTGTAAATAAGAGTTTCAATTTTCTCCAGTTAAATAAGAAATGAGAGGCTTTTATATATATATTGAAAATTCAGTTTAATGTTTTTTTTTTTTTTTTTTTTTTGACCTTTTGATGCAGCTCATGATCAGTGCCAGTACCTATAATCAATCGAAAATGAAGATGTATTAGTTACTCAATTGTATTGATCTTAATTTGCTTCACAACTTGTCTAAAGATTATCAAGCAGTTTCTATGAGATGATGTATTGTATTGCTTGATATTAAATGATGAAATATAAAACTTTTCAAAAGTGTTATTTAATTACTTGACATTTATATTGTAGCCTATGCTGTAAATTAGCCAAGTCGCTTGTACATGACTTGGTCTAAGCTTGCCTTAAGTTTGGTCAATAATGAGTTGAAGTGGAGATTGAGCCAGCTCGACCTATTATTTAGCCTAGGTCGAGCTCAAATAATATTGGCTTAGTGGCTTATCGAGTCAACTAAGCCATCCGTATTATTTTCATATTAAAGCGTTACAAAATTTTATTCAATATCATGTTATGATTACAATTTGGGCAGCAATAAAGAAAGAGACATTATATGTAGAGGGAGAAAAATATGAATAATTGAGTAGAATAACATGAGTAGAATGAGGGAGGGTTGGGGTGGGGGGTCGTGGGTTTGATTCTTGGGCGGTGCAAGGGTAGAAAAAGAAAAAAGAAAAAAAAGAAAAGAAAAGTAGAATGATAGTTTCGAAGAAATTAGGAATCCTTGAATATCTACATAATGAATTTGCATCCACCTGTCAAGATTTACAGTTTAATCCTTGAAAATTTCATTCTTTCAATTTCCCAGACAAATTACAAAAGTTGAGTAAATGACTAGGAATCACATTTCTCAAAAATTTCTACTTTGATATGTTTGAAATATTGGGCTTTAGGTTTATGTCCATAGACTCATATTCATGTCAGACTCTGTAACTGAGGAGTTACACATAATATTAAAAATAATTAATATAACATTCATTCACACGTTCAAAGACAGTCAACATCACTTCAATATATTACCATATATATAATGTTACTATTAATATATTACCATATATATAATGTTACTCCATTAATAGCTAATAAATGAAAATCAAATCACTCTTATGGCGATCTATGATTACCATCTATATAAATCTGCATCGATTAGTCAAAATTCACATCTTAATTAGATCCAAACTCTAGAAATAAATGAAGTGTAGTTTTGATTTTTCAAATTTGAATTCTTTCAATTTCTCACGCAAAGAATGGCGAGAGCGAATCAACTAGTGTTCATCATGGGTTTTATCCTCTTTTTTGCCATGTGCTCTCGAGCTGTAATTTTTGCAAAACTTTCTTCAAATTTTCATTATTCCTATTTATTTTTCCATTTCTTATGAAATTTTACATTAAAACATTTATTTTTGTTGGTTTTTAAAATTTATTTTAAATATCTTTTCAAGATCTTGAATTAATAATGCTAAGTGTATTGGCCTAACTCTTAATTGTGCAGGACTGGTGTGTAGCAAAAATTGTGCTCCATTCGCTAAGTTACAAGGATTTTTAGATTATCTTTGCGCAGTATTGGACTGTAGTCCCATACTACCAGATGGCGCCTGCTACGCACCCGACACACTAAAAGATCATGGATCTTGGGCTTTGAATATCGATTATAAGGTTCATGGTCGATGTAATGATGACATTGGCATGCTAGTCAGTTTGGACCCATGTAAGTTTATTCAATTCATTTTCAAGTCAATCGTTTGAAATAAGAAAAAAATATGAGAAATAAAATAAAATGAGAGGAAAAGCGAAAGAAGAAAAATTATTAATTCGTAAAATGTCTTCTTTCTTTCATAAATAGGATTTTTATTTTTTTTTTCTCCAGTTAAATAAGAAATGAGAGGCTTTTATATATATTGAAAAATCGGTTTAATGTATTTTTTGACCTTTTGATGCAGCTCATGATCAGTGCCAATACCCTCATTAATCAAAAATGGAGATGTTGCAGTCTAAATTAATTTAATTTGATTTAATACTCAGTTGTATTGATCTTAATTTGCTTCACAAGTTGTCTAAAGATTATCTAGCAACTTCTATGAGATGTGTCATTGTATTGCTTGATATTCAATGATGAAATATAAAGCTTTTCAAAAGCATTCTTTAATTACTTGACATTTATATTGTAGTCTATGATGTAACTTAGCCAAGCCGCTAGTAAATGGCTTGGTCAAAGCTTCCCTTAAGTTTGGTCAAATACCGAGTTACAGAGTAGATTGAGCCGCCTCAACTTCTTATTTAACAAAGGTCGAGCTCAAATAATATTGGCCCAGTCTCGGTGGCTTATGAAGTCAATCGAGCCAACCAAGCCATACTATTTATATATTATATTATATATTTTCTTTTAATTTTTTTCTTAAAAGATATTTTAGAACTCAAATTGAAACTGAAACTTTATTATTATTATTTTTTTGGCTTAGTTAACTTGAGTCGAGCTCAAGTCAAATTGTTTTTTTGAGCTGAGTTCGAGTTAGTGCATGTTCGCTCGCTTATTTAAATTCTATAACTGTATGTACAATAGAGAGTCAAACAAGACACACGTATAGAATCTAAACATAAATGATGGCACGAGCACAAAATGACATTGTGTGGACAATTTTATCCTTCTAACTCGAGGCTATACTTTTTTTAAAATACCAAAATGCCCTTCAACCAAAATTAAAAACATCATTGCCCTAACCTTTCAATTTTGATTTTGCACCGTAAAGTACTAGGTTCAAAATTCATAAATTGCCTTCAAACAGTTAATTATGAGCATTCTTGCACTAAAACTTTGCCTTGTTCTGCTTGAATGTTTTTTTCATTTCCTCAATTAGTTCTTGAATTTCTTTTCCGAATGTTGGATTTTATCAAATTAATATTTCACTAAAATAGAATAAATTAATAACAATTGATCAGTTATGAAAAGTTGTTATAAGTATTATTGCTGTAACTGACAAAACCAGCCACCAACATCACAAACCCACCACCTCCCTCCTCCTCCCCTCACCTCAGCAACAACAACAACAACCCATCAACACCATCACAAACCCACCTCTGCCGCCCTCCTCCCCTCTCCCTCAGAAATTGCAAAAATAACAAGAAAATCATAGAAAGATTGTATTTTAGCTTTGATTCCAAAATTTGGAAGCCTCATTTGATTGAGATGAATACACATTGTAGAAGAGGAAGAAGAAGAAGAGGGAGAGGGAGAGGGAGAAGAAAAAGAAGAGGGAGAAGAAGAAGAAGGAAGAAGATGAGAGTGATGAAGATGAAGAAGGAGAAGAAGAAGAAGAAGAATGAGAAGAATAAGAAGAAGAAGATAGTTAAGATGAGTGGACGGCTGCGGCCGCGGAGGACGGCGGCTGGCCACGGGTGTGGGCAGGCGGCGGCGGACGGCAGCGGCAGGCTTGAAGAAGCTGAAGGAGAGTGGGAAGAAGAAGAGGAGGAAGAAGAAGAAGAAGAAGAAGGAAGGAAGGAGAAAGAAGGAAAAAAATTTTTGAAATTAAGTTTGAAACTTTTTTTTAAAAACTTACAAAAGAACAAGCTTTTGTAATTTTTTGGACCAAAAACCTAAAACAAGTCTCAAACTTGGTTTCAAACTTTGGAAAAGAACATGCCCTAAATCACAATAATATTGAGATGTTTGCAAACGTCAGTATAGAAATTTATATATCCTCTAACTAAAAATATCTTTATAGTTTTTTTTCCAAGAACCTAAAGGTGTATGAATGGATGGACGTTAGTCTCAAAATCGTGGAATTTATGCATGCATTATTCTATTGCTCAACACTTTATGAGTTTTATCCAAAATAATAGTCAGTATTTTGTTTGAATGTGGCCAATAATCAATGTGTTGTTTAATGTGTTGTTATTATAGTTGACATTGTTGCTAAGAAATATATCTATTGACATTGTCCAGACAATCAGAAAAATTGTACTTTCCTGACACTGGTGAATGTACAAGATCATGTGAAGGGATCAATGAAAAGCTATCCTAAAGATCTCTTCTATGATAGGTGGAGGGGGCAATTATTGACTATGTAAAAGGTTTTTATGTAATCAATAATTGCCCACTTCACCTCATCATAGAAGAGATCATCATGATAGTTTTCTATTGAATTCCTTCACATGATTTTGCTTTACTTAAACAACAGGCAAAGAAGAACATGACGGGTGTTGTAAAGTAAAAGATGAAGAGAAAGATGACGGGTGCGAGCATAGAGCCACAGGCAAAGAAGAACATTCACACTCGTAATCACATGAGTATAGTAAGGAGCCAACGCCAAGAAGAACATACATTAATCAAAAAGTTGGAGGATGGTGTTACTTTGGTAGAGGCTTTTGAAGACAAAGAGTTGACTGACCGGTAAAAGATGAAGAGAAAGATGATTATATAAGTTAGCATTTAGATTATAATAGAAATTGGATTTTATAATATATATGTAATAAATAACTAGTTCTCGAGTTGAATATATTGTTGCATTTTATTAAATATAGATAATGAGTTCAATGGTTTTTGAAATAAAGCCTTTTCCCGGTTTATTTTTTTTAATATTCTTTATTTTTTAATTAATTTCTGGAAAATTTATTTAGTTTTTACAAAATTTCCTAATTTAACACCGGTTATATTAATAACCAGTGTTGCAGATCCGTGATCTTTAACATCGGATCCAAGATAACTGGTGTAAATGAGTCGAGATCATTACACCCGTCTATCATTCACATCGGAACTAAAAAATTAAAAACGGTGCTAATGGGGTCATATAACCCGTGTTAAAGACCCATAGTTTTTTGGCCAATAAGTTGTAATTGAAAAATTAATTAACTAATCAATTAATCTTTTTTATATTTATAATAACATATATAAGAAATTTTGTATAACAATTGAGGTGAAGTTCTCTAATTATTTAAATTTTATAAAATGTCTATTATCATGACATCAACTGCTAATAAGTAGACCCCTATGTGGGGAGGGTTGGGGTGGTGGTAATGGGAGGACATTATAACACTGAGGTCATGAGTTCGATTCTTAAGTATGCAAGAGTAAAAAAAAAAAAAAAAAAAGTAGACCTATATTCACGTCACATTGCGTATTCGATGAGTTACGTATAATATCGCATCTACCACACATTAAATGACATTTAATATCACTTCAGTTTGTTACAATATATATAATAATATTACTCCATTAATGACCAATAAATGAGAATCAAATCACTCCTATGAAATCTATGACTACCATCTATATAAATTTGCATCGACTTGTCAAAATTCACATCTTAACTAGATCCAAACTCTAGAAATAGAGAAGTTTAGTTCATTCAAAATTGAATTCTTTTAATTTCTCACACAAACAATGGAGAGAGCGAATCAATTAGTGTTCATCATGGGTTTTATCCTCTTCTTTGCCTTCTGGTCTCGAGCTGTAATTTTCGCAAACCGTTCTTCAAATTTTCATGATTCATATTTAGTTTTCCATTTCTTGTGAAATTTTTACATTTGGATTTTTTTATTTATCTTTTCAAGATATTGAATTGAAAATGCTGTGCATTGGTCAACTCTTAATTTGTGCAGGACTGGTGTGTAGCAAAAGATTGTGCTCCAAATGATAAGCTACAAGGATTTTTAGATTATGCTTTGTAATCCAATAAAACCAAATGGCTGCTGCTACACTCCAGACACACTAAAAGATCATGCATCTTATACTTTGAATCTCGATTATAGGGCTCATGGTAACTGTAATAATGACATTGGCACTCTAGTCTATCAGGACCCATGTAAGTTTATTCAATTCATTTTTAAGTCTATCTTTTGAAATAAGAACAAATATGAGACATAAAACAAAATAAGAAGAAAAACAAGAGAATACAATTTTTTAATTTGTAAAATGTCTTCTTTTTTTTTCCACTTAAATAAGAAATGAGATATATATATACACAAAAAAATTTAGTTTAATGTATTTTTTGAACTTTTGATGCAGCTCATGACGAGTGCCGGTACGCATAATCAATCGAAAATGGAGACGTTGCAGTTAAAGATTATCTATCAACTTTTATGAGCATATGTCATTGTATTTTCTTCATATTAAATGAGGATATATAAAGTTTTTGAAAAGCGTTCTTTAATTACTTGAAATTTATATTGTAGCCTATGTTTTAAATTAGCCAAGTCGGTCGTGAATGGTTTGGTCAAAGTTTGTCTTAAGTTTAGTCAATACTGAGTTGAAGTAAAGTTTGAGCCGGTTCGATTTCTTATTTAGCCAAGGCCGAGCTCAAGTAATATTGACTCAATGGTTTTTCAAGCCAATAGAGCCAACCAAACCATACTAATTATATTTATTTATTTATATATTAAATTATGTATATATTTTTCTTAAAAGATGTTTAAACACTCGAACTAGAATTTAAATTTTTTGGCTTAGTTAGGTGTCGAGCTCAAGCCAAATTATTCTTTTCTAGTCGAGCTCAAGATAGTGCATGCTTGGGCTCAGCTCGGCTCTACTCGTTTATACTCTACAACTGTATGAAAAATGGAATAAGTCAAATAGGACACGTGTAGAATATAAACATAAAAGATGATAAAAGCACAAAATGACATTATGTAGACAAGTTTACCTTCTAACTCGATGCTATATTGTTTTTTTTTACACCAAAATGCCCTTCAACCAAAATTAAGCACATCATTTCACAAAGCTTTCAATTTTTATTTTGCAATATTTAAGTAGTGGGTTCAAAATTCATAAATTGTCTTCAAACCTTGTTATGCTTGAGTGCTTTTTCATTTCCTCAATAATTTCTTGAATATAATTATTATTTTTCCGAATGATGAATTCCATCAAATTAGTGTTCCACTAAAGTAGAATAAAATTAATGACAATTAATCAGTTACAAACAATTGTTATAAATATTATTACTTGTAACTGACAATATATATATAGTAGTTAATATAACATTTGTTCACAAATTAAAGCGTTAAAAGATATTATTCAATATCACCCCTTTAATATCTAAGGATCGGTTTCACAAAACTATAATGAAGTCTGCATCAAAGGTTCAAGGACCGCCGATTAAATATCCCCATCGTCTGGAATCAACTAACTAAAGCGAGACTCATAACTACTAATTACAAAAATGAAGACACATTTATGTTTATTGACTCTAGTAGATTTAGACATAAAAGAGTTGCATATGAATTGTAACTCATATTTTTCAATTGAAAAAAAGTTAATCCTCCCTCTCAAAAAGAAAAGATGTTTTTAAAGTGTAACATTACTTGTATTAATAGAAATAATTTCATTCCAATTTTTTACAACTAGTATTGATCGACTGTAATATTTGTCATGTTAATGGATATTTAATAAAAAATTTAGTCAATGAATTGTCACGAAAAGGTAACATATCATGTCTACTAACAAATTCATTGTCACTTTTTATAACCAATAACGTATTATTCACTTATATAATAGTAATGTAGTGATAAATGTTTCACACAGCTATACATATTTAGTCAACGAATGAATTGCAAATTTACGAATTTGTTATTATAACCGATAAGTTACACACAATATTCAAAGTAATAATGTAACAGTTGTTTACACATTAAAATACATATCCCATCAATTTGTAACCATATATATAATGTCACTCCATTAATGACTAATAAATAAATATCATATATGAAGATCTATGATTACTATATATATGTATAAATATACATCAACTTTCCACAGTTCACATCTTAACTAGATCCATACTCTAGAACTAAAGCAAGTATAGTTTGATCTTTCAAAATTGAATTCTTTCAATTTCTCACACAAAGAATGGCGAGAGCGGATCAACTAGTGTGCATCATGGGTTTTATTCTCTTATCTGCTATGTGTTCTCGAGCTGTAATTTTCTCAATTTTCTTCCATTTTTCATTGTTCCTATTTATTTTCTCATTTCTTCTGCAATTTGTATATCGAACTTTTTTTTTGTTGGTTTTTTATTTTCAAGATATTGAATTAAAAATGCTAAGTGTATTGGTCAACTGTTAATTTGTGCAGGACTGGTGTATAACGAAAAATTGTGCTCCACCTGATCAGCTAAAGGGATTTATAAATTATGCGTGTGGAAAATATGACTGTAGTCCAATACAACCAAATGGCGCCTGCTTCACGCCCGACACACTAAAAGATCATGCAT
Source organism: Leptodermis oblonga (assembly GCA_016801395.1). Classification (NCBI taxonomy): domain Eukaryota; kingdom Viridiplantae; phylum Streptophyta; class Magnoliopsida; order Gentianales; family Rubiaceae; genus Leptodermis; species Leptodermis oblonga. Next base: position 6,071,848 of record CM028755.1, read on the forward strand.
CTTATGCTTTGAATCTCGATTATCGGGCTAGTGCTCAATGTAATAATGACATTGGCACTCTAGTCGATTTTGATCCATGTAAGTTTATTTAATTCATATTTTAAATCTATCGTTTGAAATAAGAACATACATGAGACATAAAACACAATGAGAAGAAAATCAAGAGAAGAAAATTATTAATTTGTAAAGTGTCATCCTTTTTTTTTTCCTCATAAATAGGGGTTTCAATTTTTCTCAAGTTAAATAAGAAATGAGAAATTCAGTTAAATGTATTTTTTGACCTTTTGATGCAGCTCATGACCAGTGCCAGTACCCATAATCAATCCAAGATGAAGACGTTGCAGTCCAAATTACTTTTGATTTAATGCTTAGTTGTATTAATTAATTTGCTTCACAACTTGCCTAGAGATTATCTAGCAACTTCTATGAGAAGATGTCATTGTATCGATTGATATTAAATGATGAAATATAAAGCTTGTCAAAAGCGTTCTTTAATTACTTGACATTTATATTGTAGTCTATGCTGTAAATTAGCCAAGTCGGTAATTACTTGACATTTATATTGTAATCTATGCTGTAAATTAGCCAAGTCGGTCATGAATGGTTTGGTCAAAACTTTTCTTAAGTTTAGTCAATACCGAGTTCAGGTGCAATTTGAGCTGGCTTGATTTCTTATTTAGCCGAGGTCAAGCTCAAATAATATTGGCTTAGTAGTTTGCGAGCCAATCGAGCCAACCAAGCCATACTATATATATATATATATGTAATATTTTAATTTTTTTTAAAAGATATTTAAAAACTCAAACTTGAACTTAAATCCTTTGGCTAGGTTTGCTTGAGTCAAGCTAAAGCCAAATTGTTCATTTTCGAACCGAGGTTGAGTTAGTGCTCGTTCGAACTCGCCTGTTTTAAACTCTATAATTGTATGCAAAATGGAGCAAGTCAAATAGGACCCATGTATATCTAAACATAAATGATGATACAAGCACAAAATGATATTGTGTAAACAATTTTACTCTTCTAAATTGGTGCTATAATTTTTTTAATACCAAAATCCCCTTCAACCAAAATTAAGCACATAATTGCACTAAGCTCTCAATTTTGATTTTGCAATATAAAGTAGTGGGTTCAAAATCCATAAACTGCATTCAAACAGTTTAAAAGCATTCTTGCACTGAAGCTTTGGTTTGTTATGCTTGAATGCCTTTTCATTTATTCAATCATTCTCTAATAATAATAATTTTTTTTTGAAGGTTGAATTCGTTCAAATTAATATTCCACTAAAGTAGAATGAGTTTAATGACAATTCATCGGTTATGAATAGTTTTTATAACTTTTATTACTCGTAAAAAAAAAAAAGTAATTAATATCACATGTACTACAAATTAAAGCGTTACAAGATGTTATTCAATATCCCTTTAATGTCAGTTTCACAAAACAATATCACTATCAGCAAGGGAGCTAAAAGTTTACTTTAGTGGGGCTACAGTATATATTGTATGACTAAGAAAATTACATTTTACGGTTAATCTAGAAAAGAAAAATACAAAAATAATAAAAGAGAAATAACAAGAAATTTATTTAGTGATTCTTTACATTTTTCAATTTAAATGCAATTTTAGTTGTAGTGAATCTTACTAATACTTCAGAAAAAAAAAAATCATAACATTAATACAATTTAGTTATGTGTTATGAATCTTACTAATACTCTAGAAAAAATTAATGGTAACCTTAATACTATTTAACTATGTGCTGTGTATCATTTATATTTAATTTATAATTTCCAAAATAGTGAATAACATTTATATATTAATTTAACAAATTTGAAAAAAATTCTACTAAATTTACAAGGGGATGTGGAACATGTCCCATGCCCCCATTGTAAATCTGCCCCTGATCACTATATATACATAATTGATCTACATCAACTTATCAAGATTCATAGTTTGATATAGGGGTGGGCACGAATTGGTTTCCTCGAATTGGTTTCTTGGAATTTAAATTTTTTTTTTTGGCCAATTCGAAAACCGAACCTAATTCGTTTTAAAACTGAAGAAACCAAATCGAATTCGTAATTCGAATTCGGTTTGGACCGTGGAAACCAAATTCACAAATTTGTTTCCAGAATTAATTGTTTAACACAGTAAGGTTTTGAAGAAAATGAAAGAGAGATGGGAGAAGGAAATAGGAAGAGTAAAGAAAGAAAGATAATGAAGAGAAGAAAGAAAATAGATTAAGAGAAGAAGCACCGTCCAGTTCCAGATCCACTATTGCCGCCCCTTTCCAGATCCACAACCTCCACCATCCAACAACAACAATCAACACCACCATAACCTTCTCCCAAAAACTTGATGGCTAATAGAAGAAAATGAAAGAAAGATGGAAGAAGGAAATAGGAAGAGTAAAATGAGAAGTATAAAATTAAAAAAATATAAATAATATATCCCAACTTGATTTTCGAATCGGTTTTCGAGTTGGATACCAAATTCGAAAACCAATTCTAAAACCGAATTCATAATTCGAATTCGGTTTCAAACCAAACCTAATTCGAATACTGAATTAAAATTGGGTTATTCGAATTCGATTCGATTTTCGAATTGGACCAAACCATGCCCACTCCTAGTTTGATCCTTCAAAATTGAATTCTTTCAATTTCTCACACAAAGAATAGGGAGAGGAAATGTACTCATGTGCATCATTGGTTTTCTTCTCTGCTTTGCTATGTGCTCCCAAGCTTAATTTTTCCAACTTTCTTAAATTTTTGTTTTTTCCTATTTAAATTTCCATTTCTTGTAAAATTTTAACATCGAAACTTTTTTTTTTGTGGGATATATTAAGTTAAAAAATATATATAAGGGATAATTTTGTTTGTTAGTTTCATTTATTTTCAAGATATTTAATGAATGATGGTAAGTGTATTGGCTAAATTTTAATTTGAGAGGGCTAGTGTATGGCGAGCGCTAGTGCTCCAATGTAAAAGTTAAAGACGTTTTTGGATTCTGCTTACGAACAAATATTGGACTGTAGTCTAATAAAACCAAGGGACCTTTGCAACGATCCTGACGCGCTAGAAAATCATCCATTTTATGTCATTGACCTCAATTACAGGCTTAATTAAGGGTGAATGTAATTCTCAAATTGGCACTAAACCCAATAATGACTCGTGTAAGTTTATTCAATTGTCTAAATCTGTCATTGGAAACAACAACAAACAAATGACTTAAAACAAAATATGAAGTTGACCAGAGAAGAAAACTTAATTATTAATTTTACAAGCATGTTTTTATGGATAAATAGTAAATTTTTTCTCCACTTAAATAATAAGTGATATTTCTATGTTGTGTGATACAATTCAAAAGTTCAGTTGTCAAAGATCTATTCAGTTTTAAGTTGGTCAATATTGTAAAATTCTCAGTAATAAAATATGATACCAGATCCATGCTTTTAATTTTTCCTGAAAATTAAATTTTATTACTTTTTTTTTTTTTTTTTTGAAATTTGTTGATGCAGCTTATGGTTCATGCCATTTCCCATTATCAATTGGAGAACACAGATGTTTCAATCTTAATGAGTTTTGATTTGATGCTTATATGTGTGATTCTTTGCTTCATCTATAATTTGTCCAAGGCTATTTATATTATGAGAGATGTAATGCATTATTTGATAATAATAAAATATTAAGCTTTTCAAAAGCTTTTGTTAATTACTTCTTTAACGAAATGTATATTATGTTATAATGAAACTCTATAATTGTACGCAAAATAAACTATTCTCGATGGTACAATTGTTAAACTGGATGCGTATCCTGAATTTACATAAAGGGCCTCTTGGAAGGCTCACCAGTGGTGCCGTTGGCTACCATCACAATTGGCCTCTGCTTTGCCTATCTGGTTCAACCAATGCTGCTGACATTCTCTTTTCCGGGGACGGACAATACAATTTGCTTCCAAACTTTGAAAGAGCTTTGGTTTTTCTATGGAGGGAGATATTTGATTTTAATCCTCAACATAGGCTGGTGGTTAATTAATTTTTGGAGGGAGATGGTAAATTTTGGCATAGTTGCAGAAGGGAAGAAACCATAAGAGAAGGAAGAGGCGATGCAACTAGGTTGAAACGTTAAACTGGAAAGAGAATAAATAGGTTGCTTGACGGATGAAGGGCAATTTAGAAATATGAGTAATTTATTGCTCTGGATCATAATTCCCGCTTTGCCAATAACAACAGCCTTCAAAAAATGATATTCGGTCTATTTTCTATTAAATGAGTTGTAAGATATAATTAAAAATAAAACTCTTTATATGAGATAAATAGAATAATAAAAAATAAATTAAATATTTTTTAAATCCATAATATCACATAATAACAATTTTGTATGAGAATTAAGGTTGGGTTTAAAATGGAAAATTATTCACTATGCCATGCATGTCATGGACGAATTATTTGGACAAAAATGATAAATTATATATGTATCGATATGTATTTATAACTCACTAATGAATGCCTCCCAATAATCTTGGGGTAACACCTTGAATATGCCACATTTACGACATTGTTGCACATCATTACCGGGAAATTGTTCCTATAGCTATAATGCACAAATCTTCTCAATATTGCGATTCAAATCCCTATACTCCTTATGCGCAAATCTTGTCAATAGTTTGCATATCAAGCATGTTATCGCTTGATCCACTTGAGATTATTATAAATTTCCCTTATATCCAATGTTGTTAAACCCGGCTCGGACGTCAACTTGGCATGAAGCCACACACACATATATATATATATATATATTAAATATAATTAATGAATATACTTTAAATTTATTAATTTTAACATTTAAAATAATTTTTTTTATAAAAAAATATATGTGTTTTCTCAAATTTAACAACTAACTCAAATATCACATTATATCAAAATTAATTACTATATAATGGAAAAAATGTCTTCAATAAAAAAATGAAAAATAAATAATGGCTATTTTCCACAAAAGTTGTAATACTGCATTTTTATTAGAAAAAAGATAAATTTAACATAAAGAAATAATACGTTTTTAAACACATGAAGAATCTTTACTGAAATAATAAACAATGAAGAAGAAGACAAAATAGAAAAAAGATAGTGAAAAATAAAATAATATAGCTAAAATCAAGCAAAAGCTAAAGAATTGAAATGATGTATTATTATCTCACATTGATAACTTAAAAAAGAATAATGAGTTTTAGAAACTCTATATAATAAGAGCAATACCATATAATCAATTCTAGTACTGAAAATATGGACCAAGCCTTCATTTTTATTAGGCTTGCCTTATTGGTGATTCCAAATATTTCACCTAGTTTTTTTTTTTTTTTCTCTTAAAAATTACTATGTTCCTTCCACTCAAAGAATCCATTTCTAAAAATGTACAGCCATTTTTTTTTTTTTTTTGTAAAACAGCCGAAACTGGTAGCCGTAGCCTTTTCCTTTAATCCGAAATGAGAAGAACTACAAACAGGGGGGCAAGCAACCTGACCCAGCCTCAAAACATGTCGATACTAAAATTTACGGAAAACTCCTAGCATCTAGAAGGACCAACCCCCTAATCCGCCAGGGAAGGCTCTCCATGAAATAAAGGGTTGTACAACTTATTATGGGTTGTAAGGATTATGAGTTGTAAGGTACAATACCTAAAATAAGCAATTTGGCACCCTTTTTCCACTTATATCCTTACTTATAAAGTAAGGGTTAACTGTAACCATATATTATTATATTAGTAAGGATATGTAATGTAAACAAATTAATTAAAGTTGACTTTTTTAATGGAACAAAATTATTTTTGAAAAGTGGACTCTTTGAGTGAGATGGGGGGAGTATGAATTGGGCTTGTAATGGACAAAGATTGCTTTGGTCCAAAAGAATATTAAGAAAAAGGAGGCCTAGAACTCAGAAAAAACTGAGTCGACCCGGTTGTTGATGGACTCACTACCACAAACCGGGTCTGTAAAACTGGTTATTTGGCGACTTTAGTACCGTGTTTGTGAATTTTTTTACTAGAGGTATGCAGGGATAAAAATTTCGGGTCTTTAACACCCGTTTTTAAAATTCGATGTTCAATGTTTACACGTTATTTGCTATATCCAGTGTAATAGTAGAAAAATAAAAATAAAAATTTCACAGCATATAAAACAATTTAAATAACAATAATATATTGACACAAATAAAAATAAACTATGAAAACTAGTTTTAAAAACCATTGAAATAAGTTAAAATAGTTTTAAAAAAAAAAATACAAGAATGTATATATTCAACTTTATCACAATTAGTTTTTACATCAGCTTTGTAGTACAATAACAGAAAATGCTATAAAGTATAATCCTATTACAATCTATTAATAAAATTGTAGTTAGTTTCCTAGCTTCATCCTCCTCGAACCGCTTCTATATTTTCCTTTATTCTCCACAATAGCCTTATATTGCTTTTCTTCAGCTAATTAATAATAGCTTTAGATTATTTTTCTTCGACTGGCCTTTTCAGGTTCAACTCTTCATCCTTTTCCTCATTTTCCCTTGGCCTTAGGTCGCTCTCAAAGGCCATTCACCCGTTCGGCCCTCTGTGCGGACACACTTTTTTGTCATGCTTCCATATTTTTGTGAACTAGAATATTATTTGCCTATGGATAAATGACCAAAGAATGGAAGAAAAAACGTGGCCCCTGCACAACCTTTGGCAATAATGTGATGCAATGAGTGCATTCGATACTTTTTCCACCTACTGCACCCAACCGCATAACAATTAACTCGAAAAATAGCACAGAATTCCAGAGAGCTTAAAACAAGTGACTGTTTAAAACTCTCTTTGTCCAATTTTTCAATCAACACCAACCACCAATTAGTCCAAATACATACACAATGAATAAGGGGGTTAAAAATAAACAAATACATGCAACTTCAAGTTGACTTGCCCTGCAAGCTGGAAGGTGAGTTGCAGTAAGAGAAATAAAAAATTATAGACACGGATTCAGAAAAAAAAATTTATCACAGAATAAATCGGGTCTAGGTTTTATAGGGAAAAATCATCCATATATTCAAAATATAAAAAATGGCCAACAATTAAAATCATATCACAGTCGCAGCATCAAACAAAAAAGAAAATAAAAAATACACAGAGAGAAGTCGACTAGCACTGTAGGGGCATCAACTCGATCTAAAAAGATTAGAACAGATTTATGCATAATTTTCAAAAACATAACAAAGTGTCTACGGTTTATACTTTTAGACTTAGATCTCACTCGCTTTCTCCGTACGAGCCGTGAAAGTGGTGCATTGTCCAGGGATGCCTACGAAGCAAAACAAATAAAACGTTAGAATCAATCAAGGGATTCGAATAAAGGAAATAAAGAAACAGATCAAAGGTGCCAAATAAGCTAGTGGTCGAAATTTTAACCTTTGTATTGATTCGTCTTGACTGATGAAGGATGCGGTTTCTCCATGCCAGGATTTGATTGGAAGCGGCGATGGCGATGATGGCCAAAATTTTTTTGGTGAGATGAAGAAGAGTCTGGGATAAAAGACGGTACACGCGAATGAGAGGTACTATAGCTAGGGTAAAAGATGGTGAATAAGATAAACTGATGGTTTTCGCCTTCTTTGTGGTCATATATATCTTTTATTAACACCGTGTTTACGGAAAAATAGTTTAAAAGGTACTTACACCGGTTTTATTCAAACCATGTCTAATTTGCGATTATTGACACCAGATCAATTAGAAACCCGGAGTTAATGATCCGCATTTTTCATACTGTATTTTGGCTAACTGGTTTTAAGAGGCGTTATTGAAAATCTATTTTGTGGTTAGTGACTTTGACTGGGTAAATTGACTTCCAATTTTAGGTGTGTGTTTGGACCGTCTATACGTCTAGTTCGTGGGACAACCGGTTCCCTTGGTCGGTCCGGTCTAGTCGTAACAACCGGTTCCCCCTAATGCGCATTTTCCCCTGTACTCCTAATGCACAAATTTTGTCAACAGTATAATTTAAATTGAAAAGACTTGTGGTATGCGTAGCTTGAGTAATTAATTACTGGCATATGACTATATTAATGAACGTCCAACCATGTTCCCATTATATTGTAGTATTTTCATGCATCACTTCACACCAGAACTGTTCATAAATATTACTTTCAATATAGAGGTGCACGTCATTACGTTCCCCTTCTTTCATCGTACTTAATTTAAAATTTTGATAGGAGAGTAAGTTGAGTAACCAATCCTACCAACCACTTAATAAGTTAATAGGTTATTAAAAAAAGACTGTATAAATTAATATATCAAGAATTATACCACGAGTAAAACATTTTACTTGCTATACAAAGATAAAGTAAATAGAATTCATCTTAATTTTAAAAAATCATTTGAAAAATTAGAAATACTTCTCTAATATTTCAAACTCAATTAAAAAAGGAGTTACTTTCATTCTTAAATTTTTGTTCAACAGGCGTTACTTGATATTTAATTTACTACTCCATTAATGTAATGAATAACCCAATATTATATCAGTCTCACAAAACTCTCCCTCTTAAATAAAATTTTAAAAAACCAAAAAAAAAAAAAAAAAAAATCTATCTCTGTATATTAACTGCCATCAGCTCGTGAATATTCACATTGGCAAGAAAGGGATTTTTTTTATATAAATTTTACAGGCCTGTTTTCTTTAAATATATAAATAGAAGTTTTTTCTCCACTTAAATAACAAGTGAGACTTTTATATCGTGTGATACAAATTAAAATTTCAGCTATCAAGGATTTAATATGTTTTAATGTATCTATATTTGAGATGAGTAATAATACGAATATCATTCGACTTTTCATAGTAAGTGACGTGGTATGTATTGATCGGTTATGTCACTTACTATGAAAAGTTGCTGATTTCTAGCAGCGGCGGAGACAGGGAGGGCCAGGGGGGTGGGAGGGGGCTGCCGACGCCCCTCCTTTCTCCGGGACAGAAGGGTAGTAGTATTACTACCCTTCAGCTCCGCCCCATCGGCTGCGGCGCAGCTGAAACTTAGGTTTCAACTGCGCCCCTTCTCTCGCGAAGAAGAAGAAATCTTCTTCTGCAATTTTTTTTTTTTTTTTTTGGCCCTTCATTTTACTAAGGGTTTTAACGACGTCATTTTACTAAGGGCCAAAAACAAAACAAAAAACTTAAGGGCCTTTTCGAAAAACTATGAATTGCAATTAAATCCCTCCCAAAATTAAAAGCCCTAAATCAATTAACCCAACCAAATTCAATCACAATCACACACTCCCTCTCCTTTTTGCCTCCCGACCGAAATAGTTACTCATTTGTATTTGTGATGCATTTGATGAAATTTTTGTTGGGAATCACTCATGAGTTGTCACTTGCCTTACAACAAAAGGATCAAAACATTGTTCTTGCGGTCAACTTAATCAAGACAATAAAAGTTCGGCTACAGAAATTCAGAGAGGTTGGATGGGATGAACTCTTGAATGAAAACAACACATTTTGTGGCAATCATATGATCCCAATACCACAGATATACGAAAAAATGATTACTTGTGGTCGTAGTAGGCAGAGTGGGCGAATGGTTACTCATTTCCATCATTATCATATTGAAATTTTCTTAGAGGTATGACTTCTAAATATATTATTTCAATATTTTTAATCCCAATAGTATTTATTTATTTATTCTTTTATTACTTGCAATGTTAGATTTTTGATAGAATGTTTGCAGAGATGAATAATCGTTTTAAAGAATCATATACAGAGTTGCTTCTTTGCATTGGGTATCTTGATCCAAAGAATTCATTTTCTCGATTTGACGTTGGTAAGTTAATTCGACTTGCTGAACTTTATCCAAGTGATTTTTCTGGGACAGAGCACATTTTACTTCACAAGCAACTTATGAGTTACATTGAAAGTGTGTGAAATGATGATGAATGTTCTATGCTTGAAAATTTGGGATCTTGCAAAAAAAAAAATGGTTGACAGTGGCAGGAGTGTCTTTTTTTCATTGGTATATCGTCCGATCAAGTTAGCGTTGGTTTTACCTATTGCAATTGCTTCTGTTGAAAGGGTTTTCTCTTTGATGAAACTTATTAAGACAGAGTTGCGTAATAGAATGAGAGATAAGTGGATGAATCACTGTTTGGTATCGTATATTGAGAAGGCGATTTTTGCCAGCATTGAAAATGAAGAAATTTTGCAACATTATCAAGCTATTAGAACACGCAAAACATAGTTATCTTGTTTTACAGACTGTCCGGTACTGGGGGTTCAGGCACTAAGAAATAGTTGTTTTACTAGTATTTCTTTGCTTTTACTTTTCTTATTAAGGTTTTTTTTTTGACATATATTATTATGGTTATTTTGATACTTTAGTAATATGTATTTTATTTAATGACACGCAAGAAAAAAAAATTGCCATTAAGGTCGCTCCCTCTGACATTTTGTTCTGCGTTCGCCGATGATTTCTGATTCACAAAATTTTATACAAAAAAATGAGTGACTTATATATAAGATGATGTTCCTGTTTGAACAAAATCACAATATTAGTATAAATAATAATATAAAAAGAAATTAAAGTAAATAACAGTAATTTAAATAAAACTAGTGCGGCATGAGCTGAGGCTCATAATCGTTATTCTTAGGTGATTCAAGTGTTTATGCGAAAGAATCCAGTGCAGCATATTACTATCTTTTAGCTTGTCACCCCAGGATTCAACAACCTAGTACACTAACTGTACACTACTCATAAGCCTGCACTGCTAATTGAGGGTAATTCAGTTGTACACCATGTCATCTTACCATATCTCTATAATACCATAGATAAATACTACTCTATTCTTATTTCTCTCAAAAATATATTTTATGAAGTATGAGTCAAACTCTTCTTTTCGATACTCAAAAAATCACATCTGCATACACACAAATACCAAACAACACTTGTGCATCTCTTATAAGCATACGAAGGTATGAGCATTGAAGTACATAGCCAAATACTTGGGTCTCAATTATAACAAATCAGTTACATACATTTATATAGAATATGCAATAGTTTATTATATTTAGAAACTGATGCATTGATTCAATTAAAAGCAGCAGTTATGTTTTTCTTCACAAAACCATTCATAAATCATGAAATTAGGAAATAAATTTCTTTTTTTTTGTTTTTTTGAAGTGAGGAAATAAATTTCTTTGTAACTGAAATAGTAAAATAATTTTGTAACTTATGCACTTAATACTATAATAATTATATTAATTATAATTATTTTATTAAAAAATACTCAAACATAAGATTATATTCATGTTAGCACTTGATTTGCCTAACAAATATGTGTTTGGGTTCGAGTTCGGGTTTGGTCTGAGTTCAAATCGATGTTATGTATAGATTAATGGTGTCATTTAAATCTTATAATTATTTGTATTTTGTAAATTTCTAATAATAAAATATTATCTCTCTGGTTCTTAAAATTTTACCACAACAAGAAGATATACCCATTAAGTTTCAATTAATGTTAGATTATTTTGCCTATAAGTTTAATTTTTTTTAAAATTTTTTGTATGCAGCTTATGGTGGATGCAAGTACTCGTAATCAATTGGAGAATGGAAATGTTGCTGTCTAAATAAGTATGGATTTAGTGCTAAAATGTATGAATCATTGATTTAGTGCTAAGGCTAGCTACGCAATGAGGTGTATAGTATTACTTGATGATATAATAAAATATTAAGTTTCTGTTAATTACTTTTTTTCTTTTTGAATAAAAACTACATTTTTGATGACAAGTATATTCAATTCCTATTAAATTTGATAATTGTACCTGCAACTATATATACTAGATAGTACAACAATCCTAGTCGAACTATCTAGTGATTAATATCACATTTATTTATTAATATTTTTTATTTTTATAATAACATATATAAGTAATTTTGTATAACAATTGAGCAATTGAGGTGGGATTCTCTAATTAGTTAATTTTAATAAAATGACTATTATCATGACATTCACCGCTAATAATAGACCCATATTAACGTCAAATTCCGTATCCGATGAGTTCCACATAATATCCAAAGTAATTAATATAAAATTTATTTCACAGAATTAATGACATTTAATATCACTTCAATTTGTTACCATACATATAATATTACTCCATTAATAACTAATATATGAAAATCAAATCACTCTTATGAAAATCTCTGATTTCTATCTATATAAGTCTGTATCGACTTGTCAAAATTTACATCTTAACTAGATCCAAACTCTAAAAATAAAGTTTAGTTTCATCCTTCCAAGATGAATTTTTTTCAATTTCTCACACAAACAATGGCGAGAGCGAATCAACTAGTGTTCATCATGGGTTTTATCCTCTTCTTTGGCATGGGTTCTCGAGCGGTAATTTTTGCAAAACGTTCTTCAAACTTTCATTATTCCTATTTAGTTTTCCATTTCTTGTGAATATTTTTACATTAAAACTATTTTTTGTTGATTTTAAAAAATTTTAAAAAATTTTAAGATCTTGAATTAAAAATGCTAAGTGTATTGACCATCTCTTAATCTGTGCAGGACTGGTGTGTAGCAAAAGATTGTGCTCCAGATGATAAGCTACAGGGATTTCTAGATTACACTTGCGGAAAATTGGACTGTAGTCCAATACAACCAAATGGCCGCTGCTTCACGCCCGACACACTAAAAGATCATGCATCTTATGCTTTGAATCTTGATTATAGGACTAATGCTCAATGTAATTTTGACATTGGCACTCTTACCAATTTGAACCCATGTAAGTTTATTCAATTCATCTTTAAAGTCTATCGTTTTAAACAAGAACAAATATTAGACATAAAACAAAATGAGAAGAAAACAATAGAACAAAAATTATTAATTTGTAAAATGTCTTTTTTTCATAAATGGGAGTTCCATTTTTTCTCCACTTGAATAAGAAATTAGAGGCTTATTTTATATATATATATATATATATATATATATATATATATTCAGTTTAATGAATTTGTTGAACTTTTGATGCAGCTCATGGTATATGCCGGTACCCATAATCGATCGAAAATGGAGATGTTGCAGTCTAAAGATTATCTGGCAGCTTCTATGAGATGAGGTCCTTGTATTGCTTGATAAAAGATAAACCTTCTCAAAAGCGTTCTTTAATTACTTGACATTTATATTATAGCTTATGCAGTAATTAATCAAGTCGGTCTGGTCAAAGCTTGTCTTAAATTTAGTCAATACCGAGTTCAAGAGGAGTTTGAGCTATCTCGATTTCTTATTTAATCGAGGTTGAGCTTAAATATTATTGGCACAGTTGTTTGTCAAGCCAAATCGAGCCAACCAAGCGATACTATTTAAATATATATTATATTTTTATTTTAATTTTTACTTAAAAGATGTTTAAAAAACTCAAACTGATCAAACTGGAACTTAAACTTTTTGGCTCAGTTAGCTTGAGTCGAGCTCAAGTCAAATTGATCTTTTTTGAGCCGATCTCGAGTTAGTGCCTATTTGAACTTGGCTCGGCTCAGCTAGTTTAAACCCTATAATTGTACGCAAAATGGAGTAAGTCAAACAGGACACATATATGATGTATAGAATCTAAACATAAATGATGATACAAGCACAAATGACATTGTGGAGACAATTTTACCCTTCTAACTCGATCCTATAATTTTTTTAATACAAAAATTCCCTTCAACCAAGATTAAGCACATCATTTCACTAAGCTTTCAATTTTGATTTTGCAATATAAAGTGGTGAGTTCAAAATCCATAAATTTTCTTCAAACAGTTTAAGAGTATTCTTGCACTGAAGCTTTACCTTGTTCTACTTGAATGCTTTTTCATTTCCTCACTCATTTCTTGAATATTTTTTTCCCGAATGATGAATTCCATCAAATTAATATTCCAATAAAGTAAAATAAATTAATGACAATTCATCAGTTATGAACAATTGTGATAAGTATTATTACTCGTAACTGACAATATATATATATATACTAATCACAAATTAAAGAGTTACAAGATATTATTCAATATCACCCCTTTAATATCTAATGATCAGTATCACAAAACTATATCACTATAAACCTAATGAATCTGCATAAACTTGTTAAGATTCACATCTTGATCCTTCAAAATTGAATTCTTTCAATTTCTCAAAGAATGACAAGGGCAATTGTACTCGTTTGCATAATTGGTTTTCTAAGTACTCTCAAGCTATAACTATTCCAACTTTCTTCAAGTTTTAATTTGCACTATTTAGTTTTTCATTTATTGTGAAATTTTAACATCCGAACTTCATTTTTTTTTTTAAATATATATATTAACTTAAACAAATATATAAGGGATAATATGTTTTGGTTAATTAGCGTATTGTCTAAATTTTAATTTGACAGGACTAGTGTATAGCTAGCATAAGTGCTCTGACATAGGGGTGGGCACGAATTGGTTTCTTCGAATTATGGTTTCCTCAAATTGGTTTCCTCGAATTTTAAAATTTTTTGGTCAATTCGAAAATCGAACCTAATTCGTTTTAAAACTGAAGAAACCAAATCGAATTCGGAATTCGAATTCGGTTTAGACCGTGGAAACCAAATTCACAAATTTGTTTTCAGAATTAATAGTTTAACGCAGTAAGGCTTTGAAGAAAATGAAAGAGAGATGGGAGAAGGAAATAGGAAGAGTAAAGAAAGAAAGATAATGAAGAGAATAAAGAAAATAGATTAAGAGAAGAAGTACCGTCCAGTTCCAGATCCATCATTGCCGCCCCTCCCCAGATCCACAACCTCCACCATCCAACAACAACAATCAACACTACCATAACCTTCTCTCAAAAACTTGATGGCTAATAGAAAAAAATGAAAGAAAGATGGAAGAAGGAAATAGGAAGAGTAAAATAAGAAGTATAAAATTAAAAAAATATAAATCATATATCCCAATTCGATTTTCGAATCGGTTTTCGAGTTGGATACCAAATTCGAAAACCAATTCTAAAACCGAATTCATAATTCGAATTCAGTTTCAAACCAAACCTAATTCGAATACTAAATTAAAATTGGGTTATTCGAATTCGGTAAATTCGAATTCGGTTCGATTTTCGAATTGGACCAAACCATGCCCACTCCTACTCACATATAAGTTAAAGACATTTTTTTATTCTGCTTGCGAAAGAATTTTGGACTGTAGTCCAATAAATCCAGAGGGCCTTTGCTACGATCCAAACTGTTACGAATAGAATTTGAGATGAAGGGAGAAAAGAATAATTTAAGAGGAAGAAGTAGAGCTTTGTCTTGACTAAATTTTGTACCTCTTTTAATAATAATGGGGAGACTATTTATAATATTCTCAGACAAACGTAGCTAATATCTTGCAATTAGATCATGTTAGAGACTTGGTCAACTTCAATCTAAGTTTGCACGAATCACCAACACACCAGAAAATCATTCGTCTTATAGCCACTACTAGAAAACAGCACAAAGCCATCCGTTTTTTAAAATTCTTATCCATCTCCAGAAGCGGTTGAAATATTAGACCAAAACAATGCCGGAAATTTTTTTTTTTTTTTTTTTACAAAAACCCTAGAGCAGAATCAGAATGAACAGTTGGCGCAAACAAAAAAAGGGGGAAAAGAAACGCGTTGGCGGAAACAAAAATATTGATATGTTCTTAGTTTGAAATTCAAGGAACCAACAACCCTGGATTAAGGGAAGAAGGGGGCAGCACCGTGCTGGTGTAGTTTAAAGCGACGGATAGGAGTGGGCATGGTTTGGTCAAATTCGAAAATCAAACCGAATTTGAATAACCCAATTCGAATTCAGTATTCGAATTATGTTTGGTTTGAAACCGAATTCGATTATGAATTTGGTTTTAGGATCGGTTTTCGAATTTGGTATCCAACCCGAAAACCGAATTGGGATATATGATTTATATTTTTTTAATTTTATATTTCTCATTTTTTTAATTCCTCTATCCCACTACATCTCCCACACCCCCACCCCCACCCCAACCCCACCCCCCTCCCCCTCCTTCTTTTCTTTCTTTTATTTCTCCCAGCGAACGCACCTCTGTTCCCTCTCCTTCTCTTCATCTATTTTTTTTTTTCTCTTCATTATCGTTCTTTCTTTACTCTTCCTATTTCCTTCTCCTATCTCTCTTTCATTTTCTTCTCTTAGCCATCAAGTTTTTGGGAGAAGGTTATGGTGGTGTTGATTGTTGTTGTTGGATGGTGGAGGTTGGATCTGGGAAAGGGCGGCGATGGTGGATCTGGAACTGGATGGTGCTTCTTCTCTTCATCTATTTTCTTTCTTCTCTTCATTATCTTTCTTTCTTTACTCTTCCAATTTCCTTCTTCCATCTCTCTTTCATTTTCTTCAAAGCCTTATGTTTTAAACTATTAATCCGGGAAACAAATTTGTGAATTCGGTTTCCAAGGTCCAAACCGAATTCGAATTATGAATTCAATTTGGTTTCTTCAGTTTTAAAACGAATTAGGTTCAGTTTTCGAATTTGCCAAAAAAAATTTAAAATTCGAGGAAACCGATTCGTGAAAACCGCAATTCCTGGAAACTTATTCGTGACCACCCCCTAGAGACGGATAAAGCCACGGTATTCGAAATAGAGGTGGCTTTATCCATTATCGTAAGACAAAGCCACAGGGTTAGCGGTAACCTGTGGCGTTCTGGCGTCATTTTATACAAAGCCATCGATTTTTTACAATTTGGTGGCTTTATCCCGCCTAGCTCTTGAAAGTTATTTTCGCTTTTATTACAAAAATGTCACTGCGTTTGGCAAAAGTCACCTATTTGCCTTATACAGGTGGCTTTATGGCGGTGGCTTTGTAGTAGTGAGCCTTGATCTCAACGACGTAAGGTTCAAATTGGTACTACAACCACTAGTGATCCATGTCAATTTATTCAATTCCTAAAAAAATCTAAATCTGCCAATTGAAACAAGAACAAACAAATGACTTCAAACAAAATGTGAAGATTGACGCATCAGAAGAAAATTGAATTATTAATTATACAGGTAAGTTTTTTTTTTTTTTTTTTTTTGGTGAATAGATGGTACGTTTTTTCTCAAGTTAAATAATAATTGATACTTCTATTTGTGTGATCCAATTCAAAAGTTTAGTTCTCAAAGATCTATTCAGTTTTAAGTAGGTCAATATTGTAAAATTTTCAGTAATAAAATATGATATTAGATCCATTCTTTTAATTCTCAAATCTGATATTACTTTTTCCTGCAAATTAAATTTAAAAACTATGCTGTATAGTACAACAGTCGAACAAAATGGCCATCTTGAATTTAAAGTTACATAGAGAGCGTTAAAGAAACCAACAAAAGTTAAGTTGGGCTCAACAACAATATCACAGTACTACAACAACACCAAAAAAAAAAAAAAAAAAAAAAAGAATAGTTATTAAAAATCATACAAGCTAATTTGATTCACCATAAAGGCCCAATGTTTTCTGGCCCCGTAATAGAAGGTAATTTCTTCTTTGTGGTATAATTCAAACAATGATATTCGGTCTGTTTTCTATTCAATGAGTCAAAAGTTGCACCTCAAAACAGAACTCTTTATATAGAATAAATAAAATAATAAAAAATAATTGTTGATAAATAACAATTAAGGTGGAGTCTCTAATTAGTTACATTTTAATAAAAGGTTTATTATCATGACATTGGCATTATCACATTATTCATTTTGCAGAGTCATGTTTAAAATGACAAATTATACACTATGCCATGCCATGGACGAATTATTTGGACAAAAATAATAAATTATGTATCTATATAATTTTTTAATTACCAATACACGCACACATAAAAGGTGATGATATTGTCAGAGAAAATCTATATGAAATTTTGATAGTGAATGATTTGGCATTCACATGGCTAAAAATTATTTACTTAAAATTAAAGTTGCCAAGTGGTGACTACCGTGTGATGCCAGATTATTCTCTCAACTTTTTCTCTAAGTATTTTCACTCCCAAAATTATTTTCCATACATTTATAACTCAATAATGAATGCCTCCTAATAATCTTGGGGTACCACCTCAAAAACGCCACATTTACGACATTTTTGCACATCACTACCGCGAAATTGTTCCTATAGTTATAATACACAAATCTTATCAATATTGCGACTCAAAGCCCTATACTACTAATGCACATACTTGTCAATAGTTTGCATAGCAAGCATGTTATTGCTTGATTCACTGGAAATTATCAAGAATTGCCCTTGTACCCTTAATGCACAAATTTTGTCAATAGTGCAATTCAAATCCAGGACTTATGGTAAGCGTCCCAAGCATGTTACTGCTTAAGTTACTGGAAATTACCAAGAATTGCCAATGTACTCCTAATACACAATGATGAGGGCAACCCGATCGTTGAAAAGTCCAGAATCCAAGATCTGCCTCAACCAAGTCACGCTGATGGGTCAAGCATGACTTCCAGCCAAGGGGAAGATCCTCCAAACTCAAAGGTGAAGGGTCCAGTAATGTTAAAGGATCCAAATCCTTATCAAAGGGATCCATTAGTTGATATCATTGGGACTATGACTAGGCGACTAGATAAGTTGTTGAAAAGGCTCTAACCATCCTTGTCTGAACCAGCTTAGTTCAAGCCTAGAAAGTTAAGAAGGGAAAGCTCTAGATGACCAAATCAAAAAGGGTAAAACGGTCGATGTGTTTCTATTGAGCCATTTCATTCACCATCGTAGTGAAAGGGTTGTTCCAATTAAGCTGCCCCAGAATTTACAGCTTCAAAGAAGGTTACTTGAAAAATCATGAAAAATGTGAAAATCATTTCATAAATGATTCCGGAAGATTCTAGAAGTGTCCAGAAGGTTCCGAAATATTTTTAAAAGATTATAGAAAAATTCCAAGAACCATGCATCCATCAAAGTGGGCAAAATCCTAGCATCGATGCGCATTAAGTTTCGGCCCAAGTCCAAGAAGCCCATAGCCGACATCTCCTTACTTCAAGTAGATTAGGTTTAACTTTTTGAAAGTGAAAATGAGTTGTGCATATCTCCCTTTCCTTCTTTTTACTAGAATTAGTTTCCACTTTTAATTGTCTTTTAGTTTAGAAAACAGATTCACTCCTTGAATTCCTTTTTGAGATATAATTCCTTCCTTGTTTTGGATGTGTAGTTTCGGTTTTTGCTTCCTTAAAGCAGTCGAATTCTTGTTCTAAATTCTTTTTTTTATTATTAATTTGGGAATTTGAAGGAATTACCAACTCTAGTTGGTTTTCACTTTCATCTTCTATTTCCTAGTTATTTTACATTCTAGAATAGGTAAAAATCGGCCAATACCTATAAATAGGCGGCCATACCCACGAATTTTAATAGAGAATTTTGAGTTTAATTGTTATAATTGTGAGGTTAATTCTTTTGCTTTAGAATTCTTGTTTGAACTTAGTATTTTTGCATCTTGTAAAAATTCACATAGGGCCTGTTCTTTTCATGATTTTGAAGCCAATTTTGCAACTTGTTTTGAGAATAAGTTTCAAACATATAGGTTTCAAGTCCAAACAAAGAAACACACTTTTGAAAACAAGTTTTAAAATTGAATTTTTAAAATTACCTTTTCTTTTCTTTTTTTTTTTTAAGAAACCAAACATATCTCCTCTTTTTCCTCCCTATTGCTCCTCCTCCACTAGCTGCTCCGCTGCCACCGCCACCCCCTAAACCCGAGAATTTTAAATCCCACCTCCGTCTGAGAAATTGCAGAAGAATAAGAAGAAGAAGAAGAAGAAGAAGAAGAAGGAAGGAGAAGAACAGGGAAGAAGAAGAAGGTGGCGGTGAATTGTCGGGGACTGGAGGCAGCGGGAGTGAATAAGAAGAAAAGGGAGAAGAAGAAGAAGAAGAAGGTGGCGGCAGTGGGCGGCGGCGGGAGTGAAGAAGAAGAAGAGGGAGAAGAAGAAGAAGAAGAAGAAGGAGAGGAGAAGGAGAGGAAGAAGAAGAAGAAGGAGAAGAAGATGAAGAAGAGGAAGAAGAAGAAGGTGGCGGCGGTGTGCGGCAGCGGGAGGCGGCGGGAGTGAAGAAGAAGGAGAAGAAGTAGGAAGGAGGAGGAGGAAACTTTTCCTCGAAATTGGGTTTGAATTTTCAGTCTCAAACCAAAACTTTTTTTGCCCAAAAAGAACAAGGTTTTGTAATTTTTTGGGTTTGAAACTCAAAACAAGTCTCAAACTAAGTTTCAAAATGGGCAAAAGAACAGGCCCTTAAGTTCTTGAATCTTGTATGAATTGTTGAAGTCTCAAAGTAAGCAAGACTGTGATCTTTTGTCTAAAAACCTTCTTCGCAAATTGTAATCCGCACCGTGGAATAATTCACATAATACAAATTTGCCAATATTGCAAGACGCGTACTAAGTATGTTTTCAATTTAGAGGGGCACGTCATTACATTCCCTTCCTTCATTGTACTTAGTTTTGAATTCTAATAAAAGAGTAAGTTAAGTAAAATAATCCTACCAATAACCTCAGTTACTCGGACTCTTCAAAATTTGAAGAGTACCCGTGTCGACACGAGTCGACACGGGTACTGGTATGAAATCCGGACGGGATTCGGTCAAAGAAATGTGGGTTCATTGACTGAAACCAAGAGGAGGGAGGAGAAAGATTTTAAGCTCCGTTGGCAAATTCTCTTCCGAAATTTTGCCCGCCTTAGTTCGAGCTTTGCCGCCGCTCAATCCCTGTTTTCTCGCGCCTACTCTGCAGCTTATGGGATAGTGTACTGTGTACTACTGCTTTTTCTTTCAAATCTGTGGAGTACAACTTGTGTTGTACGTACTACAATTAGAATACATGAATTCATCCAAAAAAAAAAAAAAATACATGTGTTGCAATCTTGTGGTGTCTTTTTTTTTTTTTTTTTTTTAATGAATCGGTGTCTTATTAGAGAGTAAAATAAGTTTTGGTAACGTGATTACTTAAGATTTTGAATATCCAAGAAAAACCTTATTATCCCTATTCCCTACTAAATAGCCTATAAAAATACTTTTCCTTTTTTATAGGTGTTTTATTTGTTTTTTGTGCTTGATTATTGATCTAAAACTTGTCCTTTTTTTCTTCCAAAGTAATATTCCTTTAAAAAAATGCTTTCACTTCTGTAATCAATCTCAAGCTTAATATTAATTACCATAGCAAAGAAAGGTCATTTAGTGAGCAATTTATTTTATTAAAATAAATAACACTCAAATATCACAAAGAGAGAAATTTTACCTATGTTTATCAAAGTTTTTTTTTTTAAGAAAAAAACTGACTAAAAGTTATACAATTAATAATGGGTGGGAATATATTCAGTCATACCTAATCTCTATTATTAGATGCAGAGATTAAGTTTTTTTCGAACATAAATATGTAATTTTAAATTAAAAGAAACTTCTGCCATAAATAATCATGATAGCTTACCTTATAATAATAAAATTTTAATGGGTTAAATCTGAAATATTATCAACAGAAAAATTATTAAAAATCAAAATTCCTAAACTTACTTCTTTAATGATATAAATATTAGAGTTTATCCAAAACAGTAAAAAATTAATTAAAAAAACAAGAGACCATTTATCTAATACAAATGTAAACTAAGAACAGTTTTTGTTCCAAAATTTCCTTTTCAAACCGACAAAGAAACAAATTTTTTTTAACTCTACCATTCATCTTTTGAAAATTAAGAGTATATTCTAAAATTATCATGAAATTTCAAATTTTAGTATTTTCTTTTCTTTTTCTTCTTTTTCGGTATTCAAAATTTTAAAATTTTTTATTAATTATTTCTCTTCTCTCGCTCATTTAATCTAAATTTGCATTGATCTTTTTTAAAAGAAAATATATGTTATTAATTATGATATATTAGTTCCTAATTAATCATAATATTTAGGTTATGTATTTAATTAATTATATTTGATCTAAATCCGATATTAATATATGTTATCAAGCTATATAATTTTTTATACTCAAACTCAACAATGAATATGATATTACATTATAATTTTCAAAGAAGTACATAATACTCTTAGTGCCCTTAGTAAATTAAGTATATGAGCATTATAAGATACACATATCATAATTTTTAAATTTTTAATGTTTTAATTGTATTTCCAAAGAAGTATTTAGTATTCTTAATCTCCCTATCACATAATTGGATTTTATTTAACATTTTATTTGAATAAAAAGAATAATATTACTATAGTCTATAGCTTAACTATGAAATAAGATTGTCTAATACATCCAAACAAGTTATACTTAGTATATATTGTTCATAATATTTATGCTAGATTATCATTTGCGACACAATTGATGCTACATATATATACTGTATTGATTAATGATGAAATGTAATTATCTAACACCTCAAAATAAATTTTTTATTTTTCCAAATATAAGAGTTACGAAGCACAATTACAAAAAATTACAAGATATTGCTATTTATGAGAAAGAATGTACAACTTGAAACAAGATTTTTCTATTGAAACACATACTTAACATTGTTTATGATATATATATATATATATATATATTATAGTTCACAACACAATTGATACTACACACACATATATATATATATATATATATATACACTATAGCTTAATTATAAAATAAGATCATGTAACACCTTAAATAAGTAATCTCTTTATTCCATTAGAATAGTCAACTTTGTAATACTATTTTTAGTATTACAAAGTGAACTTTTCTAATGAAACGAAGGGAGTAATACTTAACATTATTATTGGTATTTACACTATGATATACTAGATTATAAAATCACAATAAATTATATTTCTCAACACAAATACTAATTGCTTAATATTATTATGAAATTTATAAACCACCATCATATAATGCATGCTTCATGCCGGCCACAATGAAAAAATAGATATGTCTATAATTAGATACTAATTGTAAAAGTGTAAACTAAATTGTGAAGTTAGTATGAAGGGAGTAATAATAATCCCTTAATTAGCCAAAATAAATTTGTTTGTCAAATTTTCATTGCCCTTGACGTCTAATTAATTTGAGGCAAGATTAACTACATAGTTACATTCCTCTTACAGGTCTAACTATAGTTCTTTCAAGACACCATTCAACCACTGAAAAATAATATATGCAACCACTTATGCAATTATAGTAATACATCATAGGCCATTTTTAGGTAGCTAAATGGTCACTTGAAGGGACTATAGTAGTTTAAACTTAAAAAGACAAAAGAAAATTATATATATAAATAAATAAATACTAAAATCTTAAGCAAGACAAAAAAAAATGACATATTTATGACTTAATTACTATAACCGTGGAACCTTTTGAAAAAAAAAAAAAAAAGATTATGGTAAAATTGAAAGATACCCCACCAAGAAAAAATGATACATAGTTTGACTCTAACTCTCACCTTTCTTAATCACACAGAA
Organism: Leptodermis oblonga; assembly: GCA_016801395.1. Lineage (NCBI taxonomy): Eukaryota > Viridiplantae > Streptophyta > Magnoliopsida > Gentianales > Rubiaceae > Leptodermis > Leptodermis oblonga. The sequence continues at coordinate 6,095,273 of CM028755.1, forward strand.
TCGAGAAGCTACTACTGCAAGCAGTTCTAAAACTCCATCCGTATCTTCTCCTTTGCCTTGCACAATTACACTACATTCATTTTTATCACAATTCAACAAGATGGCTAGAACAAAACCCTATTGATTAGGTAAGCATCGCAAACCGATCTCATCAAGATCTCCATTTTAAAGATTTTCTTTTTCCCTTATCAAACACTATGACTTACGAGTTTGTAACTCTGTAAATATATTTCTTTAACTCTGTTATGTTCTGTGTTTTATTTATTTTTTTATATATATATTTAAACTCCATATCTATTTTCCTATATAGATGTCATCTATTAGCAAAGGAAAATGACCGTTGATTCAAAGACTAGCTCCATCAAACACATTTGATGACAAGCCTTTGTGGAATCATGTTAAAGTTCTTCATGTACCAGTTGGGGGTGGAGGAAATAGACAATGGTCATGCAACTACTGCAATAAAATTGTCACAGGCTCATACTCTAAGGTTAAAGCACATTTGTTGAATCTTCCTAATCTAGGAGTTAAAGGATGCAATGACATACAACCAGAAGTGAGAGCCACCATTCAGAAGGAGCATGAACATTCTGAAAAGCAAAGAGCCAAGCAACAGATGGCAGTGAGAAGCAAAGAAGATTATTTAACTCTACCAGGAAGGACAGACTTGGTGCAACACAAAAAGAGAAAAGGTACAACACCTTTAGAGAAATCATTCAATATCCAACAGAGAGATATTCTTGACAAATTAGCTGCTCGGATGTTTTATGCTTCAGCCTTACCATTTAATTTGGTTTGTTGTCCCTATTTTCAAAAGTATACCAAACAGTTAGCAAACAGCAGTGTTGCAGGATATGTTCCACCAAGTTATAATAGATTGAGAACAACTTTTCTCGCTCAAGAAAAGGCTCACATCAGTAGAAACTTCAGCCTATTAGAGATGGTTGGAAAAAGAAAGGAGTATCTATTTGCTCGGATGGTTGGACAGATATTCAACGCAGACCTCTCATTAATATCATGGCTGCATCTGCGAGTGGAGCATTATTCATTAAAGCTATAAATTCAAGTGAAAATATTAAAGATGCTGAATATGTGGCAAGTTTGTTCTTTGATGCAGTTGAAAAAATTGGAGCAACAAATGTAGTCCAGATTGTGACAGACAATGCTAGCAACTTCAAAGCTGCTGGAGGTATTATTGAACGGAAATATCCTCATATATTTTGGACTCCTTGTATTGTGCATAGTTTGAATTTATCCTTGAAGTGAATATGTGAGCCCCCTGAATATTCAGATGAGTATGCTCAATGTGGTTGGATTGGTGAGCTGATTTCTGATATTCAAAATATCAAGAACTTCATTGTTAACCATGAGATGACAAATTCAATTTTTAAGAGCTATTCAAACTTGTCTTTGCTGAAGATTGCAGAAACCATATTTGCTTCTGGTATTATCATGGCTCAACGAGTGAAAGATGTGAAAGAATCATTAGAAAAGATGGTGATGGATTCCAGTTGGAGAATCTACAAAGGAGATGGTAAAACTACCATAGAGATGAAAGCAGGTGATGTTAAGAAGTGCATTGTTGATGATTCTTGGTGGGATAAATTGGATTATCTTCTCAAATTCACTCAACCTTTAGTTGGAATGTTGAGAACTACAGACACTGATGCTTCCATTTTACATGAAATCTATGACATGTGGGACTCTATGATTTAAAGTGTGAAAGAGGTTATTTTTCAGCACGAGGAAAAAAATCTGATTGTTGACAGTTCAGAATTTTTTGATGTTATTCAAGTTATTTTAGAGTCTAGGTGGAATAAGAGCTACACACCTTTGCATTGTATGGCTCACTCATTGGTTCCTAAATACTATAGTAATGCTTGGCTTCAAGGTGGGAGTATTGGCATAGAAAGATTAGCACCTCATGAAGATCCAGAAGTTTCCTCTAACAGAACATTGTGTTTCCAAAGGTTGTTTGATGATCCTAACAAATTCAGAAAAGTTTGTAAAGAATATGGGGATTTCTACTAGTACAGGATCATTCAATGCTACACATGTCGTTGATGCTAGAGATTATGAAGAAGCAATTTCTTGGTGGGCTAATCATGGAGCCTCGACACCATTATTGCAAGGTTTGGCTTTCAAGCTATTATCACAACCTGCATCATCATCTTGCTGTAAAAGGAATTGGAGCACTTACTCTTTAATTCAAGATGTAAAGAGGAACAAGTTGGCTACTTTTAGGTAAGAAAATCTAGTGTATGTGCATGCTAATATTCAGCTGCTGTGTAGGAAAAATAAGTGGTATCAGGAAGGGACTTCAAAATTTTGGGACATATGTAAGTAATCTAAATTTCTTTACATTTTTGTGTGATGATTCATGTTTGATTGAATCTTTTATAGAGTTTCAAGACTGACAGTTTTTAATTTTCAGGTGGAGATAAGTTTAATATTGATGGAGACATAGGTGAATTTACTGAGCTTTCAATTAATGAACCTCACATTGAGAGGTTCAATGAAGATTTGGATGATCAAAATGATATGTGATTCTTTAAAATATTAGTGTTTAATGAGGTTTAGTGAAGATTTGAATGACAAATGATTTCTTATTCTCTGAATTATAAGGGCATGTTCTTCTGCCTTTCCTTAGACCCAGGTTTAGCTAGTTTTTGGGTCTGAGTCCAGAAAATACATGGAATTAGGCTCAGTCCAATGTTTCTTTTCGGTCCATCTTTGCACTGGGTCTTACTCCCTGGTCTTAGAACAGAAACCATAGCCTCGGCTCTCTCTGATTTCCCTCATTCCTTCGTCGAGCAGCGTTTAGCGCAAACCGTGCTCTGTACACATCGGCCTCTTCTCTTCCGTTTTCTCCCCAATCCTTCCCGGGTTATTGGCGACCACGATATGCAGTCGAAGTTTCTGCGGCCGGTGACGACGATCCGTCTTGCTCTACGCTGAACAGTCGCTAAATCGTTTACACTGGTCTGAAGGTTTTCATCCCAATTTAGGGGTCTAGGGTTCAGGGAGAAATTGGAACACACAAATTTGTGGCAACCGATTGCATTGGCTGTAGAGAAGGAGTTCCGGCCGAGCCCATTTCCTCTGTAATCGGACAACTCCACAAACGCTGGTGAATTCTCTGTCGTTGGTGAAGAAGACGCACAACTGTACGGCTGAACCGGAGGAGCAGGGTGACATAAACCAGCCACGGTCACCAAATTGCCAACCCGTTCCTGTTAAAAGGTAATTGAAGCGAAGCCTTTGAAGAATAGTTCCGCACTTCCTAGTGACATTTTTTTCTTCATCTTACTCTCCAATTTCTTGTGGTGAATTCGAAAATTGCTAGAGTGTAGCTTCATACATAATTGTGGTACTGTTTTTATTTTCTGTTTTGTTGTGAAAAAAGGCTTGCAGTTGCTGCCTATGTTATTTCCATCACAGGGATAATTAGTAATAAATTCTTTGCATTCATGCAATGAAGGAGTAACAAAAAGTGTGTGCTGGAAAAATTTGCAATGAACACACAGCTTCGGATTTCTGTAATACACGCTGCATCATTTGTGTTAGTTGCTTCATTTCATTTTATTCAGTTGTGAATTCCTCTGCTGCCTAGTATATTTGTTCACTGCAATTGTTAGCTGTTGTTTTCTATGAAATCCTGCATGGTTGGGAAAAAAATTTGTGTGCTGAAAACAATTAGTTTGACCACAATATGCTGCGGTCGGAGCCACAGAAGCTGCGTTTCTGTTTCTGTTGCTTCGTATAGGTTTGTGTTCTGAATTTCGCAGCGCCTCTAATGCCTAATATAATTCAAGCATGGGTGTTATGGTGATTTTTTACTTTGAAATGCTGGATGGTTGGGTAAGCAGCTTGTGATGGAGAATCTGTACAGCAATTGTACACACAGCTTCGGCACATGTTTGTCACGCTGCATCAATAATTGTGCTGCTTCCTTTCGGTTGTTATTTATGAATTGCGCACTTCCTCTTTGTGGTTCTGATATCTCCTTCATGGCAGTTTGTATCTGTTGTTTTCTTTCAAAGCGTGCATGTTTGTTTTAAAAAATTCTGTTCTGAGAATCTGAAAGCTGAACACACAGGTTCGGTAACTTCCTCACATGCTGCAGTTGCTATTGTTGTCATGCTTAATTTCGGTTAATTTCTTATTTTCGTAATTCCTCTTTCTGGTTCAAAATATGACTCCATCATGGCAATTTGTAGCTGTTGTCCTACTTTGAAAGCATGCATGGTTGGGAAAAAAAAAATTGAAACCTGAAAATTTTTCAGTTTATTACACAGGCTGGAACGGAAACACACAGGCTGCAGCTCTTGTAACTGTGTTTCTTTTCGGTTTAGTTCTGACTTTCGCATTTCATCTTTGTGGTTCTTATATCTCCATCGTGGCAATTAGTAGATGTTGGTTTATATGAAAGGATGCATGGTTGGGAAAAAAATTGGAAAACCCAAAAATCATTCGGCTGAACACAAAGGTCCATTCGGACCCACACAAGCTGCATCTTTTATTCTCATGCTTCTTTTCGGTTTTGTTCTGAAACTTGCAATGCCTCTACTGCCTACCATAATTGCATCATGGCTATTATGCAACTTACAGTCGGCTTACACCATACAACACTTTAGTTTGCATCACTTTTTTTTGCATCATTTACTTTGCTTTGTGATAAGCCATTTACGTACCAATGGTGTGTACCCAACCATATAGTTTGTATTTCAGTATTCTTATCTACTATTTGTCAAGCTTCTATTGCACTTTGAAATAGGCCACTAACTATACGTTCCTTTATGCAAGGTGATTGTCTGTTTCATACCATGCAACCTATACTCACCATAACACGGAATGAGAGGACCTCATCGTCATAAGTACAAGGGTATGATATTCTTTGCAAAACTCATCATCTTTGAGGCCCCTACACACTTCTTATTCTGCCACTCTTATTATGTATTTAGACCAATAACATCACTTACTTTAATTAGGTGGTTTAGGAAGGAGTTGTGGCACATTATTCTCTGTGACGGACAGCAACGATATACCATTGTGCAAACGCGATTCAACCTTTACAAAGGTTTTCCCCTTTAACTTTTAACGTGTGCTTCAAAATATGCCTGTATGCTTCTTTCACCTACATATTTCCTTATGCTTTAAGTTTTGTACATGCTAAGCGATGTACCGTTGATGTTTTCAGTTTTATATTTACGTATTTGTTGCTACTTGATTATAGATCGCAGCAAGCATCATTAAGCCTTTTAATGCATTCTTGTACTTTGTCCACAATTGTGTTACAAACGTATCTGTGCTCTGTTTAATCTATGCGATGGACATTATGCGTATGTGCGTCAAATTGTTTTTAGTATTCATGTTTTAATTTTATGTGCGTAAGAGAATGGAAGGGAGTTCCAAGAATACGAATAAGAAGGCGCAATGGCCAGAATTTGTTGAGCGGACACTATTGGATATAATCCAAAAGGATAATACAGCTGCCGGTCGGAAGAGTGTTCCTTTAGTGAAGCCCGTCTGAAAGCTATAGCTAATGAGCTAAATGCTGCTACTGGGATGGATTTGACTAGTTCGAAAGTGAATAACAAGATATTAGAGTGGAAAAAGAAGTATAGAGTGTGTAAGAAATTGCTACTTAACCAGTCCGGTTTGGGATTCACCGCAGGTTTTGACGAAGGATCCGGGATGTTCCTGGTTGATGACTGGAATGAGCTTGAGAAAGTGAGTATCATAAATATCATAATTACTCCTTGTTTGCTATTTTTGGAATCTACTATACTATGTTCGATATATTACTTGATAGTATGTAAAATATGTTGGTAAAATAGCCTTCCTGAACATGTTTTGTTATTCTCTCAGATAGTTCCCGGGGCTAAGAGGGAAGCGAAGAACAAAACATTTCCATACTATGCTAACTTGATGATCTGTTTTTAGCCGAAACGGCTGATGAGAATATAGCAATTAGCTCAAACCATATGACACCGAGAACGACAACAACTCAGAACTTGTGGGATTCTGAAGATGATGCGCAGTTGGGTAATGGTTCTGATGAAGTTGAGAGTCCGCAGCCAAGGGAGAAAAGCAAAGGAAAGCGGCCTGCCAAGGAAAGAAGAAGTTCTGCTTCAAAATCCAACAAATCCCATTCCGGAGCTAGTCCTAATGGCATGCAATCGTGCATTGAGGCATTCAACAGGTCTATGGAGGCACAGCGTATCCACACCATTGCCACAACACCGGTTAACCCTTTTGACATTGCTAAAGCGCTGAACGGTTTGCAGTTAGATTCTATGACATATGCAAAAGCTAGTAAGGGTTTGGGGCAGGACCAATTTATGGCAGCTATTTTCTTAGTTTCTGAAGAAGATCAACAGCGAGCACTCGTAGATGAAAGGATGAAGTAATGGTTTCTAACAAAGAGGTTGAGTTGAGAACTGTTGTGGGACTGTACACATTTCCAAAAAGTCTCAAGAATAGTTTGAACGGTTCAATTTTTCATACTTTGATTGTACTCCTCCTTCATCTTTCTGTATGGTTCTTATGTACTGATTCAGCATATCTGACAATTTGTTTTTAATTTGGAGTCTTTCACTGTACGGCAGTAGATTATTAATAGTCCTAATCACTGGAAGCGTTGGACAGTAGTTTATTTGCATGATATACATATTGTATGGATTTTATGTCCCTTCAATTGTATGGAAGTTTTTTTTCTGATAATATGGTTGAATTCCTTGAAAAGTCTGATACGTATGTCTTCTATAGGACGCATGTATTGTTTAGGATATTTTCATGGTTGTCCAATTGTATGGGTATTGGATTATATGATTAAAGGTGCTTGTTTCATTTCCCAATCCTATGTTAATATCTGCTATATATAGTGGTGCGGTTGCTAATTAGTGAAAATAACATTATTTCATTTTGCGATACAGTCCCAGCATGTCAGATGATGAAATGAATTCTGCTGAAGACTCCACCAACGCAGCAAATGATGATAATGGGAACGGGGGAGAAGGCAGCAGTACAGGTGCATCAAATTGGAATAACAATGCCTCATTCTACTAACTCATGTTACTGAAGGAGATGAGCAGATTGCAAAGTCTACAACCCCCAGAAAGATTGATTCAGCATGACTGCCCCTTATCCGGTAAGGATTACACCAAGTGGATGTTAACCTCGCGGCATCCCATGAACCTGTACGAGCAGACGCGCTTAACACGTCCTACTTTTAACGCCCTGCTAGAGCGACTACATTCAAAAGGATTTTATGAAAAAAAGGAGAAGGGGGTTTCAAGGAAAGAATCACTTCTTATGTTTCTGATGTGCATGGCAAGAGATAAACGCCTCCGTGATCTAACTGATAGATTTCATCATTCCACCTCGACATGTCATCGTGTGATCAAGGAGGTGCGGGAGGCTATTTGCAAAATGAGTCCCCATGTCATTGTACCACGCAATCAACACCTTGTTCATCCACGGATTCGAGCACGGCGACATCTATTCCCGTATTTCAAGGTACGTCGTGGTAGATTGTAATTAGTGAAATTGGTTTTCATTAATAATGCTGCTCATCGTATTTTTTGTCATTATAAAACGGCAGTAGGAAATAGATTGCCTATATTTGAGGATAAGACATGCAATTGTCTTTATTATTTTATAAATAATACCAAATGGAGTCTCATAAAATGGTTTTGTTCACTGGTAGGGGTGTGTGGGAGCAATAGATGGAACGCATGTAGAGGCTTGGGCTAGAAGTGAAGTACAGGTGCAATATAGAAATCGCAAGGGTCAAGTATCGCAGAATGTTTTAGCTGTTGTTGATCACGATATGCGGTTTGTGTTTGTGTTGGCTGGATTTGGGGGCAGTTCACATGATGCAACGGTTTTGCAATCGGCAATTGATACCCCCCTTCATGCTTTTCCAATGCCTCCTCAAGGTAAATATTATGCTATTGATTCAGCATACAAAAACATGCCAGGGTTCCTAGCCCCGTTCCGTGGGGTTAAATACCACATTAGTGTTTTCGGCAACGGGGAGGACATTATAACTCATTGAAGGAGTTATTCAATCACAGGCATGCCCAAGTGCTGAATGTAGTGGAGAGAACATTCGGAGTGTTGAAGAGTAGATTTCACTTTCTTTCTGGTCCGATGTTTAGCTATGAGCCAAGATCACAAGCTCAGTTTGTGGTGGCATGTTGTGTTATAAATAATTTCATAAAGGATAACAATCCCGCTGACGCGATATTTGAAGAGTTTGCGGAAAACTATGAAGATAATGAGAATGTTGTGGTTCATGATCAAACGGGTTGGAATAAACCGGAGGAGGTTAATCAATCACAGGCTGGAATCGATCAGATGTCGGCACTGTGAATGGATATTGTGCAGCAATTGGCAGAGAGTTTTACAATGTAGTGCATCTACTATAATATAGATGATGTAGGCTTTGGACGAGATTTTTTTTTTTTGGATTTCTGCAATCTTGACGATTATTAGCGTGTTTGTACTGTTGATTAATTGTTCGGTAAATTAAGTTTGTTATTTATGGTAATTTTGAGTTAAGTTGAACGTTATTAGGTTGTTAAAAATATGGGAAAATTGTGTGACTGTGATGGAAATGAATATTTCCATCACAACCAATTTAATATTGCTTACGCACGACTATTATACCGTGACAGATGATTCTATTTTTTTATTTAATATAATTTTTGAAAAAATCATTCGATTGTTTGTGTATATGCATTTTTAATAAAATAATTGAAAGCGAGTTTTAGGGGTGTTGTGAATATTAGGGTTTTTAAAAATAGAAAAAGACATTTGGGAAAAATTTGTGCTGAGAACCATATTCTTCTGCTGGGTCTGAGAACTGGGGCTAAAACTAGGTCTCAGAACTGTGTTTCTTAAAAATGGGCTGAGACCCAGTTTGGCTGAGAACTGGTTCTGAAACCCGTTCTCAGAACTAGCAGAAGAACATGCCCTAAGTCAGTAATTTTGGGTGTGGCTTTTGGTTTTTGGCTACTTGTTTATTTTTTTACTAGGCTTCTTGTAGTAGTAGGCTAGTAGCATTTCCACATGCCAATTTATGTTGTAGACTTGTAGTTAGTATACTTTTGAATTGTAAATTTACTAGCAAAAAGTCTACAATTAATATAAGTGTATTATTCTTCTTGCAATGTGTTTTTTTCAGTTTATTTACTTAGTACTCTTGCTTAATAACAAAGAGTTTACTTTGGTTTTACACAGATTTCAGATTCTGAACCATAGAACGAGTATCAAGATGAGAAGGTATGTTTTATTTCTAATCTTTTAATATTTTTAGTTATTAACTTTAAAATATTCTTGTTATTGACCATTTGATTCAATCTATTACTGTAATAAGTTTGCCTGATAACGTCTTACAAAATATTAAAATCTTATGAACTACTAAATTATAACTCATATCCCCATACCCGTAGTGGTGTTTCCGTACCCTAAAATTTAGGAGAAGACTTACCCGACGCTTAGACCCCCACCCATAACCGACACCCGTACCCGAGTCCGAGCAACATAGCCAATAACTAGTTCATAGGTTAGCAAGAAAAAAAAACTACATAATTAATATATGAAGAATTACACTAGGAGTAAAACATTTTAGTTCCTATACAAAGAAAAAATAAATATCATTTATCTTAATTTTAAAAAATCATATAAAAATTAGAAATACTTCTCTAACATTTCAAAATCCAAAATTAAAATGTGATTATACAACTCAAAAAGGAGTTACTTAGTAAATTTTTGTTCAACAGGAGTTACTTGATATTTACCACATTAATGTAATGAATAAAAATAATATCAGTTTCACGAATCGATCTCTATCTATTAAACGGCATCAACTCGTGAATATTCACATTTTCACAAGATCCAAATTAAGCGTAGAAAATCTTTAGAATCGAATTCTCTTAATTATCTGATCACAAACAATGACGAGAGTTTATCAACTCGTGTGCATCATGGTGTTTCTTGTCTACTTTGTTATGTGCTCTCGACTCGCTTATACTCTATAAATGTATTCCAAATGGAGAAGTCAAATAGTAAATGACATTATGCAGACAATTGTACCCTTCAAACTCGACGCTATAATTTTTTTCTTACAAAAGTTCCCTTCAACCAAAATTGAACACATCATTGCGCTAAACTTTTAATTTTAATTTTGCAATATGAAGTACTGGGTTCAAATCCACAAATTGCCATCAAACAGTTCACAAGCATTCTTACACTAAAACTTTGGCTTGTTTTGCTTGGGTGGTTTTTCATTTCCTCAATGAATTCTTGAATCAATTGTTCTTTTTTTTTTTTTTTTTTAAATGTTGAGTTCCATCAAATTAATCTTCCACTAAAGTAAAATAAACTAATGATAATTCATTAGTTATGAAAAGTTGTTATAAGTATTATTATCTATAAATGACAAAATATATACAGTAATTAATATAACATTTATTCAGAAATTAAAGGGTAACAAGATTATACCGCTACAAGATTATATAAAAATAAAAAATAAAGTTACAAGATATTCATGAATATCACTCCTTTAATATCTAAGGAACAAATCTTATCGGTTTCACAAACTATATCACTATATATACATAATGAATCTGCATCAATTTGTCAAGATTCGTGGATTGATCCTTCAAAATTGAATTCTTTCAATTTCTTACACAAACAATGGCAAGAGCAAATCAACTAATGTGCATCATTGGTTTTCTTCTCTTCTTTGCTATACGTTCTCAAGCTGTAATTTTTCAAACTTTCTTCAAATTTTCATTGTTCCTATTTAGTTTTCCATTTCTTGTGAAATTTTCCCAACAAAATTTATTTTTTAGTGGGATATATCTAGTTATATATATATATATATAATTTTTTTGTTTAATTTTATTTCTTTTCTAATATTGAATGAATGATGGTAAGCTTATTGACGAATTTTAAAATGAGCAGGACTGGTGTATAGCGAGTACTAGTGCTCCAGCGTATAAGTTAAAGACGTTTCTGGATGCTGCTTGTGAAAGAGTATTGGACTGTAGTGCAATCAAACCAGGGGGCCATTGCTATGATCCCAACACCTTACAAAACCATTCATCTTATGTCTTGGACCTCAATTACAGGCTTAATAGTGAATGTAATTCTCAAATTGGCACTACAACCACTAATGACCCATGTAAGTTTATTCCATTCCTCTCTAAATTTGTCATTTGATAAAAATTTAAAAATTTGTCATTGTGAATTTATAGTACTAAAGTTCTATTCTTTTAATTTTCATATCTTGTTTTATTTTTTCATGAGAAAGTTTAATTTATTTGTTGTTTTTTTCTATGCAGCTTATGGTTCATGCCATTTCCCATGACTTCCCAGGGTCAATCGAGGAATAGAGATGTTTCAATCTAAATAAGTTTTGATTTAATTCTCAGATGTGTGAATCTTTGCTTCATAATTTGTCTAAGGCTATTTATATTCTGAAAGATGTACTCTATTACTACTTGATAATAATAAATATTAATATTTTTTTTTTAGAACAGCTGATTAAGGGGCTGGAGGCATGGGGACCCTTTCTTAATTTGGCGGTGTAAAAACCGTAAAAAAGTGGGTGCCAAGGGGGACGTAATAAGTCTTACATCGGCGATACAAAAATGCAAATGCATATGATGAAATTATTGAGAAAATACATAGGAATAAAATTGAAAACCTAAAATTAATAATAATAATAATTAATAAATGCAAATAAAGAAGTAATTAATAAAAAATTAAAAACATAGAGTGTATATTATAGTCAGATCAAAATTTATAACATAGAGTGTAAACAACAATTAAAAACAAACAAAAGACCAAAATTAAGTATAGGAACGAGCTAGTACTCTAGCTATTAGTATACAGGACGGGCCACCCAAATGTCAAAGGTTCAATTCTTACCTTTGTCAATTCTGCTTATTTATAGTGTAAAGATATTAATTAGGTTTTCAATATATATATATATATATATCTACCCTATATAATAGAAAGTAACATATCTATTATATGAGGGTGCCATGTGGCTGCCACATCTAGCATATAATTAATAATGTTAAAGCTGACATGGAGACCACATTGACAAATAATTTAATAAATATTTTTGCTTTTTTATGTCTATATTAGATTTTTAATTTAACCATCCATATGAATACCACATAAGATTAATATTTAAATTTATTGAATGCATAAATTTTATTTTCTCTTTTTTAATTAAATAATATTTTTCTTTGTCTTTACTAACTTCTTAATTTATTTTTTCAATTTCTATATTAGATTAACTTCGTATTATACAAGGATCATCTATATGTATAAATAATCATGTTCGTCAAAAAAATATTAATAATCGTAAATATATATATATATACATATAAATATGCATATATATTTTCTATTAATATGTATATAACTTAATATAAATTTTGGGTTAGAAATGTATGTAAAATATCGAACGTTTATATTGATACATAGTTTATTTTATTACTAATAAATACATTATTATAAATAAATGACTTTTTATGTGATGCATGTTTCTGTATATGTAAGGGTGAGTGAAATATAATATTAGTTCATTTAAATTCATTTTTATTTTCTGTACTCTTTATTATTGTTATCCACTAATCTCTTTTTAATTTTGTGACTTTTCATGTACTATTAAGTTTCAAAAAGACTCTTGCTTATATGATGATTATTTACTTTGTTCACATCAACTTCCTTTATTTAATTTGCAATTAGTAAATGATTAATTGTTTGAAAACTTTTGGTAATTCACACAAGAGAATGAATAGACACTTTACAATCTCTCTCTCTATATATATCTTCAATCCATTAAGATCAAAAATAACTTTCTTCTTGTTTAGAATCCTTATGTGCATGTCCAAGTCACGTTAACTGGGCAACTTTTCGTAATATATGTACTTCCATTTAGAATATATTTTTCTCAATCTCTTCTTCGAATTTGCAAGTTTGTGCATGTTATACTCCAATAAAAAACAATGTTTCTCTATCCAAATCTATGAAATATGTCTCTAAATTCACCTCATCATAAGAAGAAGAAGAAGTTGACAAGAGGCGAGGAAAAAGGAAGCAAATAGAGTAGGCACGCCAATTCTATGTATTTGAGAAAAGATTTCAAGTATTTGTATTATATTTGACATATATTTCTTCTTTTTAACTCTGTATTTACAATCAAAAATTGATTACTATTATAATTTTTATTTTTTTAATAAATTTTATATTGTCACATTATAATATTTTCGGGCATTCACCGTGCAATCGCATGATGTTCCCATCTAGTATATATATATTAATTAAAAACCATACAAGCTAAGTTGATTCACCATTAAGGCCGAGGGCATATGGAAAAAAAAATTATTAAAAATGGTTTAACTTTTTAATATTTATTATTATTGGCATAATCATACTTTAAATGTATATTTAATTAGTAAAACACTTTTTAATCCCCTTATTTATTAATGAAACAAAAACCATTCCTCTTCTTTTTCATCTCTTTAACAGAACCACCAGCCCTCAAGAGCTTCCTTCCTCTTCTAATTTCTTTTTTATAATGTATTTAACTGTTCAAAAAAAGTTTATATGTATATAAACTTTCGAAATTTTTAAAACTTAGATTCTGGATTCGGCACTGCTTCTACATAGAGCCACCCAGCTCTTAAACCAATCGCTTCTTCTTCTTCATGTTCCCCTGCTCTGCTATCGCCTCAAGAACTTGACGCTGCCACCATCCAAATCCAGAACCGTCACCATCTCCAAAACAAAAAATTAAAAACCAAAAAAAAATTCTTCTTGTTGCTCTAAATTAACCAGTCTGGCAGTTCTGCGATCTCTAACTAGTCCGAAAATCTTTCTGCAAATTTGCAATCTCTGGGATTATATTCAAATCCTCGTACCCATAGATCACAATCTTTCATATGAAATACTCTGCATCCACTGAAGGTTTTCATATGCAAAAGATCTCCATCGTCATCCACTGAAGGTTTCTTTCTTCCAAATTCTTCGGGTAATTCAACAAATGGAACACAGTAAACTCTGCTCCATCTTTTCCTAATATTGTCTTGCTTTCAAACTTTTAAGCACTCATTTTATTCTCCTCAGTTTTTATAATCCAAATTCTTCGTTTTACTTTCTCCTTCCCCACCCCTCATCATCATCTCTCTTCCGGTTGCAGGAAACTTTGCACCAGTATAGTAGATTATTATTTTGGCAGGAAATTTTTTTTTTTTTTTTTTTTTGGTGATATGTACTGAATATATATGGGTTTGGTTGTGGACAAATATCAACCAATTTTGAAGGAAGAGGCGTGAGGAGATTCAGAAGAAGATCAAGAAAGAATCAAATGCATAGTTATCGATGAATTGCAAGGTTGAAGAGTGCGGAAGAATAAGGATTGTTTAAATAATAATGAAGGATTAAATAGTCTTTAGCTAATTAAATATATATTAAAAGTTTTTAACGACTTTAATAATAAATATAAAAAAGTTATACCCTTTTAATAATTATGTTTGTTCCAACGCCCTTAATACAAAGTTTCCCTAATTCAAACATGATTCACAATTCAATGAATAATTAATATCAATTTCACCTCACGAGACTCTATCGTTATATATTAAACTGTGGTCAATTTGTGAATGTTCACGTTTTAACAAGATCCAAATTATTAAGTCTAGAAAACCTTTAGAGAGTCGAATTCTCTCAATTTCTCTGATCAAAATTAATGCCGAGAGTGAATGAACTCATGTGCATCATGGCTTTTCTTCTCTACTTTGTTGTGTGCTCTCAACCTGTAATTATCCAACTTTTGTTCATTTTTCATTTCTTATGAAATATCTCGATAATTTTTTTAGGGATATATTATGTTAAAAGATATACAGCTCATTATGTTTCCTTTCTCAATTTCTATAAATTATTTCTTTTATAATAATAATAGTGTAACTAAGTCCCCCAACAATTTAATAAGTCATAGCGGAACCTGAACAAAATCTGTGACAGTCCAACAGATGAAAAAGGTTTTTCTTAACATTTAAATACATTATTCATAATTTATTTTTAAAATTTTAAACATATACTGGCCGGTAATATAGGTAGAGGTGGGATCCAGGCACCACTCCCCCCCCCCCCCCCCCCCCCCCCCCAAAATTCTGCCCTTGATAGGCCGTTCTACAAAATATATATGGGATAATTTTGTTGATTAATTATGTTTTTCATTTTTTCTTTTTCCATGGAAATCTTTAATGAAAGATGCTAATTTGGATTTGTATAGGACCGGTGCATAGCACAAGTGGTGCTCCGAAGAATAAGTGACAGGCAATTGTGAGTGGTGCTTGCTGAGTATTGAATTGTAGTCGAATAAATCCAGGTGGTGTACCTGCCCAACACGATAGTAAAATATTCGTGTTATGCTCTGGATGTCGATTACAAGGTTAACAGTTGTTGCTATCCTGTACTTGGCACTAAAACCATTACCAACCCCATGAAAGTGTCTTGGATTCCTCTTTAATCTTTCATTTTTAATAAGTAAACATAAATGACATAAAAGAGAATGGGAAGATTGGCAAGAAAAAGAAAGTTATTTATTTTAGGCTTAGGCTCTGTTTGTTTTGTAACTTAAATAGGGGATTTCTTTTTTTAGGGAGAAATTTTTTTGGATGAAATTTTTTTATGGGAAATTGTGTAAGAAAGAAGGTAAAAAGTGTAATGATTGTATTATTTTTGAAAATGATGTGAGTGTAATTGTAGTGGAAATTTTAAATTTTAAAATTTGAATTTAAGAAAAATTGAACTATTTAGATATGAATTTTTTTCACTGGAAGTGTGACTTTTTTGAGAAAAGTACTAAAACAAACAATGCCTTAATCACTATTTACCCCTTGTGTTATTGGCTTTTAACTATGTGCCCGCCTGTGTTTTTAAAATTAACTGTTTGTCTCACGTGTTTCTAAAACTAACTGTTTGTACCTACTACCAATCAAACTATAAAAATCTCTGAAAAGACAAAAATATCCTTCTGGAATGCTGACATCACACTCTCAAGTTTAAGTAAAAAATTTTAAACGAATAACTAGAGACAAATTTTCTGAACAACTCCTTTTCCGATACCGACAAATATTATAATCATAAACAATTAATCTTACGTACCAGTATAAACTCAGATGGGCAAAGTTGGAGATAATTGAGGGCTGGGAGAAACGGTCGACTAGGAGCAGAGAGATCGGCGATAATTTTTTCCCTAGGAAAAACGCTCGGCTCCGGAGAAACGGCAGTGGCAGCGGGTTCTTTGTGGAAACCGCGATTGGAGAGGGAAAATTGCAGCGTCGGTGATAATGAAGTTTGCGGCTTGACTAAAGAGAAACGATAGTGGCAACGATTTGGAGCGGGAAAAGTGCAGCGGCGATTGTGTATCAGAGAAATCTTTACCCCTTTTTTTCATTTTTGTTTCTTTCTTAAGTAATACGCAATTAATGCTTGGGGGTATATTCGTATGAAAATTTTACATAAACCTGAGAGTATGATGTCAGCATTCCAGAGGAGTATTTTTGTCTTTTCAGTGATTTTTATGGTTTGACTTGTAAGAGGAGGGCAAATAATTAATTTTAAAACACCGGGGGAGGGGGAAGGGGAAGGGGAAGGGGGGGGGGGGGGGGGGGGGGAGGGGCAAACAATTAGTTTTAAAAATACGGGGGTTCCAAATAATCAAAAGTCAATAACACAGGGGAGCAAATAGTAATTATGCCTTTATTTTACAAGCCTATTTCTTTGAATAAATAAAAGTTTTTTCTCCACTTAAATAACAACTGAGATTTTTACATGGTGCGATACAAATTAAAAATTCAATTATCAAAGATCTATTTTGTTTTAATATATCTATTTTTGGAAAATTCCCTAAGAATTTGATTTGAAATCTCCCAATCTCAATGTCGTTATGGCATGGAGGTGGACCACTACAAAAGTTGGTTAGCATCCTAAATTTAAATTAACAAAAGAGGTAGAGAGTATATCGGTTATATCATTAAAAATAGTGCAATAAGTCTATCATAAACCAACTATTCATATTTATATTAATTCATGGGTCCCTTATATCACCTTCCTTCAAAAATAACACTTTCCGTCTAAATGTATCTGGTTGTATAATTTTACAAGGTACGACGAATACACCTAATAATCTCTCAAAGAGTTAGTTGTAATTAAAAAATAATTATTTGTAATTTGAGTGTAGGTTGTAATTTCTCCTTGAAAAATTATACAATATACTTAAAAACTGTAAGAAAAAATTTTAAAAAAACTAAAAACTATACAAGCTAATTTACTCTCGAGTGTAGATTGTAATCTCTCCTTTATTTGTAATTCAAAAATTAATAAAAATTAAAATTAAAATTTTAATAATTATAATAGCATATAAAAGTAATTTTGTATTGCAATTGAGGTGGAGTTCTCTAATTAGTTAATTTTCAATAAAATGTCTATTATCATGACATTAACGTTTAATGAATAAAATGTCATATCATTTACTTTTTCATAGTCACGTTTAAAATTCAAAATAAGAAATTATTCACTATACCATGTCATCGGAAAAATTATTTGGACAAAAATGATAAAATTAAGTATTACATAATACTATCTAATATTTTTCACTTGGGGAAACAGTTAACCCTCCCTCTCTTAAAGAAAGATTTTTTAAAAAAGTGTAACCATACTTGTATTAACAGAAATAAATTCATTCCAATTTTTTACAACTAGCTAGTGTAGACAATAAATATTTATTTCATGTTAATAAATATTTAATGAAGAAGTTAGCCAATGACTTAACATATCATGTATAGTAACAAATTTACTTTCACTTTTTATAACCAATCAGGTCATTTTCACTTATTCGATTATTAATATAGTAATATCAAATGTTTTATAGAGATAATACAGATTTAGTCAACAAATGAATTACAAATTTATGAACTCGATATTATAACGGATAAGTTACACATGATATCCAAAGTAATTAATATGGCATTTACTATTGTCAAAAAAAAAATATGGCATTTACCACACTTTAAAAGACATTTAAATCACCTCAGTTTGTTACGATATATAATATTATACAATATTACTCCATTATTGACTAATAAATGAGAATCAAATCACTCATATGAATATCTATGATTATTGTCTATATAAATCTCCATCGACTTGTAAAAATTCACATCTTATCAGGATCCAAGCTCTAGAAGTAAAGCAATTGTCACACAAACAATGGCAAGAGCAAATCAACTAGTGTGCGTCATGGGTTTTATTCTCTTCTCTGCCATGTGCTCTCGAGCTGTAATTTTCTCAAAACTTTCTTCAAATTTTCATTATTCCTATTTAGTTGTACATAAATTTTTTTTTTGGGGTTCTTTAAATTATTTTTAGAGATTGAAAATTAATAACGGTAAGTGTATTGGCCAACTCTTAATTGTGCAGGACTGGTGTGTAGCAACCGACTCTGCTCCAGATGATAAGCTACAGGGATTTATTGATTATGTTTGCGGATTTCTGGGATGTGATCCAATAAGACCAGAAGGCGTCTGCTTCTTACCCGACACGCTAAAAGATCATGCATCTTATGTTTTGGATCTTAATTATAAGGCTAATTCTCAATGTAATTCTGACATTGGCATTCTTACCAACAATGACCCATGTAAGTTTATTTAATGCATCTTTAAGTATAGCGCTTGAAATAAGAACACACCAAAAAAAATGACATGAAAAGCAAGTGAAGGAAAACTATTAATTAATTAATTTGTAAAATTTATTTAGATGTATCAAAATTCAGTTTAATGTATTTTTTGACCTTTTGATGCAGCTCATGATCAATGCCAGTACCCATAATCATTTGAAGAGGGAGATGCTGCAATCTAAATTAGTTTTGATTTAATGCTCCATTGTATTAATCTTAATTCGCTTCATCTAGCAACTTCTATGTAATAATCATTATATTGCTTGATTTTGTATGATGAAATATAAAGCTTTTCAAAAGCGTTCTTTATGCCTATGTTATAAATTAATTCAGTCAGTCACAAATGGTTTGGCCAAAGCTCGTCTTCAGATTGGTCCGTACCGAGTTTAAGTGGAGTTTGATCGCTGGCTCAATTTCTTATTTAGGCGACGTTGAGCTCCAATAAAATTGGCAGTGGTTTGTCGAGCCAACCAAGGCATACTATATATATATATATATATATATATATATATATATATATAAAATTAAATTTTTTTTTTAAAAGATATTTAAATTGTCAAACTCAAGTAGGAACTTAAACGCTTTGTCAAATTGTTATTTTTCAAGCCGATCTTGAGTTAATGCCTAATCGAACTCGGATCGGCTCGCTTAAACTCAATAAACATATGCAAAATGGAGTAAGTCAAATAGGAAATGACTTTGTATAGACAATTTTACCCATCTAACTTGAGGCTATAATTTTTCTTTACAAAAATGCCCTTCACAAAATTGAACACATTATTGGACTAAAGCTTTCAATGTTGATTTTGCAATATAAAGTACTGTGTTCAAAATCCATAAATTGCATTTAAACAGTTTAAGAGCATATTGCACTCAAACCTTGGCTGATTTTGCTGGAGTGCTTTTTCATTACCTCAATGGATTATTGAATCAAAATTTTTATTTCTTTTTTAAATGCTGAATTCCATCAAACTAATCTTCCATTAAAGTAAAATAAATTAATGGAAATTCATCAGTTGTGAAAAATTGTTGTCTTGAGTATTATTATTTGTAACTCACAAAATATATATTAATTAATATCACATTTATTCACAAATAAAAGTGTTACTAGATATTATTCCGTATGCGATATCAATCTTTTAATATCTAAGAAATAAATATCATATCGGTTTCACAAAATAATCTGCATCAATTTGTCAATATTCGTTGTTTGATTTTTAAAAATTGAATTCTTTCAATTTCTCATACAAACAATGGCAAGAGCAAATTAATTCATGTGCATCATTGGTTTTCTTCTCTTCTTTTCTATACGTTATCGAGCTGTAATTTTTCCAATTGTCTTTTCTATACGGTCTCGAGCTGTAATTTCATTGTTCCTATTTAGTTTTCCATTTCTTCCGGAATTTTCACATCAAAACTTATTTTTTTAGCAGGATATATTTAGTTATATATATATATATATAGATACTTTTGGTTGTTGATTTTATTTATTTCAAGATATTGAATGAATGATGGCAATCATACTGGCAAAATTTTAATTTGAACGAGATTGGTGGGTGTATAGCAAGTAATAGTGCTCTATAAGTTAAAAACATTTATGGATACTACTTGTGAAACAATATTAGACTGTAATCCAATCAAACCAGGGGGTTTTTGCTACGATCCCAACACGTTACACAATCATTCTATCTTATGTCCTTGACCTCAATTATATGCTTAATGGTGAATGTAATTCTCAAATTGGAACGACAACTACTAATGACCCATGTAAGTTTATTCCATTCCTCTCTAAATCTGTCACTTGGAACAAGAACAACCAAATGAGAAGATTGGCAAGAGAAGAAAAATTAATTATTAATTTTACAAGTATGTTTTCTTTGAATAAATGGTAATTTTTTTCCACTTAAATAATAAGTGAGACTTTTATGTTGTGTGATACAATTCAAAAGTTCAATTTTCATAGATCTATTCAGTTTTAAAAACTTAGGTCACTGTTTGAGGATGAAAATGGGTGACTCGTCTAGGATCATCATATTCACATCACCACTTGATTTGTCTAACTCAAGTTTAGACGTATATATAAATTAATTTATGATCTCATTGTAAATTTATAGTAATAAAGTTTGGTATTAGATCTATTCTTTTTTTAATTTCATATCTTAATTGCATTATTTTTTCATGAACGTTTAATTGATTTGTTGATTTTTTTTTTTTTTTTTTTTCTATGCAGCTTATGGTTCATGCCATTTCCCATGAGCTCCCATGATCAATTGAAGAATAGTGATGTTTCAATTTAAACAAACTTTTATTTATGAGAGATGTACTCTATTACTTGATAGTAATGAAATATTTAGGGCCTGTTCTTTACCATGTTCTCAGAACCGGGTTTGGCCATTTTTTGGGTCTCAACCCAAAAATTGAACCCAACCCCATGTTCTTTACCCAAAAATCGAACCCAGTTCACAAACCCAATTCCCACTTCCGTCGCCGCCCTCCCGCCGCCGCACTCCTCCTCCAGCCGCCGCCCTCGGCCTCCTCTTCTTCTTCTTGGTTCCCAGCTTCTTCTTCTTCTTCTTCTTTCTTCTTCAGCTTCTTCTCCTCCTCCTTCTCCTCCTCCTCCTCCTCCTCCTCCTCCTCCTCCTCCTCTCTCCTCTCCTCTCTCTCTCTTCTTCTTCTTCTTCTTCCCTCTGCCCTCTTCTTCTCTTTGCACTTCTCTCTTCCCTTCCTCCTCCTCCTCTCTTCTTCTTCTTCTTCTTCTTCTTCTTCTTCTTCTCTTCTTCTTCTCTCTCTTCCTTCCCGCCGCGTCTTCTTCTTCTTCGCGCCGCCGGCCCTTCCTCCTCCTCTTCTTCCTCTTCTTCTTCTTCGCACTTCTTCCTCTTCCTCCCCCACAATTACTCACAAACCCAATTGTGATTGTTTATTTTAAATTTGAATCCCCAAATCCCAAATTTGGGAAAAATATGGACTTCAAGCTCAAACCCATTTGATTGAAACAGAAAAAAGAAGAAGAAGAAGAAGAATTTGATTTTGGGGATTTAGGTTTTGGGCCGCCGGCGGTGGCGGCAACGCTGCGGCGGCGGCGGCGGTGACGCGGAGGCGGGCAGACCGGGTGGTGGTGGAATTTGTGTTGCGGTTTAGGATTGAGAACGACGTTTCTTTGTTCTGGGTCTCAACCCATTTGGTCTCTACCTAAAAACTCAAATCCGGTTCTCAGACCGGCATAAAGAACAGGCCCTAAGTTTTTCAAAAGCTTTTATTAATTACATCTTTATCTTCATTATATTATAGCCGAATCAAAATCTATAATTATATGCGAGACAAATTAACTATGCTCAACAATACAGTAGTCAAACACAATGTGCATCTTGAATTTAAAGTAACAATGAGAGTAAAAAACAAAAGGAACAAAAATTAAGTTGGACTCAACAATGATGTCACCATCGAGGCCCAATGTATTCTGGCTCCATTACACATGGTAATTTCTTCCTTGTGGTTGTAATTCATAAAAATGATATTTGGTCTATTTTCTATTAAATGAGTTATAAGGTATGTCTCAAAATATAACTCTTTATATGAGAAAAATAAAATAATAAATTGAATATTTGTCCATATTCATAATAACACTTTTGTATAACAATTAAGGTAGAGTCTGTAATTTGTTACGTTTTTGTAAAATTTTAAGTACCAATAACCCCCATGTGGTTTCAAAAAAATACCAATCACCTTCATGTGGTTTGAAAAACTACCAATTACCCTCCTATGGTTTACCCAAACTTGTCACCGTTAAGTTTTCAGTTAACTTTACCGGTCAAAAAAGAAAGACAACTATTTTTCTTAATTTTTTAATTAAAATGACAAATTTACCCTTAAAACAATTTCATAATCATCTCTTTTACCTTATACTTTCTATCAAATAACATATAGACCCAAACTATATTTTATTTCCCTATTTTAGTTTCTTCTGAATCCACAATCGTCAAAAGTTCTATTTAAACTTCTAAAATTTTATGATCTTTTTATTTATTTATTTAAATTCGTCGTTCACCACCAAACCGCTGCCACCTTCGTCCACCTCCAATCTGTCTTCGAACAAAAATTATAGAAAAATTTTGTATGTTGAATATTAAGATTCAAAATTATGCAAAAATGGAGAACGATCGCCGCCGCCGCCTCCGCTTTTGTTGCAGTCTCCGTTTGTGTCAAAAAAGACAACAAAAATTGCTCAAAAAACTAAGAATTTTCCGGTGACAAAATCATATATGGCATCTTGGATAGTAAAATCTTATATGCAAGAGGGGAAACTTCGATTTGGAATTCTGCTTCTGAAGTTCCTTCTTTCTCTACAGAAAAAATAAGCGACCGATTCAATGAAAAGTTTTGGCTAACTTAACCATGGCGGCTTTGGTATTGAAATCAAATTTCCAAGTTTCGATTTGATTTCGTCATTGGAATTACCAAATCTACAAATGAAGATATCGAATCCACCGTTAAAGTTTCGGCACCAACGAGGAGGGAGTTTTGGCTGCTCTCTGAGCTCAAACCACTTCACCTTGTTGTCTCCCAAGCGGCATCGAAAGAGTTGGCAGCGGTGGTTTTGGGAGTGACAATGAAGGCGGTGTGGGTGAGGGCGGTGATCGACGAAAGGGGTGGCTGGTGACGATGGTGGCGATGTGGATGGAGAAGATAAGTTTATGAGTATTTCAATTTCGTAGATGAAGAGATAGAAGTAAAATTAATAACTTATTTTAAAATTAAAAAATATGTATTATTGTCTTAGTTAAATGACAAAAATAACCTTAAAACAGTTAAGAGTTAACCAAACAGTTAACTGTGACTAGTTTGAACAAACCACGTGGGGGTAGCTGCAGGCCGTTCCTACTAAAAAAAGGACCCCGTCTAAAATATAAATTTTTTATTGTAAATGTAAATATATATATATATATATATATATATACACACACATTTACGATAATATAAAAGAAATCAAATTTATATTTTCAAATTGGACCCTTTTTTTAATACTCTCCATATTCCATTAGAAAAGTCTACTTTCAATTTTTTTTTTTTTTGGTTTTTTCGTTCGAGTAGAAGAGTCTAGTTACAGATTGTTTACTCTTCTTACCCTTACTAATATAATAATTTGCAATCTATAATTAACTCACGTATAAAAAGTAAAGGCATAATTAGAATAAAATGTGGCAAATTAACTCTTTTAACTAGTTTATCTTGAGCTCCATTAATATGTTGTATATTTTGAGATCAAATTTTTCTGATAGAACGCTTACTCGATAGAGTTTGGGTACGACATAACTCTTAGAAAGCTTTCACCCTAGGGGGCAGTATTCATTAACAAGGCTTTCAAAATTAAAATATTTTAACAACAAAAAAATACAAATAATTAAGTCACAAAACAATTCTAAATAATATAAATACATATATATAATCTCACAGAAAATAAAAGCGTGTGAATGACGATGAATTTACATTCAGTTACTCGAGTAATTAAAGTAAATATTATAATATATATTTAATAAATTAATAATAATAATAATTTATGGGGCCTGGGCCCATAAAATTGGGGGCCCTGCACGGTGGCTCATGTGAGACACCGGTAGGGCAGGCCCTGGGTAATTGGTAGTTTTTCAAACCACATGAGGGTAATTGGTGTTTTTCTCAAACTACATGGAAGTTATTGTTAATTGACCTTAAAATGTTTATTATCATGACATTGACAGTTAATAAGTAAAATACCACGTCATTCATTTTGCAGAGTCATGTATAAAATGACAAATTATTCCTATGGCATGTCATGGACGAATTATTTGGATAAAAATGATAAATTGTGTATCTATATAATTTTTTAAATTACCACCACACACACATATATATATATGTATTTATTTATTTATAACTCACTAATAATCGCCTCCTAATACATTTGAGGCACAATTTGAGGCACAACCTCCAAAAGCCACATTTACGACGTTTTTGCACATCATGACTATTGGAAGATTGTTCCTATAGTTATAATGCACAAATCTTGTGCGATTCAAACCCCATGCTGCGCAAATCATGTTATTAGTGCAATTCAAATCTATGACTTATGGTATGCCTCCCAAGCATGTTACCACTTGAGTCACTAGCAATTATCAAGAATTGCCCATATATACTCCTAATGTACAAATTTTGTCAATAGTACAATTGAAATTTAAGATTTATGGTATGCGTACTAAGCATGTTACGGCTTGAGTCATGAACGGCTAACATATAACTATATAAATTAGCAGCCAGCCTCTCCCCAATTGTATTGTAGTATTTTCATGCATCATTTCACCCCAGAACTATTCATTAATATTGTTTCAATCTAGAGGTGCACGTCATTACGTTCTCTCCTTTCATTATACTTAATTTTTAAATTTTTATAAGAAAGTAAATTGAGTAACCAATCCTACCAACCACTTAATAAGTTAATAGATTATTAAGAAGAAAAAAAAACTACATAACTTTACATACAAAGAATTATACCACGAGTAAAACATTTGAGCTCCTAACAAAGATAAAATAAATACAATTAATCTTAATTTTAGAAAATCACATGAAAAACTAGAAATACTTCTCTAACAATTTTTGAACTCCACAATTAAAACGTGATTCGCAATTCAAAAAAGAGTTACTTTCTTAGTAAAACTTTGTTCAACATAGCCACTCCTCCATTAATGTAATAAATAAATGAATATAATATCACTTTCACGATACTCTATCTCTATATATTAAACTGGCATTAGCTCAATGAATATTCTAATTTAAAGAAGATCCAATTTAAGTCTAGAAAACCTTTAGAGAATCAAATCCTCTCAATTTCTCTGATCACAAATAATGGCGAGAGTGAATGAACTCGTGTGCACCATGGCTTTTCGTCTCTGCTTTGCTATATGCTCTCGAGCTGTAATTTTTACAACTTTCTTTAAATTTTCATTTCTTGTGAAGTATCTCAATATATTTTTTTAGGGATATATTCAGTTAAAAGTTATATGGCTCATTACGTCTCTATTCTGTATTTATACAAATTATTTCTTTGATAATAATGATAGTGTAACTAAGCCTGTCAAACATTTAATAGGCCGCAGTAGCGGAACTAGAAAAGAGTCTCTAAGGAGTCCTAACATATGAATAAATTTTTTTTAATAGTTAAATACATTCATAATTTTTTTAACATTTAAATATATATTGGTAATCAGGGTGGAGGTGGGAGATAGAGGGGTTCGGGGACAACCCCCCCCCCCCCCCCCCCCCCCCCCCCGGTTTCTGCCCCTCCCCCCCGGTTTCTGCCCCTCCTGTTAGGCGGTTCTACAAAATATATCTGTGATCATTTTACTGGTTAATTATGTTTTTCTTTTTTCTTTTTCCTAAGAAATCTTTATGAAATATGCTAAGTGTATTTGCCAAATTTGGATTTGTGCAGGATTGGTGCGTAGCACAAGTTGGTGCCCCGAAGGATAAGTTACAAGCATTTGTGAGTGGTGCTTGTCGAGTATTGAATTGTACTCAAATAAATCCAGGAGGTATCTGTTACCTACCCAACACGATAGAAAAGCATTCATCTTATGCTCTGGATGTTGATTACAAGGTTAACGGTCATTGTAATCCTGTACTTGGCACTAAAACTATTACAAACCCATGTAAGTTTCTTGGATTCCTCATTAAATCTCCCATTTTGAATAAGGAAACATAAATGTAATAAAAATGATAAAATAGAATGAGAAGGCTAGTAAGAAAAAGGAAAACTATTATTTTTTTCAAGCCTATTTTCTTTGAATAAATAAAAGTTTTTTCTCCACTTAAATAACAAGTTAGACTTTTATATCGCGCGATACAAATTAAAATTCAGTTATGAAAGATCTACTATGTTTTAATACATCTGTATTCAAATATTTTCATTAGAAAATGAGTGACTGATATAAGATTATATTCATATAAGCACTTGATCTCTCTAACAAATATGGTTTGGGTTTGGGTTCGGCTTGGGGTCTGGGTTCAAATCGATGGTGTGTATAAATTGATGATTTCATTTAAATCCTATAATTATTTGTGTAATAATAAAATTTTGTCTCTCTAGTTCTCACATTCTTACCACAACAAGAAGATATACCCATTAAGTTTCAATTCATGTCAGAATATCTGGCCTAAAATTAATTTATTTGTTGATTTTTTTATGCAGCTTATGGTCGATGCAAGTATCCATAATCAATTGGAGAATGGAGATGTTGCTCTCTAAATAAGTATTCATTTAGTGCTAAAATGTATGAATCATTGCTTCACGACTTGTGTAAAGCTAGCTTGCTAGCTACTCCAGGAGATGTATTGTATTACTTGATAATATTATTATAATAAAATATTAAATTTTTCTAAAGCTTTGTTAACTACTTTTTTTTTGAAAATTTTTTTTTTCTTTGACGACATGTATATTATAACTTGATTAAACTCTATAATTATATGCGAAAGGAACTATGCTAGAAATACAACAATTTTAGTCAAACACGATGTGCATCACAGTACAATTTTACATACAGGGCCACTAGAAAGGGAAAAACTATTTGAGTAGAGACGTCTAACGCCTATAATATTTCAATCTCAATGTCGTTAATTAAGTCATGGAGGTGAATCACTCCAATAGTTGGTTCGCATTCTGAATTTAAAGCAACAATAAAGAGTGCTGGAAAAATTTGTATAAAGTAAGGCTTACCCATGTTACCACACTAAAAGAAAACAAAAAATAATTATTATAGCTCCAATTTTAGTCCCCCAAATATTGCGTATTAATTTTTTTAATCCCAAACATTTAAAAGTCGGTTAAGGTAACAATGGCGCAATTACTATATCGCCTAAAGAAAGAGATCATATACTTTTTTTGGTTCTTAACATTTTAAATATGAACAAATTGGTCTATTGACCATCTAAATTAACAGAACCCGATAATTCACATCATGTGTCTCTCGCAAGCCGCTAAATTGGAGTGTTAATTTGTCGCCAAAAAGTTTCTCATTTAGAACCGATTAATCGCAGCCTGATGTCTTTAGACTGGAATTGCGATTGAACCAAGTACGAACCGAGCTTCTTAGGAGAAGGATTGCCAAGCTAACGCCTTGCTAAAAGGGACAATTACTTATCAGCGAAAAAGCATACTTTTTCCTAACCTCTTTACAAACAATTAAATGGATGATCTTGGAGCCCTTTAGCGTGAGGGTGATGGGCTTTGATTCAATGGGTGAGGATATATCCATATTACCATCTTTTCTAGCGTAAAGGGGAACTAATTTGTCGGAAAAAGAAGGCCTCGGGAAGAGAAGGGCTCCTACACACACACAACATTCACTATAATTATATACATATATATATATATAAGTACCTAGGGTGGGATTGGGGGGCCAGGCCCCCACCCCTAGCTCTGCCAGTGCTCCTGATGTGATTTGACGGTTATGCTCAATTTTGACTACTGAAGGACCAGTTTGTTCACATTAAAAATATTTAGGATCAAAAGAAGCGTTTTCAAACATTATGGACTATAAAAATTAAAATATAATATGTAGAGGATCAAAATTAGAGTTTTTTCTTACTAAAAACTATACAATTAAGCTATTGCTTCACCATCAAGCCCAATGTTTTATGGCGTGTGTAGGTTGTAATTTTTTCCTTTATGGTGTAATTCAAAAATTCATAAAACTTAAATAAATTTTTTTGGCTAAATTCCTTAAAACCCCCTGTGGTTTACGAAAGTTATTAAGAATCCCCATGTGATTTAAAAAGCTCGAACAACCCCCCTATGATTTTTCGATATCCGTAACCGTTAGGTTTTTGGTTAACTTTAATAGTGATAGGGTCATTTTTGTAACCTTACCCCTTTTTGTTTTTGGTTAACTTTCTTAGGTTGATTGTTAAAGTTAACCAAGAACCTAACGGTTACAGATATCGGAAAATCACAGGGGGTTATTCGAGTTTTTTAAACCATATGGGGGTTCTTAATAACTTTCGTAAAGTTTTAAGTAATTTATCCTAATTTTTTATACTTATAATAACATATATAATAATTTGGTAACAATTGAGGTGGAGTTCTCTGTTAATTGGTTAATTTTTTAGAATGTTATCATGACCTTAACCATTAATAAATAAAATATCACATCATTTACTTGCATATTCATGTTTAAAATAAGAAATTATTCACCATGTCATCAGACGAAATATTCTTTGGACAAAAATAATAAATTGTGTATCTGCATAATCTTTTTGAATTACAACAACATTAATATATATATATATATATATATGTGTGTGTGTGTGTGTGTGTGTGAGAGATTTACTAAAGAGCGCTTCCTAATATTTTAATATTAGGGCATGTTCGTTCATTATCAGGTTTCAAGAGAGGTTTTGGAAAATATGTTTTCGAAAATAAGTTTTCAAAAGCATGTAAATGAACTAGAGCTTAAAATTGGTTTTCAAAAAACGATGAAAGTTTTGTTCTTATCAAGTTTTCGGGGCAAAGCAAGAATAGCTTTTTTCGTCTCACGTGTGAGCGGCAAAGCGAGGAGATTTTTTTTTTTGTCTCAAATTTGCGTGATAGTGTTTCCAAGGCCAAATGTGAAAAACTTATTTTCAAAACCCGGTCTTAGACAACAATTTTTAGATTGGTTCCGAACAAGGTTTAAGTTTTGAAATAGTGTTTGAAACCCAAAAAATCCAAAACCAGCCTGCAAAATTTGGTAACGAACAGGCCCTTAGTATTGCTTCGGCTAGCTACACACTACCAGTGGGAAATTGTGCCTATAGTACTCCTGACTTGGAATTTGTTTTAAAATGTACAAATCTTATTCGTGGTGCGATTTGAACCCAAAACTTATGGTATGCATACTAATGACGAGTACTTTGTCAGTGAGGGTTTTCGGGTCGGACTCGCTCCAATTCGGCATCTCTGGTGCCTATACTAGTGGGAGAAGTCCCCCGGTTAATCTCCGATTTCAAAGTCAGTATTTTAGACATAGGAAAAGTATAGTAAGACTAGAGACAAATAGTGAAAGAGAGGTCCCTTTTAATGGGAATGAAGTTACCAAATTATAGAGGTTCCGGTGCGTAACTCGGACGACCAGTCCTTCCGTGTCACCTGATAGGACGAGGCGGAGGACTGTCCACTGGTTCTTCCATTTTACCTAATAGGACGAGGAATGTGATCGCTCAGTGGTCTTTTATGTCCGTCTCTTCTTTTCTCAGTGCACCAATTTGGGCTGGATCATAAGTTTAGTAATTGGGCCAAAGGGAAAACCAAGCAGAGCACATACCAAGTATGTTATCACTTGAGTCATGGATCATTAGCATGCATATAACTATAACAAGTAATATGAAAAGTAAATAACATTTTAGTCAAGATACCGGAAATATCAATCATATCTGTTATTTTTTTTAAGAAGGAATTATTTCATTAATTTCATGAAAATTGTCTAACATCTATTTGCATTATAAGTTTCTTTAAATTTTAGGCATCTTGCATCATATTCTATGAAATAGGTGTGATAGTATATTTGACCGAAGTCGTGAGATAGTTTGGTCCATATTCGGTGTGCGAGATATCGATCGAGAAACCTTACAAGATAGGATTTATATGGGATCCCATGTCAGCAAAATTTTCAGTAAAAATATTGGAAATAATCAAACTTCGACTGTTCATATGTTTGTATGTTTTTCTTAATTTCATCGTACTGGTCATAATTTTATAAAATCATGAAAAATTAAAAATACTATAAAATTTTATAAAGTCTACTAAGTTGTGTTCACAAATTAAAGCATTACAAGATATTTTTCATATCATCCCTTTAATACCTGAGGATCAGTTTCACAAAACTAAATCACTATATATCATGGTTGTTTGGGCCCGCCCGGTCCGGCCGTGAACCGGCAAGGCTGTCGGTTCAAAAATTGGAAAAAATCGGAAGTAGAGAAAATCGGTCAAAACTGGTCAAAATTCGGGTCGGGCCGCGAACCAGCGTGAATCGCCTGAAGCCGGTTTTTTTTTTTTTTTTTTTTTGCAAATTAGTCAAATTTTAAAAATTTTGCTGTCAATGGGAGTTTATCCTTGGTCACTCACATAGAAAGTAAGAGTATTTACCACTATACCATTGTTTACTCTTGTGTAAATTATTATTTTAACTCATTTTTATATGAATCATGGACTTTCTAACAATCTATTAATTTGATATCCAAACTAATATTAATTTTATTGTCATTCCCTACTATTTATAAAATTAATACTACCATAATTTTTATTAGTTGTTTTCTTTTCAATTAAAATTTGTTTAATGTCTTGATGTATTAACTTAAAATACGTTTTATTTTTTTTTTACATCAAATTTTATCTTTTTTTGTCTAATAAAAATGTACTAATATAATTTTATATAAATTATTAATAAAAAATAAGCAATATTTTATATTTGATTTACTTATTGGGTTTTACAATAATGAATTTTAATGTTTAAGTTAGTTGTAAAATTTGAAAAAATATATAATTATTGTGAAAAATATATTTTAAATGTTAAAAATGATAAAATTAAAGCATATTAATCATTAATATATTATATATATATATATATATATATATATATATATATATATGACGTCCTCATGTTTGATCACCGGGTCGAACCGGTAGAACCCCCAGTCGAGAGACCCCTTGGCCTCACTGGTTCAATGTCCGGTCCGGCCCAAACAACCATACTATATATACATAATGAATCTGCATCAACTTCTCAAGATTCACAATTAGATCCTTGAAAATTGTATTCTTTCAATTTCCCACACAAAGAATGGTCAGAGCAAATGTACTCGTGCGTATCATTGATTTTCTTCTCTGCTTTCATATGTGCTCTTGAGCTTTAATTTTTCAACTTTCTTCAAATTTTCAATTTTCCTATTTAGTTTTCTATTTCTTGTGAAAAATTAACATAAAAACTTCTTCTTTTTTTTTTTTTTGGGGATATATAGAGTTAAAATATAAGTGTAAAATTTTTATAGTATATTAATAAAATGGAGAGGAATTGTTCTAAAATCTTTCAGATGCTTTGCTTACCATCAAGGCCTAGTTTGAAGGTGAAAAAGCTAATTATTTAAATTTTATTTCGGACTTGAAGAAATTTTCAACTGGAATAATAATATTATTTTTATATATAAATAAAAGAACTGTCTCAGTTTATCTTTACACTTGGCTTCAAAATTCTGCTGCTTGAAGCTATATTCATAACTAAACCAATGAAGACTACTGTGATGATGTGATAAGTCATTTTGATACTTATGTTCAAGTATGTGATACTTTTTATGAGAAATTCTTAACTAATTAATAGCAGCTATATCAATTTAACAATAAATATTAAATTGGCTACTTATATGCTTACCTTAAAATCTTTTGTGCTACCTAATTGGTCACCACCAATGTTTTAGCAATTATTATTATTTTTTTTTAACTTTTTATTTATTTATTTATTTTTTACCCAAGAATCGAACCCATGACCTCGGGGTTACAAGGCCATTTCCTTACCACGACCCCAACCCTCACCCCTTGTTTTAGCAATTATCTATTTACTATGATATTCTTTTATAGGTTGAGATTGTTCCCAAGACAATGCATTATTTACTTTAATATATAGGGTCTTGAAATGTTGGTTATGAGGGACTGTGTCATGCATGTTTCATCTAAGTCTCAACTAGGGGTGTCAAACGGGCGGGTTGGGCGGGTATTAAATGGGTGTTAAGTTAATGAGTAATGGGTACTCATTATCCACTCAATTAATGATTTTAACTCAAATGGGTAATGGGTAGCTATGGGTACCCATAATACCCATTATACAAAAATATAAGGCTTATTTAATAGTTTATTAATAAAAAAATTTAACATTTTTTTTAAAATTTCATTTTAATTTTTTTTAAAGTTAATTTTAATTCTTTGAATATATTCTAAAATTTGAAATATTAAATTTTATATACTTTTATATTTAATTGTATGTAATTTTTTTGTCGAAACACAATTTTTAATTTTTTTATATTTATATAAACCCGTGTATGCCCCGACACCGAAACTGGGCCCAATGGCCGAAATTGGGCCCGGGCCAAAACTAGGCCCGGGCCAAAACTGGGCCCGAGGCCCGAAACTGGTCCCTAGGCCGAAACTGGTCCCGAGGCCCAAAACTGGGCCAGGGCTAAAACTGGGCACGCCCAAAAATTGGTCAAAAACTGGGCCCGAACTGGCCCGAACCCAAACCCGGCCCTAAACTCGAACGAATTTTGAATTAGTATTTATAAGTAGGTAATTTAAAAATATTATAAAAAAATAAATGGAAAAAAAGTAAAGTAATTGTAGGACACGAAAATAAAGAAAAAAAAAGTTTGAAGAAAAAAATAAAATGGGCACACTAAAGTATGTGAGTTGTTGGTTTTTTTTTGTTTTTTAATACTTTTAAGGGTAATTTTAGATGTGTATTTTTGATACCCATGATGGGCGGATTTTAGGGTATCCAATGGGCTACCCTAAATCCGCCAATTACATATTTAGCCCAAGCTCACCCAGCCCATTATTTTTTAAAGTGGGTTTTATTGGGTTAATACCCAATGTGTTTGGGCGATTTTTGGGTTAGTGAGTTTTTTTGCCACCCCTAGTCTCAACATATATACTAAATACATTTTGCTTACTTTTTATCTTTACATTTGTTTTTTCTGTATCAAGTAATTACTTTGTCTCTTACTTTGTTTTGATTGAAGAATGCGACTGAATTTGAATTTTTTTAAAAAAAATTTCGATGTAAAGTTTTAATTTGTTCTTTGATGTTTTAGAATAAACTTATTCATATTCATTTCTATTCAAGTGTTACAATTATAAACCTTTTTTGCCATTATGACTTTTGAGGTTTGATGGTTGGAAAATTATTTGAGGTTTGATGCGTTTCGGGTTTCCTACACCAGTATTCTATTCTATTTCATTTCCTATGCCACCAATCAAAGTTTGCTACCTGTCCAACTTTAACCCAACTCTAACTCAACTCTAACTCCCACCGATCTAACTAACAGCGAGAGGAAGTTAGTTTGGAGAGTGGAGAACTTTTTTTATACCGGTCTATCTCTTCACCCCCAATCCCAAATTCCTTCCGCAACAAATTATCGATTGGTGCTTGTGGGATGATTCCGCTGTTAGTCGCTTTGTTGATGAACGGTTCAACTACGGAAAAGAATGATGCTTTGACGACTCTCCATCATAGTTTGCAAAATCGAAATCCTACATGGTATCGATTTGGGTGCAGGATCAGTATTGATAGGATCGGATCTTACACGAAATGTGCAGGTGTAAAATTACTGATAAATTATAAAAACTACTCTTATTTGAGTCATTTTAGCAAATTTTTATAGGATCGAATAGTATCAGAAACAAGATCGATTTGGTATTTTGGGAGCGGAGTATCGTACGATCCTACCATACCTATCGCGATATTGCAAACTATGCTCTCCATAAGCTTTGGTCGGTTAAATTGAATGAAGAGCAATTTCTAGCGATCACCCACTCTCCTTCCGGCTC
Source organism: Leptodermis oblonga (assembly GCA_016801395.1). Lineage (NCBI taxonomy): Eukaryota > Viridiplantae > Streptophyta > Magnoliopsida > Gentianales > Rubiaceae > Leptodermis > Leptodermis oblonga. The sequence goes on from CM028755.1 coordinate 6,129,640, forward strand.
TACTGTCAGGACCAGTCCCGTTCCCGGCGCTCGGCGGAGTAGCAGGGGTGGTGGGACCAGGACTAGGGACCGGAGTAGTAGGTGTTGTTCATATATTGTAACCGGCATAATATAGGGAGTAACATCCACAAACAAAACCTTTAATTTATTTTTAATAAATAAAAAAAGGAAAAAAGAAACCGTTACTTGATCTTTTTTTTTTTTCCTTCCCTTTTTTCTTCAGCAGGCGTTACTTGATATTTAAAGCCTAGTTTGTTTGTTTCACAAAAAAAAATTTAAAAAACCTAGTTTGTTACTTCTTCCGTTCCATTAGAAGAGTCGATCCCATTTTGGAGAGAATACAACTTATTATGGATTTCAAGGTACAACACCTAAAATAGTTAATTTGTTACCATTTATTCCACTAATAACCTTACTTTTTAAGATTGAGCTAATTGTACACTACACATTATTATATTAGTAAGGGTAAGAATATTAAAAAAATTGAAAGTGGACTCTTATATTGGAACAAAAGTAAACTTTCAAAATAGACTTTTCTGATAGAACGAAGAGAGTAATTTTTTGTCGTACTTATTCATTGTAACTGACATAATATAACATTTATTATTCAAAAAAAAAATTACTTGATCTTTTTTTTTTCTTCTTCAGTAGGCGATTTTTGATATGTAACGCCTTATTTGTTAAAAGATATTCTCAATATCACTCCATTAATGTAATGAATAAATAGCATTTCAGTTTCACAAAACTCTATCTCTATATATTGTATAGATCTAAACTCAATATTCACATTCACATTCATATTGTAGAATTGAATTCTCTCAATTTCTCTTAAAAATTAACAATGGCTAGAGTAAATCAACTTGTGTACATCATCGGTTTTCTTCTCTACTTTGCTATGTACTCTCGAGCTGTAATTTTTTCCAACTTTTGTTAATATCATTGTTACTTTCTAGTTTTTCATTTCTTGTGAAAATTCTCAATAATTTTGTTGGTTGATTCTTTACTTCTGAAAATCTTTAGTGAAGATGCTAAGGCCAAATTTTGATTTGTGTAGGATTGGTGCACAGCAAAAGTTGGTGCTCCTCATGATAAGTTACAAGCGTATGTGAACCAGGCTTGTAGAAGATTGAACTGTAAGGAAATAAATCCCGGTGGTATCTGCTACGAGCCCAACACGATTGAAAATCATTCATCCTATGCCTTAGACCTCGATTACAGGAAAAGTGGTGTATGTAATGCTGAACTTGGCACTCCAGCCATTACTGATCCATGTAAGTTTTTTCAATTCCTCTTTAAATCTCTCATGTGGAATAGGAGAACACAAATTACATAAAATGGAATGAGAAGATTAATTGGCAGGAGAATGAGAAATTATTTTTGCCTGGAATTTTAATTTATTCGTTGATTTTGTTTTCTTTTTATGCAGCTTATGGTCGATGCAAGTACCCATAATCAATTGGAGAATGGAGATGTTGATGTCTAAATAAGTTAGAATATTGTTTTACTTGATAATATATAATAAAATATTAAGTTTTTCAAAAGCTTTTGTTAATTACTTTATTTATTTTGAATGAAAATTACTTCTATGATTACATGGATGGTATATTATAGCCTGATTAAACTCTATAATTGTAAGCGAAACCAGATAGTATAACAGCCGTATATATAGTTACATACGAGGTCACTAGAGAGAGGGTATAAGACTTCCCTTATTTGAGTGGGATCCTGCATCAATAATACTTATTGTTTGCTCCCTCCTACAACCCGCAAAGAAGTGTCCCTGCCTTCTAGAAGGAGTTTGGATTTTCTATCCATTTTACTTTGTCTTGTCATGTCCAGTCACTAGCAGAACCAGTGAGAAAAAAGTAACGTTATTTTGTCCACTCATTCATACTCACTTGTTGTTCAAATATGAATGACTTGGAAAGTAACGTTATTTTACTCTTAGTGAATATGACAAAACAGAGAGTAAATGAACACAGAATCTGATCCGCTCTAAAAATTCTTGGGAATATGATTCAAGACCTCCCAATTTTAAAGTTTGGAGGTGAATCACTTCAAAAGTGGTTCGTATCCTGAATTTTTAGTAAGGTGTAAAAAGTGCAGGAAAAAAAGTGCATAAGTCTTACTCGTGTTGCCTCAATAAAACAAAAAATATGAATTAAAACTATACAATCTAATTTGCTTCACCATCAAAGCCCAATTAATGTTTTCTGGCCATCAGGTTGTAATTTCTTGTTTGTGGTTGTAATTCAAAAATAAATAAAAATTAATCATTTAATTAATCTTTTTTATTTATATTTACAATAACATATAAAAGTAGTTTCTTAAAGCAATTGAGGTGGAGTTCTATAATAAATTAAATTTTTATAAAATCTCTATGTTATCATGACATTAACCGTTACTAAATAAAATATCATATCATTTACTTTGCCTTTTTTTTATTTTTTATTAAAAGTGTTGGAATTTCATCCAGCCACAATTAACATATTTTCTCCCATCTTGGGGCACCTATATACAACCAACATGGAGACTTGCACTTTTTTTGCACACACTTACGATATACACTATGTTGGAGATTTACACTTGAACACCAGTATACACTACGTCGTCAATGTGCAACTTGCACTGATACACCATGTAGGCAATGGGAAACTTGCTACGTTGGGGACTGCCCACATCACTGGGGACCTGTACATTAAACATCAACACACCATTACCGGAGAGTAGCCCCTAAAGTTCTGACAAAAGTTTGCTTTAAAATTTGCAGGTGCGAATCTAACATTTGACCTCAAGGTTTATGCACCAACTGTTTACCACTTGAGTTAGGATGATTCGCATATTCTTGTTTAAAATAACAAATTATTCTTGTCATCAGAGAAATTATTTTGACAAAAAAGATTAATTATATATATTTACATAATTTTTTTGAATTACAACACCACCCCACCCACCCACACACACACACATATAAATGTATAATCCATTAAAGAGCATTTCCTAATAATCTTCGTGTATTACCTCCATACATCATTATCAGAGAATTGTCCATATAACAAATTAGTCTTATAAATGATGGAATTTAAGGATTTATGGTCTGCGTACCAAGTATATTATCGCTTCAGTAACGGGTGATTAGCATATTACTACGACGAGTAATATGAAAAGTAAAATAACATTTTAGTCACTATACAATGATACTATATATATCATTATGTTTTTTTTCTTAATTTTACCCAAAAATACCAATATAACCTATTACAAAAGTTTTGATCTTTATTAGATCTTAGGTACAATAGTGTATCAATCGTGTTTCTACCAATTTTGTGTTTTGATAGACTTACCGTGAATAAGCAATATAATGTGGCCTAGCTTATTTCGGAGGAACGCAGGTTGCATTTAGCGCACAGAAATGAGACATTTCATATCCGAAAATGAAAAAATCCTTCATTAAAACAATTTTTGATTGTCTTTTAAGGAATATAATAGTTTAATTATCAAAATTTCAAATGAACCAAACATAGACATTTTAATTTTTGATCATTCCTCATGCTTATTTCTACACGCTAAACGCAGCCTTGTGGGTTACTTGGAAGGCCAAGTTTCTTTAAATTTTATGCGTCATATTCTCTTGAAATAGGTGTGATGTATTGTTTGCTGTCCATATTTGATGTGCGAAATATCGATTGAAAAACCTGACAAGATAGGATTTATATGGGATCCCATTTAAGAAAAAATTTCGGTAAGAATATTATATAGAAATAATTAAACTTTGACTAGCTGTTCATATGTTTGTATGTTTTTCTTAATTTCATCGTACTCATCATAACTTTAGAAAATCATATGAAAAAAATTACTCTAAAATTTTTCAAACTCTACAACTAAAATTGACTACACAATTCAAAAATGAGTTATTTTCTTTATTAAATGGTGGAAGCATCTCTCCGACTGCATTTTGGGTGAAAAATGGTGGACCCAAATATTGTATGGAATGCATTTATGATTTTGCCATCTTAAAATATATTTTGGATTTTGTAGGGATTGTGTTTTGAAATGTGTTTTAAAATAAGCTCAAAAACACGTTTCAAGTTCATATCCACGTTCTCACACGTTGATTTGAATATTGTATTAGAATTAAAGAATGGATGTTATTCATGATAAGATCAAATAATAATAACAATGGAAAGACATTAATTTCAATAGTAGGAAAATTGTGTAAAAAAATGATAAATTACATATTGAAAATATTAAATAAAAATTAGAGTAATGATATACTTCTCAAGTAATTTTCTCAACTTTCTTAACTCAAGTGACGTGTCATGCATTCATTGGCTATACTTTTATAAAATAATTATTAATACTATATTATTAACTAATGAATGCATGACACTTCACTTGAATTAAGAAAGTTGAGAAGATTATTTAAAAAGTGTATTATTACTCAAAAAATTATACAAGGCAAAATGAGACTAAACCAAAGTTTCTTAAAATAAAGAGTGAACTGCCAAAAATGTCACTTTACTTTTTCTAAATATCTCATTTGGTCACTAAATTTTTTTTTTTCCCCCACAAATATCACCTTACTTTCAAAATATGGCCAAAAATGTTATTGAACTGTTAATCTCCGTTAGAACTAACGGAATGATGAAAATGTGCATCACATATGCCAAATTTGAAGGGTATTTTGGTCAACTCATTATTAAAATATTATTTATGCTATTACATTGTATACAAAAGCCGAACCTCGTTTAATCCTTCCCTTCTCTCCTCTCTCTCATTCATCACTTCCTTTTCGATACTCTTCTAACCTCCACCGTCCTGCTCTCCTCCGCCTCTCTCTTCCCTCTGCTCTCCTCCCCCGTCCGCCTCCATTGATCTGAAGCTTGAGTTTTTAACATCTTCTATTATCTCAGAGCTCTTCCTCAACAAAGAATACTTCTTTAACTAATCTTTGCTCGAAGCACTTCCCTCTGATGCACTTTTAATTTGAATAGCAGTAAATCTTTCAGGTTCCCATCTCTCTACCAAAAAGAAGAGAAAGATGAAGAGACATGAGATAAAGATATTGACCCCTTTTGCTTGGCGGAGGAATTTTGGATTCTTTCTTTACCCCTTGATCATTACTGCCACTTTCGTTACGAATCTGTTCTAGGGCGGCTTCAAAAGGGTCAAATTCCCTCTTTCTTTAATGCCTCGGTGACAATGCTTCTTGGAGATTTTTGGTCCGCGGTCGAGGCGATTTTTGGACTCAACATTTGATTTCGAACTGTAAACGAGGAGGCGGCTTCAAATTTTTTATTTTCTCCGCCGTCGAAAGCTTGACGGAGAACGAACCCGTTTCCAAATTCTCAGTGAAATCAAAGGCAAAATATGTGAACCATTAATGGTTCTTGCGCATGCAATACAGTCGTCGAGCCGGGCTTTGAAGGTTTTGAGCCAAGATGAGCTCAAAATGTTTTGGGGATTTTGAAACAGGGCAAGTTGAAGAATATTAGATTTGCTTGTGGAAATCGTTCAATTTTGTTCCAAATTTGCTATTAACAGGCTTGAGATGTTTATGGTAGCGGGTTGTGTTGGTAAATTGAGAACGTTTGCGGGAGGAGGATAAAGATTTTCTGGACAGCATTGATGGTGGCGGAGTAATTAAGGGTACTGTTTATTTCTCTTGTATGGCTGAAGGAAATAAAAGATGACTATTATTAATGAAGAAGAGCATTTCAAGAATGATGATGAAGAGGGATTGTAATCTGTATCTACCAGAGCTAAAAGCACAAACATAGTTAGTTGATACAGTAACCAAATTCCAGCAAATTTGGTCAAGTGATGAAAGTTGTTGCATTGTATAATTGCCCAACTCCACGTACTTTGATGAATTGCCAGCATGCTTGGTAATTTGGTTGTGTGTGCATTATAGTTCATACCCACCTCACCTTACCTAATAGGAAAAGGAACTGAAAAATCTTGTGGAATTGACTTTATTTACTGTAATGTTGTTTGGTATCAGTGATTAATGATTGCAGTAAAAAAAAAATGACTATTATTAATTTTATCATTAATTAAATCATTTTGCTTAAGAATTTTTAATAGTAAATGCATCTATTTTCTTATTTATTGAAATATACCAAAAATACCCTTCAGAAAAATGCATGAGAATCGCATGTGGAGGAGCTTCTGTCAAGCCTAGTGGAGGAAATTAACAGAATGACATTTTTGGCTCATTTCTGAAAGTAAGGTGATATTTTTGGGCAAAAAAAAAGTTTAATAATCAAATAAAAATTTTGAAAAAAGTAAAGTGACATTTTTGACAGTTCATTCTAAAATAAAATATGATACATAAAATAATTCAGGTATCATAAAAAATCTCAAACTTAAGTTTAAAATACATGTCAAAATATTGTATGAAAGATCATTCTAAAAATGAAATTCCTTACAACACATCATATCATGTTTTAAAACGCATCCCTAAATGCTTTTCAAGATGAGATACCATACAAAATCTCAAATCATATCTTAGAACGTCTTTTAAAACACATTTTAAAATGCATTTTAACATGTGATACTATGCAGCCCTATTTGTATCTATAAGTGACACCTTGTTAGATTTTTTTTCAAGCATGGTAGGTGCTGTTCATTGTAACTGGCATAATATACGGAGTAACATTCATTCACAAACAAGACCGTTACTTTATTTTTTATTTTTTTCTTCAGCAGGCGTTAATTTTGACGAAACTTATATGTATTGCAACTGACATTATATACTCCGTTACCGTTACTTGATTTTTCAAAATAAAAGAAGAAAAAACCGTTGGTTTTTTTCCTTCTTCGGCAGGCGTTTCTTGATCGATATTTAATGCCTAATTTGTTAAAAGATATTCAAATCACTCCATTAATGTAATCAAATATCATATCAGATTCACAAAACTCTATCTCTATATATTTTAACTAGATATCTAAACTCAATAGTCACGTTCACATTTTACAATTGAAATATTCTCTCAATTTCTCTTAGAAATCAACAATGGCAAGAGTGAATCAACTTGTGTACATCATCGGTTTTCTTCTCTACTTTGCTATGTGTTCTCGAGCTGTAATTTTTCCATCTTCCGTTAATTTTTCATCGTTCCTTTTTAGTTTCCCATATTTCTTGTGTAAATTATCAATAATTTTGTTGGTTGATTTTTTTACTTTTTGAAAATCTTTAACAAAAGATGCTAATTAAGTGTGTTGTCCGAATTTTGATTTGTGTAGGACTGGTGCGTAGCAACAGTTGGTGCTCCTCATGATAAGTTACAGGCGTTTTTGGACGAGGCTTGCGGAAGATTAGACTGTAAGGAAATAAACCCCGGTGGTAGCTGCTACGAGCCCAACACGATTGAAAATCATTCGTCTTACGCCTTGGATCTCGATTATAGGACTAATGGTGTATGTAATCCTGAACTTGCTACTCCAGCCATTACCGATCCATGTAAGTTTCTTTAAATTCCTCTTTGAATCTCTCATTTGGAATAAGAGAACATAAATGACGTACATAAAATAGAATGAGAACTATTTTTGCCTTAAAAGTTTTAATTTATTGGTTGATTTTTTGTATGCAGCTTACGGTCCATGCAAATACCCATAATCAATTGAAGCTAGAATGGAGATGTGGCTGCCCAAATAATTATCGATATAGTGCTCAAATGTATGAATTCCGGCTTCACAACTAAGGCTGTGAAGCTACTCTAGCTATGATATGTAATGAATTACCTGATGATAATATATTATGAAATATAAAGTTTTCTCTTTTTTAAATTTTCATTTTTTTATACTACTTTATTATTGTACGCTAAACGCATTATATATACAAGGTTTAAGACAACTTTAATTACCTCAAATTCATTAATTCGAGATTTCCAGATAAAATGGTGGCCTTACTTTAATTCTAATTACTGCAGTCCAGACATAGTTTTAAGTTATTTACAGGCAGAAAAGTTATTTAAGAAAACAATTCAAGAAATTTCTCGATCTCTCCCATCACCAGCAATCACTCAAAACACTCCAGAGAAGATTGAAGTTCCATTATCAAAGAAACTAAGATAACTCTGGACACTGATGAAGAATTTTTTAAATTTTATAAGATATATAAACAAATCAAAGAAGATGAGAAAATTACTGCACAACCTACTACAAGCTTATCAGACTCATCTGAAGACCTATTTGGCGGCCCATGGGTCACCCGCAAAAATAAATAGGGGCATTTGACTAATATTTTGTAGGAAAAAAACATAAGCAATGATGTCAGACGCTCAGGAAAAAACGTAAGCAATGACGTCAGAAACTCATGATCGACAGGTGGACCCCATCATGACTCATCAAAGCACTCGGACTCCAAATCGCAGACTTCATTCAAATCGGACTCAAAAGAATAATTCAATTCACTTCATTTCAATACTCTATTTAAAGAGAAGACGAAGAAGTTACTCATCATCAGAAAAATAGAGAGCTCAGCTTTGAAATTTGAAGCTTTTCTTGTAATCATCCAACCTTTATTTCTTATCATCTTGTATTCATACTTCCGCACTCATCTTGTAATGCTACTCATATATCAAAGGTACCTATTAATCAAGCTGTCGTTTTTGTTTTAAATTCCTGGAGATATTTTGCTATCAGAGCCATTTTCAAGAAATTTAGATCACTATTAAAACATTTTGAATTACAAAGTTGTTGCAATATTCATTTGTGCATCACGATTGCATTCAATTAGCGTTGGTAAGCTGTGAGTCCGTTGGTAAGCCTTAGGTGATGTTCCCGGCAGGTGTTCCCGTGTTCCAGCTAAGTGTCTGCATTCATCCTGCATAACATGCATCTGCATAAACCAAGTAAGTCATAATGGCTGATAGTGTTAAGAAATTTTTGTTTGGTGAATCCAGTACTAATACGTCCAGAGTTAGACAGAGTCATGAGGCTCAAATTCATGAAATTTTACCTACTAATAAGATCACTACTATATATAGTATGGGTATCCTAGAATTCAAGAAAGCTTACTCAATTAAGATTCAGGAAGAAGTTCTCCCAATAGGGAAAAGATATACAACAATACCACTACTTTCTGAAATGGCAATTAATCAATATTTCAATCAAGGTTTTAGATTTATGCATTTTGGTTTGGTGCAAGCTACCTTGCATCCATTAGTTAGATTAAGAATTGATACTCCAGTTTTCCTTGCGTTAAGGGATGATCGATTAATTACTTATAAAGATTCATTACTTGCTATGATTCAAACTAATATATGTAATGGTACAATTAAAATAAATTGTGTGCCTAATTTAACTGTAAGTTTAACAGATCCAACAATAATGAAGTCATTAATTCTCGATATTCATATAAAATGAAATAAAACAGAATTTAAAACGGAAAATTTTGTACTCGTCTATAGAATACATTTTTAGTTAATGAAGTCAGTAATTCCATCAGCACTGAAACTTCCAACATCAGACAGAAATGAATATGTATTTTTGAGTACAGATTCAAGAAATACAAGGACCGAAACTCCTCAGCTACTCAAGTGGGATGAAATAACAATCCCATCGAAATTCCTTACTGACAAACCAGAACCAAAAGGATTGGACATTGAACAAACTAAGCAAGCATCAACTAAAGAACAACCTGACGGAAAATTATTAGTAAGATTTAGTTTTGTTCATGAAACTCCTTTTTCTAGTTCTTGCAGGTATTCTTCATTCATGAATTATATCTCTAGATAGGAAAGATTTTCCTGGTATTTCTAGAGCTCCTCCAAGGTACTCATACTCTGAGCAACCAAGGTATTTCTTTTCTGATCCCTCTGCTAGTCAATTAGATAATACTAAACTTAAGTTTAAGAATCCTTTGCCTGATGTAGTTCAGGATTCCTCCTCCTCATTAGATTCTCCAACTCATTCTCAAATGAAATTTTCATAAATTAATATGATAACAAAAATTTTTGAAATTAACTATCAATTATTAGAAGAACAATTTAAGGATGATGAAAATAAAGAAAACAGAATTTGGTATGAAAAAATAGATTTAATTTGTAAAGAAAAATTAAAAAAGGAATGGATCCAAGAAATAAATAGATTGAAAATGAATTTTCCTTTCTTTAAATGGTTAGATTATTATTTGCAAAAAATAAATATAAAGAATTTTAAAGAAATTCCAACAATTAATGTTCAGACTAATTTATACAAAAAATGGAATTTAATTAATGGACAAACTGTTTCTTCAGTTCATCCACCACTTCAAAGTTTTCAAATTCCTACTCCAAATGGCGATGTTTTGGCTACTCCTTTAAAAAAGGTTAACGATACGGTGGAACCAATTAATTCAGATGAGATTAAAAAAATTTATCAACAGAATAATTATTCAAATCAAATTTTACATACAATAGCTCAACAAATTGACTTGGAACCCACTAAAGTAGATTCAATAAAGAAAATTGAAAATTTTCCAAATGAAATTGCAAAACCATTTTTTCAAGTTTCTTCTTTATCTCGAGAAATTGAGAAAACTCTTTCTTTAGTTCCTAAGAATTCCTCTTTAGAACCAAGTACATCTAGATTAAGTGTTCTTAGTCAAACAACCCCACAATTAGAAAATTCCAATTCTAATTCCTCGTCCATCCTGTTTCAGATAGTGATTTAGAAAATTAGATTCATCTTGTAGAACAACAGTTTGGTCAAGATACTCCTTTAGAACTAAATAAGATTTATCGACATAAGAAAAAGCAAAACTTTTCTAGAACTTGGCAATCTGCTCCTCCTAGAAATTATTATCCTAGACCTACTACTCCTGATATTCAATATGAAGAACGAGCACAATTTACTTCAAAAAATTATGATGGTAATTCAATTTATGAGTGGAACATCGATTCAAAATCTGAATATGACATTTTAAATACTTTACAAGAAATGGGTATGGCTAGAAGCACCTATAAAGCTAAAACTCATGCTGATGAAACTCATATTGCATATTGTTTAAACTCTGGTTTTACAGGACAATTAAAAGGTTGGTGGGATAATACTCTCACACTTGAAGATAAATTAGCAATAGTTCAACATACTAATGAACAAATAAAGAAATAACTAATATAACAGATGGTAGTGAATATTTAATATATGTTATATCTATGCATTTTGTTGGTAATCCAAAGAACTAATTAGTTCAAAAGTCTTTCTTACTAATTTGCGATGTCCTACTTTAACTGATTTTAAATGGTAGAGAGATATGTTTTTAACGCAAGTAATGAGACGTCCATATTGTAATGCTTCATTCTGTAAACTGGTTTACCTAATCTATTTTCAGCAAGAGTAATGTCCAGTCTTCAAAAAGAAATGTGAACAGAACAAATTGATTTTACTACTTTAACCTTTGGTCAATTATTTGCTTTTATTAAGAAAGAAGGTTTACTCCTCTGTCAAGATCTCAAAATCTAGACTAAGTACGGATCGGAACGCAGAGAGATGGGTTCCTTCTGTCAAGCATTTGGCATATCAGGTATTAAAGCTCCTTCTTCTGAATATAAGAAACTTAAGAAATACAAGAATACTGGTAGATATTCAAACTACTCTCGAAGGTATAAAAATAAAGATTTTGGAAATAAAAATCAATTTTACTCAAAAGGGAAAAAGAAATTTTCAAATAAAAAGAATTTAAAGTGTTTTAAATGTGGAAAGATAGGTCATATAAGTCCCAATTGTAAAACAGAAAAGAAAATTAATTCACTTTTTTCTGAAGAAAAAGAATTGAAAAATAAACTAATGTCTTTATTAATTAATAGTTTTGATAATGAAGATATTAATGTTTCTTCTTACTCAACATTTTTTGAAAAAAGAACAGTCTGATTTTTGTGAATGTAAACAAAAAACAATTAACATGATGACTTTTACGAGTAAAACTAATGATAAAGAATTTTTATTTGATATTATAGAAAAAATAGAAGATAATGAAGTAAAAGCAGAATATTTAAAGAAATTGAAGTCATTAGTATTAACAGATGGAAATTTTACTCCTCAAATAACAAAACCATTTAGTCTATCACAACTTATCGATAAATATGATAATACTAGTAAATATCAAAAAATTGGAAAAACACAAGATATAAACGAAGAAATTAAAAACTTAAAAATGAAGTTAATAATATTAAAATTGAACTTAATACTTTAAAATTAAAATATCTAGAACTTGAAGCAAAGATAACTTTAAAATCACAAATTACTTCTGATCTTTCTACTTCAAAAGAATTAAAAATTTCAAAGTCTACTCTAAAGATGATCAATTTTTAAATATAATAAATAAAGTAAATATTGAGAAATGGTATTCATTAGTAACTATTGGAGTTGGAGACTTTTCTACTACTTGTATTGCCTTGATTGACAGTGGAACTGATCAATCCTGCATTCGATCAGGTATTATTCCAAATATTCATTTATCTCGAACTACTGAAAAATTACTTGCTGCAAATGGAACTCCAATGATTATTAAGAAAAAACTTTCTAACGGTTTTGTTTATAATAATAATTATTGTATTAAACATTCATTTTTATATTAGAAGATGTTTCATATGATATTGTATTAGGTAATCCGTTTTTATATCAAATAACTCCATTTACAAAAACCCAAGAAGGGATTTATACAAAAATCTTGGGAAATAAAATTTTGTTTCCGTTTCTTCAGCCTCCAAAACAGATTGAATTGGATATACTTCAATCAAACTCAATTTATAAACAAATATATATTTTGGAAACTAAAAAGAAATATATAATGCTTTTAAAAGAAGAACTAAGTTTCTCAAGAATTGAAGAACAACTTAAAGAAAAACAAATTCAGGAAAAAATTAGATCAATTGAAGAAAAATTCAATAATAATATATGTTCAGAACACCCGAATGATTTTTGGAATAGAAAGAAACATGTGGTATTTTTACCGTATGAAAAAGATTATAACGAAAAAGAAGTTTCAACTAAGGCACGACCAATTCAAATGAATAGTGAGTTATTAGAATTTTGTAAAAAAGAAATTCAAAATCTTTTGGATAAAAAACTCTTTAGAAAATCACAATCATGTTGGAGTTGTCCAGCTTTTTATATTAATAATCAAAATGAAAAAGAAAGAGGCGTTCCAAGACTAGTAATTAATTATAAACCACTCAATGGAGTGTTAAAATGGATTAGATACCCAATCCCTAATAAAAGAGATTTACTTAATCATTTATTTAATACAAAAATATTTTCAAAGTTTGATTTAAAGTCAGGTTATTAGCAAATTCAATTGCTGAAGAAAGGTACAAAACAGCTTTTACAGTACCATTTGGACATTTTGAATGTAATGTTATGCCATTTGTACTCAAAAATGCCCCCTCAGAATTCCAAAGAATTATGAATGACATATTTATTGAATACTCATCATTTACTATTGTTTACATTGATGATATATTGGTATTTTCTAATTCATTAGATTAGCATTTTAAGCATTTAAATATAATCTTCCATGTTATTAAGAAAAATGGACTTGAATTATCTGCTACTAAGATGAAATTATTTCAATCAAAGGTAAGATTTCTTGGTCATGATATTAATTTAGGACTAATTAAGCCTATTCAAAGATCTTTAGAATTTTCTGAAAAATTTCCTGATGAGATTCAGGATAAAACTCAATTACAATGATTTCTTGGTTGTTTTTATTATATATCTAATTTCTTTCCTAAACTGAGAACTATCTGTGCACCATTATTTCAGAGACTTCAAAAGAATCCTCCTGCATGGTCTAAATCTCATACTAAGATTGTTAGAGAAATTAAAGAAAAGGTTAAAACTCTACCATGTTTAGGCATCCCTCATCCTCATGCATTCATGATAGTTGAAACTGATGCATCAGTTATTGGTTATGGGGGCATACTCAAACAAAAATTGCATAATACTCATGAGCAACTAGTTAGATATCATTATGGTGTCTGGTTAGGACCACAAAAGAATTACTCAACAGTTAAGAAAGAAATTTTGTCAATTGTTTTATGTATTTCAAAATTTCAAGATGATTTGTATAATAGAAAGTTTTTACTTTGAGTTGACTACAAGTCAGCAAAAGAAATACTTCAAAAGGATGTTAAAATTTTGGTTTCAAAACAAATTTTTGCAAGATGGCAAGCAATTTTATCAGTTTTTTATTTTGACATTGAATTCATTAAAGGCTCTACAAATTCTCTACCTGATTTTCTTACTCGAGAATTTCTTACAGGAAGAAAAGATGAATAAAGATAGGGGAAAATCCCCAGCAGTTTCTTCTTCTACTCCTCAAACTCCAAAATCTTCTAAAGATTATGAAATGAAGAGGGAAATTATTCCTAAGCCTCTCACTCCTACTACTCAAATTCTAGACTTCCACCATGAACATATGTTAATGCAGCTGAGACACCTTCAGCAAAACTCCAGAATACTCCTCTACGAAACAATCAGTCCACTCCATATATTACTAAAGCCAAAATTAAATACTTACTCCAAACTCATTTTCTTACTCAACCAGAAGTTCCAGCGCTCAAAAATTTCACTCAAATAATTTTCTTATCAAACTGCCAGTGGTTGGCAGATGATATCTCCAAAACTCAAAATTATTATGAACTTATTTTAGTAGACACTAAATCAGTTAATATTACTCATGTTACTGATAAAAATAATTCCGATAGAATTTCATACTCCAAAATGATTATGAAGAAGGTCCGACAACCTCGGGAATTCTTATCAATTCACACAAGAAATTCATTCTCCGTTAACTACATTCCATGTGGTTTTAACTATGTAGATACATTTAGGCCTGGACTCGGGGACTATACTTCAGAGGATTTGATCACTCGTGGTTCATCAGTTTCAGTTCTACTTGTGAAACTGATTTCCCAGATTGGTTTTTTGACTGGTGGGATTACTTTGGTCCTACTCCTCAGATTTATCCTCCCGTGGCAGAAAAAGGATTTGGGATTTTTACAAGGAATACAAAATATGGGTTCAAAACTCCAATAATGTTTCATGCAGAGTTTCGTGTGCCATGGATTTTTGCGTTTAATATTCTTGAAAATGCTTCAAGATAAAGGTGGAGTCACATACAATGTTGGTGGGGTAATTTTTCCAAAAACTCACTTAATATATTATAAAATGTGTAAAATTTATGAATATTTGAGTAATAGCACCACTAAAAATAATAATAATTAAGGGCAAAGTTGATATTGACAAAAGAAAATTTCAATACTTCTTTGTATACTTGAATTTCATAATCCTTCTTAATTCACTGAAAAGATGTACTTATTTTAAGGGGAAAAAGAAAAAATATTACATAGTGATACTTATTTTAACGAGAAAAGTTGATAAATTAATGTTGTGTATAAAATTTGTGCTTATATATTGGCAAAGCAAAGGTTGTTCTTGCTAAAAAGTTTGTTAAAGCAATTTTATTTTACTTTTTACATGGTCAATAAAGAGTTAATATTACACACACACTCACATATTTATAGTATTTTAAAAAATTTATTATGCCTTAAAAAATATATTTTATCCTAAATATTTTGCTCCTGCTGACTTTAGGAGTCTGGCTTAAGACTCAAATCTCGAATGAGGGAGTTGACCAAGAAAGTCTTGAAAGACTTCAAGACTCAAATCTCCACATAATATTGAAATCTTTTGTCTACTCTAATCATATCTTATCTTGCCTATTCCTGAAAAAATGGTAAAATCGGAAACAACAAGAACATCAATGAAGAACAGAAAGAGTGAATTAGAAGAGAGAAGATAAGAGATGAGGAGAAACAGAGAGGAATTGTATTAGGGTGAGAAAATAGACAAATTTCAACGTAATCACAAAATGATCGGACCATAATTTGCAAAATTGGAATCTCACGTAGCATCGATTTTTGTGTAGGATTAGAATTGGTAGGATCGGATCATATGATCTTAATATTCTACACAAAATATGTATGTTTAAAATTACATATAAATTATAAAAACTACTCTTATTTTAATAATTTTAGTAAAAAAAGTTAGGATCGGATACAATCAGAACTATGATCGATCTAGTATTTTTGGTCGAAAATTTACAAACTATGATCGAGACTTGCACATATATTCCAGCTCCATAATTTTTACATAAGATAAAAAAAACAACAGCGTTCTAATAACTACAGCAATTTTCCATAACAATTCGGTACTCTTTGAATTTGAGTTGGATCTAAGTCTTCAATAACTTCAGTTAAATTACTGCTAAACATTGGGCCTTGATTGGACTTGACTAATTCAAAATTGGGATTACAATATCCGTGAATAAATCAAGTCCATATCACATCAATTGGTTTACTGACCTCGAGAGCCCGGTAAGATTTAAGCCTAATTTTTTTATATCGTGCCGTGGACATCTGGTGTCGAAAACTATACACCCCCTATATTTTATTAATTAAAGTTTAACTGCATTAAATCTCCATTAATGGCATAGTACATTTCTAACCGAAGCAAACGATAATTCTCAAACAAAAAATATATATATATATATATATGCCCAAATGCAAATGCAATTTGCTCATCGGCTATTTGTGGTAAATTTCTCCAAACAAATAAGAAAAAAATGTTATAATATAAATTGCACCAGTCCTAAAATTTAGGAAGCCTGTAGTCAAATAATAAGAGGGGCTCCCAAAAAAAATAAATGTGATAATTTAGCTTTTTTTTAATTAATTTTTTATAACGTCTGTTTTGAACTGCAATAATAAAAAAATTTTGAAAAAAAATCATCACCTTTGCATTAGCCCGCCTCTTTCAAACAAAAATAAATTTGGACTCTAAGTTGACCCAAAAATAAATAAATAAATAGAATTTCACTCTTGCATCAACTTTTTTAAAACAAATAAATATGGACATTAAATGTGGATCATTTCAGAAATATTAACACCCACTTTTACATTAACTCATTTCAGAAAAAATTAAATTAATGTGGACCTTAACATAAATTTAATAAATAAAAAACTACTACACTATACTAATATGGAAAATATATTCGGGCTTCTATAATTATTGGGCCGTAGGTAGTCATCTGAACTTTCTTGACCTATGGGTTGGGCCTGCAAATAGGATGTGTGTATTAAGGAGATAGATCAACTAATTTTCTCTGTATATTCTCATTCACATAATGAAATAATTTTAGTCTAAAAAATTGTCACAAAAGAACTCTAGTTATAAGCTCAAAAATAATCGATACCAAAAATAAAATAAAATAAAATAAAATAAATTGTAATAGTATAGGTTGTTAATCATCCTACATGGAGAAAAAGCATAGAAACTCTTTTGAGGTACTTGAAGATTTGTTTTAAACTTTAAATGTCTCTTTGCTTTTATTGTTGATAATCGGGATGCAAATGAATTACCAAATCCAATTGAAAAGATGAAACATTTAAGATTCCTTGACATCAGTCGTTGCTATATATGAAATTAAAAGGCTCCCAAAGTCCTTCACAAAAATATACCATTGCAAACCTTGATAGTTTGGGAATTGGAAGAGGTGCCCAAGGGGTTTGAGAATTTAATTAACTTGAGACATATTCACATGAAGGAATTAATACATGTCCGAAAATGAAGGACTTCTCTTTAAAGGATTAAGCCAATTGAGAAATCTTCAAACATTGCCTCGCTTGAGTGTGGGTAAAGGGAAAGGGTGTCAAATTGAAGAGATAGAGCACTTGGATAACTTTAAAGGTAAACTTGGATGACTCTGTTATGAAGTCCAATTGTCCAAGAAGTTAAACATTCAAATTTTAGAACTTGAATGGGAATAATGGGAACAAGATCGTGATGACACTGATGTTGTCGAGGGTTTGAAACCTCATTTGAATTTGCAAATTTTAAGCATCAATAGTTGTCAAAACTCAAAGTTGCCATCCTAAATGGTAAGAGAGAATGGTTTGTTAGTTCTTTGCAATTTAGTGAACTTATCATGAAAGATTTTGAATAAAATGTGAAAAGTTCTCGTCACTTGGAGACTTAGGGCCTGTTCTTTTACAAAGGTTTAAGACCTGGTTTTGGGTTTAAAGCCCAAAACAAACCAAAGGTTTCAAACCATTGTTCTGCTGAGGGGTTTCAAACCCACTTCCAAAACAAATCTCGAACCAAAAAAATCATTTACTACCCACTTTCAACATACCATAGCCGCCACCCGCAAACTTGGACTCTTCTTTGATAAGACTGTCGTTAGCCCTATCAAATACAGTAAAAGTACTGTATAAACCTGCAACAAATAGCTATAAGTAGCACAATGATAACAGGGTCGATCTCACAGGGAACGGAGTGCTTCAAATCACAAAACCTATTAACTCCAAACTATTTTGGTTTGCAACCACCTTAGTTTGCTCAGAGAGACTTTTCAAAAGATTAGTGAAAACTAAATAACAACTTAAATCAAGAACTAGAGTTTAATCAATGTAATAAAGTATTCCAGCAATATGTAAATCACAATAATCACGTGCATGTTAATCATCAACTCAATAATATATTAAATAGCATGTCATCAACCAGTTATAGATTACCGTGAATCCGCACAGACATAACCCAATCTCCCCTTACTTTATCGACAATTACCGTGAATCCGCACAGACATAATTGCTACTCTAATTAACAAGGAACAGGCCGTAAGGCATCGACACCTATTAACCAAGTTAACAGCCTTAAGATTTAGGGAAACCCGATTTTAGTTATTCTTATTGAATTAACATCTAAGAATTACTAACCCCTTATTCTCTATTACCTGAAGGTAACTTTACCACTAATTAATCTTGCCCAATAAATATTATGTTATTTAACTGGGAATTAATTGGCTCTACCTATTTTAACTAAGGTGATCAATCTCAATTAAATATTAGCAATCAAAGTTATGAGCAGAGAATAAGAAGGAACACATGCAATTTAAGTTAAGAGCAATTCGGTTTCATAACATGCCCGGATTAATTGCTATTACATTATGCTGGAATATATAATTTAGCTACTCATATTTAAACTAACTACGCACATAATTATTTTATGATTGATACTGAAAATAATCGAAAAGATTAAAATAAATAAGGAATAAATATTTGAATTACGATCTGAAAATAATCTCCAGAGTAAGCTACCGCCCGTTAGGGCTAACGGAACCTCTCCTGGGCAGAAATTCTCAAATCGCAGAAACAGAAAACTACTGCTACTTTTTCTGAACTAGCTACGAAAATATATGATAAAACTCTACTCCAAAAAACGTGTTTTTGTCCTCTCCCTTCTATCCCTATAAATAGGTGTAGAATGGAGAGTAGAAACTAATTCAAAAATAGTAAACTACTAAAATTCTTTTCCATGTAGGACACTACTAAAAATAATCTCCAAAACAAAGAAGGATAAATGTATTAGGAAACAATTCCTTCTTCCATGCGCACCACCAATGTTGGCAATTAAAGAATCCAAATTCCATTCCAATTGCTTTCTACGGGTGATCAATTAATTGCTTCATTGGGCCTCCTTCTCTTCTTTGGGCTGGACTGCTCATTGCAATTGGGTTCCTTCAACTTTGGCCTACTTGTTCCTCTTGCATGCATGAACATGAATAATGCCTCCATTCATTGCTTCTTTGGGCTATTGAGCCCTTTTCATCCTCTTTTGCATCCTGCTTTCTCTAATTGTTCTTCTTCCTAAAACCTACATTTATCTTACAAAAACTTGCACATACCCGTGAGATTTGACACAAATATGCTCTAAAATTCAGCAACTAAAGGACACTTATCATTCTTCTTCTTTGATTTAGATTTTTAGGTTTTCGACTGTTCTTCTTGTCTGATTCTTCTTCTTCTTCTTCCCCGTGGCTTTCTCCACCATTGTAAGCCCAGAAAATAAATGGAGTTTGTGAGGGGGAGGGGGCGGTGAGGTGGTGGTGGCGAGGGGAAAGTGGGAGAGGGGGGGGGGGGTGGTGAGGTGGTAGTGGTGGTGAGGGGGAGGGGGAGGGTGGTGGGATTGAGATTTTTAAAAAAAAAAAAAAAAAACATTGTTTTTAAAAACTATTTTGAGAACCTTATTTCTTTGTTTTGGTCTGAAACCTAGGTTTCAAACCAGACTTCAAACCTTGTAAAAGAATATGCCCTTACATTTTCTTAAGGATCTAAAGATACATTTATTGCCCAAGGTGAAATGCATCTTTGAGTGGGCAAATTTTAAGTGGGCAAAAAAGAGCGACAATTGCAATCATGAGTCAAAAATCATAACTATTTTCCCTGCTCTTAGGAAACTTGATTTTCTAGGGATGACAAGTCAAGTGGAGTGGTCATACGCAACTGAAATTACTTCAGCAACACATTCATTGCCGCCATTATCATCATCAGTTTAATTTAAACTATTTCCTTATCTGGAGGAGATGGATATATATGCACTTCCCAATTTGAGTGTTTTTCCAAATTTGGGTTGCTTACCGAGTCTTAAACGAGAGTTAGGGATGAGTTGGTTGAGCTGGCTCAAAAATTAGGCATTGATGATAATGAGAGTAATTCAGATATCCAATGTAACTTCCCATCCCTACGTCAACTAGATCTCACTGGTTGTGACAATTTGATTGCACAATATTCGAGCCCTATCATGAGTTTGGTGCAACTTAAGTCCTTAAAGATAGAACGCGACCCTAATTTATGGCCTAAAGATCTTCACCACTTTATCAACCTTAAGAAGTTAAGAGTTACAAGCAGGAAGGAATAGTGGGGAACTTGAATTTGATTTTTATCCTTGGCCCTCTCCGAAAAGCGATTTTGTCTCTCTTACGACTCTTACATTGTCTGGATTTCATTTTCGAAAATTCAGGTGTCTCCCTAATCAGATCCAGTATTTGACTGCGGTGATCAATTTTACAATATGTTGATTTGATGGGTGGGAGGCTCTTCTGAAATGGTTGAGTAACTTACAATGTTTCAATGTTGGTATTGTACTCTTGCAAAAACCTCAAACAGTTACCTTCGACTGAAGCAATTCACCACTTAACCAATTTACAATCTATGCGGATTCGTGGTTGCCTAGTTCTAGAAGAGAAATGCAAGAGAGGGAGTGGATTGGAGTTAATCAAGATTGCCCACATTCCACGCTTCATGTTACACTCTGATTGATTCTTTCCATGAAGGCTACGATTGCTGCTGCCAAGTGCTCTCGCTCGAAGTTCAATTTCTTTGTACTAATTAATCCCTACTTAAGTTAGTCTCTTCTCTTGCACTTGTAATTTTGAGTCAATTTATTTCTTGCTACTTGTTAGTTCACAGTTGTCCTCTTCAATTTATAAAGAGATGCATAGTACAATAGATGAAAAATGGTTCAAATTGGGTGAAGATCCCATATTTTTACCTGAAAATGGTGACTTCTATATTTCCCTCTTAAAGGACATGATGAGTAAAGGTTTTGAATTTGAATACGCCATGGGTCCCCATTGGTCAAGAGAATTCTTCAAGACAATTTGAAGTTTGAAAAATCCCTTTTGATGGTCGAACCAAACAGTCGTCCAAATGCCTTGAAATTTTATATTTTCCAATAATTTAGAAAATAAAATTTGAAATATAACCTTAAATTATGCAACTCAATGTCTGAAACTTGTTAAACTGTGGGCCACGATTACTACTTGATTTCAACTGTCCGAATTTGTGTGAGGGTAAGGATCGGAAACAACAAGAACATCAATGAAGGACAGAAAGAGTGAATTAGAAGAAAGAAGAAAAGAAAGGAGAAATAGAGAGGAATTGTATTAACACTTAAATTTAAGTGAGAAAATAGATAAAATTCAACATGATCACTACATGGTTGGGACTCGCACATATATTCCAGCTCCACAATTTTCATAGGAGACGAAAAAGACATTGTTCTAATAATAAATAAGTTATTACTTATTGGTTACATTTTTATAAAATAATTATTAATATCACATAAGTGATCAATGAATGCATGTCACATGAATTATGATAAATTAGTTAAGTTGTATATCATTACTCTTTACTTACTTAACTTAAATAGACTTAATTATAGGGTTGCTCAACATAGTTGTTATGCAGTTTCGCTCAGTATTGGTTTGGTTAACTTTAGTCAAAATTGGTTAACCGTTTAGTACCGATTTGGTTTATTTTACTGGTTTGAATATAAAAGAAAAAAATAAAAGAAATCGTGTATACAAATATATATATATATATAACACATTTTTATGTATATAAAAATTTCGTATCATAATAGAGAAATATAAATAAAATTTAAAAAATCATAAGACATGTTAATTATAATTTGTATGTAAATAATTTTATTATAGAAACATTATATATATATAAATAGTATACATATATATAATCGGTTTAATCAATAAAAAAAATTAAAATCAAAATTGAACTGGTTAATCATTTATACCCGGTCAACCAAACCGATTAAAATCAATTAACAGTAAATCAGTTACAAATTGGTTTATCGGTTCAATTTTCGGTCCAATTACTAGTTTATCGATTTTTGTGACACCCCTACTTGATTACATGACAATTCGGTACTCTTTTGAGTTTGAATTGGATCTAAGCCTTCAATAACTTCAGTTAAATTAACGCAAAACATTGGGCCTAGATGGCATCATTTAGGTTTGGATTTGACTCATCCAAAATTAGGATTAGATTCGGGAATGCCTTAAGTCCACATCACATCAAATGGTTTACTGAATTTTTTAAATTTATAGCCATTCTTTAAAATAAAAATTTTAAAAAAATGTCAGGGACTTGGATAGAACTCACCCAAGTTCCTACATAAATAAGGGTCTTGTTCAATAATACAACTTTGAGTCTTTTTATGTTATCGTAAATGTAAAATAAAATTATCAGATTAAAAATCATTCATGCCAAACGGTCTGACTCTTCGACATGCAACTGCATTGTGTGCACTGGCGCGCAACACTACCTTCATCTTTTCATTTTTATATTTAAGACCATACTTTTTATTTTACAAGCAGTGCTTATAACATTGAAATTGAAATTATTCTTATTTTAGAAATATGTACTACTTTTTTCTTACACACACTACTTATACTCTTACAAATAAAACTTATTAATATTATTATTATTATAATTTTTAGAAGTAGGCACTACTATTTAGATTACATGTATTACATTTTTCAAGAGGCATGACTTTCACCCTTACGTTTGGTACATTTTTACTTTACGTGCACTATTTATACCCGAAAAGTTAATTTTATTATTATTTTAAAGAATATTTATTCCTTTTATATTACATGCAACTTTTTTAAAGAGTGTCTATTTTAGGAGTAGAATTTTATCTCTTTAAAAATATCAATTTTAAATATTGTCTGTTTAAAAAATTAACATTAAACAAAATTGGGCCCTATAAAATTGGGGCCTTGAGGGTGTGCGCACCTCTCACTGGCCCAGGGCCGGGCCTGCTTGGGGCAATAACGAGAGAGTCCGCCCAAGTTTAACCCTAACATTTTTATATAGTGTTGCCGTTGTTTGGTGCCGAACGAAAATTGTACGCTCCTATATTTTATTAATTAAAGTCTAATGGCATTAAATCTCCATTAATGGCACAGTAAATTTCTTACTCGAGCAAAGGCTAATTCTCAAACAATATATATGTGCCCCAATGGAAATGCAATTTGCTCATCGGTGATTTGTGGGAAATTTCTCCAAAGAAATAAGCAAACAATGGCGAAAATGCATATGCTCGTCTGCTTTTTGGGTTTTCTTCTCTACTTTGCTATATGCTCTCGAGCTGTAATTTTTCCAATTCTTTCTTCAATTTATTATTTATTCTAGTTCTCCATTTCTTGTGAAAGTTCACAATAATAATTTGTGTGTCTATCTGTTGGATATATTCAATTAAAAGATATTTGGTTTGTTTCTTATCATTATTATTTATGGGAAACATCTAGTTAAAGATATATGCTAGCTAGGTAGATTAATCAAATTTTGATTTGTATAGGACTGGTGTATAGCACGATTGTATGTTCCAGAGAATAAGTTACAGGCGTATTTAGATCAAGCTTGCAGAAGATTAGATTGTAGTCAAATAAAGCCAGGCGGTATCTGCTATGAACCCAAAAGCATAGAAAATCATGCATCTTATGTTCTGGATCTCGATTACAGAGTTAATGGTAAATGTGATGTTCATGGCATTGCCTTCATAGCCCATCAGGACCCATGTAAGTCCCTTCATTTCTTCCTTAAATCTCTCATTTAAAACAAGAAAACATAATTAAATGATACGTAGAATGATAAGATTGATTAGAGAGGATGAAGATTATTATTTTTGCCATAAAGTTTAATTAATTAATTAATTAATTTTTTATTATGCAGCTTATGGTCGTTGCAAGTACCCATAATCACTTGGAGAATGAAGATGCTGATGTCCAAATTATTTAGTTTCTATTTAATGTTGAAATGTTTGAATCATTTCTTCACAACTTGTAGTACATGAGGAGTAATAAATATAAAGTTTCAACTTTTTATTTTTATTTTTTTGAAAATTTCATTAATTACTTCTTTAATTAATTCTATGTTTATTTTACGTAGTGGGTTTAACTTTATGATTATACTCGAAACGGATCATATATAATTAATTTTCTCTGAATATTCTCATTCACATAATGAATCAACTTTAGCCTAAAAATTTGTCACAAAAGAACTCTAGCTGTAACCTCAATACTAACCGATAAAAAGTAATAATTAATGATAATATAGATTATGATTTTGAGATGAAGCGTATTAAAAATGATAAAAAGTTTAAATAGGTTTGAAATCGTGTTTTCAATCACTAAAAATATAATGATTGTGAGATTGAGGTTTTTTATTTTATTTTATAAAATTACAAATATCTTCTCAAGTTTTGGTAAATTACAAACAACCTTTAGTTTTTTAGGAGTCTCTTGTATAATTATTTGACGTTAAAACTGATACGCGTGTTTTCATCAATACACGACATATCAAACGCTAAAATCATTACCCTTGTTTTCTTCAGTACAGACGATACGTATCAATACTGCGTGTTTTCTTTGCTACATGCAATGCTTGTTTTAACATATAGCTACGATATATCATCAGCTACACACAATATATCAAAGCTATTCGTGAAACGCGATACTTCAGCAGCTAAACTTAATAACTGCGACAAATCTACAGTAAATGCGATACACAAGAGGCTATACACGTGTTTTCGTGAACATAATCGAGACACATCAAAGGCTTAAGTCGATACACTCGTCGGACCATCAGATACATTTTGTCTTTTTGTAGACCAATTTGTTATGTTGGAAATTCTTAAATAAATCAGGGGGTGGTTATAATTGTTGAAAAACTCACATGATACTTTTAATTTCACCAAAACTCAAAGAGGTAAATATAATTCACCATTTTTTTTTTAATACTCAAGTTTAGTGAAACTATGCTTTATGCATATATTTAAACAAAGGAAATCTATGGGGTGTTTAAATATTATGTGATACCATATAAAACATGTTAATATCATTTATTATTAATGAATCTTAACAAAAACTAAATACATAGAAATATACTCACTTGTAATAACAAATGTAAATAATAATGGAACCAAGGGCCGGCCCTGCACCGGTCTCACATGAGCGATGGTGCAGGGCCCCCAAATATTTAGGGCCCCATAGGCCCAATATTTATTTTATATATATTATTTATTTATTTATTTATTATTATATATATAAGAAGAAAGATGATGTTTCATGTGACACGTTTCTTATTGTCCGGATATTTCCTTTTTTGTACACGCTTCTCTTCCTCCCTTATGATTAATTTAATATATATATATATATGTGTTCTATTCAATTTAAGTTCCTTGTTTGGTTTCGTATTTGTTTTAAAAAATAGTTTTAATCTAAATTAGTGTAGGATTCAGAGATAATTTAGCCAATAAATACATCTATTGGGTTGTCAATATAATCAGAGAGAAAAATACAGAGCAAAACGGAAAAGCCTTGTGCTATTTTGGTCCGCCGCCTAACTGTGTGTGCGCGATTTAGTTTGGTTTATATTGATTCAGTTTCTTATTATTTTTTGGATTCAAAATTTTCAACGTCAAACGCAATACTTCATTTCGTTCTTCCAACTTTATCAACTTACAATATCAGTTTGTATCACTAGCTAATATATACTTTTCTTTCGTTGGTTGTTGTAATAATGTGATACAAAGTAGTTATGCTGATCTAAATTTAGTTTTAAAAATTGATTAAATTGATGTATTTATTTGTTGTGTATATAGATCAAAATATATGTCCTGCAATTATTTTCTTTTAATTCATAATGAGCTATAATATGCACAAGCAACTTTTGTCATAAAATTCAGCCTTAACATTGGCTAAACGAATTGGCTTTAATTGCAATTGAAAATGAACTTTTGGAAGAAGTTGACATAAACAACTGGATGGATGATTTTGCAGCTAAATATGCAACAAGAATGTCACTTTTTAAGTGAATTTTTATATTTATATTTTCCTTTTGATTTGAAAATGTTTTATTTAGAAAGAGCTATTAATGAATATATATATTTATATATATATATATATATCTATATTTATTTATTTACATGCACATTTACGATAATATAAAATGGCCCAATTTTGTATTATCAAACCGGGCTCTTTTTTTGGTAGGAACGGCCCTGATGGAACCCAAACAAAAAGATTAAAAAAAGTGTGAGAAAACAATTTGCGTAATCTAAGATCAATAACTGCATCCGTTGAGGGAGTTTTGTATCAACCACTCCATTAATGGCAGAGTAAATTAATTTCTAACTGGTCAAGAAAACTCGATTCTCAACAGTATATATATAATTACCTTGGAGGAAAAATGACATTTTTAGTTCATTATGTTTAGGCATGTGACAGTTTTAGTATTTTTTAATTGTCTATGGCGATTCGGTCCATTTTGCTTGTCACTATGGCAATTTTAGTCTCATTTACCTGCAATTAAAAGTTTAACAAGTCACTTGGGCCATTTTTATAAAATTTATGAATTTGGTTTAAAACATGAACTGTAAAACTAAAAAATTGAACTTTTGAGGTGTAAATGTAAATTGTGACCTGGATTTTTGTCATTTCAAGAGATGAACACGTAGTGGGCCGCGGTGGGTGACAAACTGGATGAAATTGTTACACCTTGCCCTGGGTTGTGCTGTTCTACGCAACCAATATCACAAAACGTGCAAAAGCAAGAAAGAAAAATGATCTGTTTGATGAAATTTTCTACTTCAAAAATCTCCAATTTTCTGCTAATAACATCGCTTCAGAATTTAATGGATGGGTTCCTTTAAAAATAGGTTTATTACTATTTGTAGCAAATAATAGGCGTTGAATTGATGAAGAAGAAGGTGAAGATGTGCAGAATTTTTTACTTGAAAAATTCAGTAATGGTGAAGGTGGGATGTGTCCTTTGACTTGAGTGCAGTGATGGAATAGATCACATAGAGAAGAGATGATCGGTGGACTAGACAGAAAAGACAAGGTTGTTTGACTTATGAAGGGCAACTTAGGGCAATTTATTGTGCTCGATCCTATTTTTTACTATAACAATAACATTTGCCAGTAAGTAAAAAATATATGGAGTATTGTGAAAAGATGAAAAGCAAAGATATTTGCGAAGTCGACATAAAACTTGGCGGTAAATATTATGAGCCCAACACGATACATAGTCATGCATACTATGTCTTTTATAAGTACTATGACACTACTAGTGGTCTTTGCCAAGGGGGAGTTTCTATTTTCATTAATTCCGATCCATGTAAGATTAATTCTAAACTCTTTAACAATTTTTCAAATTTATTTTTAAATTTTGTCTAGAAGAAAAATATATATTATTGTGGTTCTAATAACTTGTTTTATTTGTAATTTCCTGCAGCTCATGGCACTTGTAACTTTGACGGAGAGAAATTAAGCAATTAAAGGCAACTTTGCGAGTTACAAATAATGTCTACTAGTTTAATTAGTATTACAGATAAACAATATGCTGTGGCAGGCATGGTTAATTTGTAACTTAATCCATTTTCCATTTTATGGATAATCTTTTTTACATTCATGATCTTAATTTACATTTTTTTCTTTTACATTTTTAATGCAAAACTCTTAACATTTGAAAATAAAACTAAGTAAAAATGTAAACAAAAACGACCCCTTTGAACCTCATGGAGGATAAGGAGAAATTGATGGGGACAATGGTAATATGAAAGGTAAAAGACATGTCTTTAATAAAATGGTGAGAAAGCATTTGCTCATCTGCTTTTTGGGTATTCGATATTCTCTTAAGGGATAAGCCTTCCATTTCTGTCAAATGACCTAGCCTCCCCCGGTTCTTCCACCATCCGGGCTTCCTTTCCTCCCTATGTGCTATGCTCTCCCGGCGCAGGCCTACTGCGCTGCGCCTGCGGCGTTTCCACCAGACAGTCTTTGCCAGTAGTACTACTGGCTGTATGTATGGGCAGGTTGTCCTCCCCGCTGGCTGTATAGGCGAGTTGTCCCTCGTTGGTGTGTTCTGTTAGGAACAAATGTAGTTGAATGGAAGACTAGTCGGGTTACTCGTTCTACTGTGCCGAGATGTGAGGTGCAGCTTCTAGCAGCCGATCGAGTTCTTTCGGGTCCCTCCTTGATCGAGGCCCTCTCCTCGCTGCTCTTGTTCTAAGCCGCTCAGGGAGCTCAACTAAACTCAAAGGAAGAAGAGCGCCTCTTGTCTTCCCTTTCGAACTAGTTCCGCGGAAGTGTAATAAGACAGCCAATTGCTATTCTAGCTAGTTGACGATTCTCCTTTAGCGCCACGCCAGGGGGATTAAATTCCTCTTTTTCAAGCGGGGCGTTGCGTGTTAGCTATGGAGGAGTTATCTTGCTTTTTTAGACTTTTAAGACAGTCGTAGTCAAAAACTCGGCCTTAGAATAGATATTTTGTATTGACTTACAACATTCGACAGGTCACTTTAGCAGAGTATCCCCTCTTTTAGTGAACCTGGGGAGTTGCGCTCGACACGAAAACAAAGAACTATCTTGTGCTAGACTAGAAAGAGAGATATTTAAGAACTTTGCTAATTGTTCGATGTTGTAATTTTCCCAACTTTTTTTTTACTCCCAAGTTTGTATGCAGGCAAATCCTTATTAAGCATCCAAGATAATTGCCTCCCTTTGGGGCCGACAATTAAGCTTACTAGATTAATTGTATATGTTGTATAGATGTCTTGAAATATTTCGCTATAAACTTTTCTTAGCCACCCGACAATACTGTGATAAAGTGATAGAACATCAATGCACTTAAATTGCTTGGCACCAATTTTGAAGCAGAATGCTTGGCACTTCTCTATGGACTACGCGCATGTGTTACCCTTGGTGAACGACGCGGGTTACCATTGAATCTGACTCTCTGGTACTTGTACAAATGGTTCGGCGTATCTTCGAAATCCTTGGCAACATGTGGCCTCTTTTCGATCAATATGGAACATTGTCGATGCACACACATGGCCTATACACCATATTTATTGGGAAGCAAATTCAGTAGCAGCAGATGCATTCGCAAAGTAAGCAAGCAGCAATAGAGCATCATCCTCATACACCTCTTCCACTCTGCCCTCCAACATCAAGGGCCTAGTTAGATTAGAATGGGATTCAGTTCCTAACCTCAGGATAGTTAAATCGTAATTTTCCATTAATGGCATAATTTGCATTTTGTATTTGTACACCAGAATAAGGCTCACTACGTCCTCTCTGCCCAATCTTCCAATTTTAGAATTAATAAAGGGTCAATATGCCCTGCAGCCACTTAATCGGCTGTCAAAAAAAAAAACTGCTTTGGCTAGATTTAAGTACATAAAGTACGCTATTTCTTAAAATCAACTTGTCGTAATGCTGATTTATTTTCTTCAAATTTATCACCAACAAACGATAATGTACGTTATTTTAATCATGCAGAATAAATCTAATTTATGTGTAAGTAACTTTCATCAGTTTTCTTTTCAGAAAAAAACAAACTTTCATCAATTTTCAATTATTTCGCATTCATATTAAAAAAAAAAGAAAAAAAAAGAAAACTAATGATTATAAACCCATTAAAAACCGAAAACAGCAATTTATGAAAATCGTTTATAGGAATCAAACTAATAAAATAAATAAATTATATTAAAACGTTCCAATACGCATGTAGTAAAAAAAAAAATTGCACAGATCAATTTTAAGGATTAAAATATCAAACGTTAGACCATCCAACGGTCTGACTGGAGACTCTGTAGAAATCCGAAAGATGAACGAACTTGGGATGAAGAACAGCTAATGCAGAGAGAGAAGGTATAGGATTCTGGAAGATATTTTTTCTTGATTAATAAACTTAGAAGCATTACAAATGTTTATATACATCAAAGTAGCGTATGAGCTAAGCTAATCTTGAGATAAAATTAGTCCTACTAGTATGTGAGGTAACTCTATCAAAGACAAGCTAAGAAAACATGAATGGCAAGCTTCTGGTCTGTACACTTTAGCTTAACTCATCCACATCAGCAACTAGTAACTAACTTTGTACACGTCAGCAAACTAAGCTAATTGACATAGCTAACTGATAAGTTTGACATCCCCTCCTCAAGGTGAGATTCTGTGAGGATCAAAGAATCTCAACTTGGACAAAATGTAAGAAAAAACAGCAGAAGGAAGAGCTTTAGTGAAGATGTCTGCAAGCTGGTTTTTGGAGGAAACATGACTGAGAGAAATGAAACCAGCCTTGTATTGATCACGCACAAGATGGCAATCAATATCTAGGTGCTTCGTGCGTTCATGAAAAACCGGGTTCTCAATGATATGAATCGCAGCCTGATTGTCACACCAAAGTGGAATAGGAAGATGAACTGGAATATGGAAGTCTGACAGGATGTAGGAAATCCATTTGAGTTCACAGACAGTTCCAGCGAGGCTACGATACTCAGCTTCAGCAGAAGAGCGTGAGACTATGGTTTGCTTCTTGGTTTTCCAAGAAATGAGGGCAGATCCGAGAAAAATACAGAAAGCAGTCGCTGATCGTCTAGTGATCTTACAAGAACCCCAGTCAGCATCTGCATATGCTAGGAGTTGAGCTGGATTGGAGCGAGGGTAAAATAGACCATGAGAGGGACAGCCTTTCAAGTATCGAGCCACATGTAATGCATGGTGCCAGTGAGATTCATGAGGTGTCTGCACAAACTGACTGAGCTGTTGAACAGCATAAGTCAAGTCAGGTCTTGTGAAGCTGAGATATAGTAATCGACCAATGAGTCTCCTATAAGGGCCTGGATCAGTGAGAAGAGGAGATTCTTCATTGGCATCTAAAGAACAACCTACAGGCAAGGGAGTAGCAGTAGATTTAGCTTCATTTAAGCCAAAGATCATGAACTATGTCAAGTGCATACTTCCTCTGATTGAGAGCTAGGCCAGTAAAAGATCGAATGATCTCAATGCCAAGAAAATAGCAAGCAAGACCAAGATCTTTAATGGTAAAACGATCATGCAAGTACTTTTTGACATCAGAAATAGCTGAAGATGTATCTCCTACAATAAGGACATCATCAACATAGACCAGTAATGCCAAGAAACCAGTAGAATGCTGTCGAATAAACAAACAATGATCATGTTTGGATTGTAGGAAACCATACATAAGCAAAGTTTTGGTAAACTCCTGATTCCATTGCCTTGAGGCCTGTTTCAAGCCATATAAGGACCTGTTAGCTTGCATACCTGTCCTGGTTCAGCCTCAGAATACCTCTCAGGAAGCTTCATATAGACATCTTCATCTAGAAAGCCATGCAAGAATGCATTATTAACATCTAATTGATGTAAATGCCAAGAATTAGATGTTGCAAGGCTCAACAGAATTCTGACAGTGACATTTTTAGCCACAGGAGAGAAGCTATCATAATAGTCCACTCCCTTAATTTGATTGTATCCTTTGGCGACCAACCTAGCTTTATACCTTTCCACTAAACCATCTGCCTTACATTTAACTTTAAACACCCATCTGCAACCAATGGCTTTCTTACCAGGAGGCAAAGGCATCAAAGTCCAAGTATTGTTAGCCTCCAAAGCATCCAGCTCAGTTTTCATAGCTTGCTGCCAATCCGAGTCTAAGCAAGCCTGTCTATAAGATTGTGGCACCTGAATAGTTGAGAGGCTAGCAATAAAAGACATATATGCAGCGGAGAATGGGCTTTGAGTTTGAGCAGAATTAGTTACAAAGTCATGTAACCAAGAGGGCTTGGTGATGTGTCTGAAGCTTTGTCTAGGTACTGGAGGCTGAGGAGGAGTTGGTGAAGGCACATGATGTGAGGAAAGAGTATCTGAAGAGGGAGATACACTAAGATCATGTTGAGACCTTGACTCAGAGGAAAAAGATGGAGATGGAGAAGGATCAGGTTAATGAAAGCTGTCAGGAGAATGAGACTGAGGGGAATGATCCAAAAAATCTTTAGTAGGAGACTGTGAGGAGGTATCAGTGGTAATGGGAACAGAGATATCAAAATCTGGAGCTTCAACTGGGTAAGGAGGTGGCAGATGAAGGTGTAGGATTAGAAAGAGGGAAATCATTCAGTTGCTTAGGTTGGTAGGGGAATATGTGTTCATAGAAAAGAATATCTCTGGAAACAGTAAGCCTTTTGTTATGAAGGTCATACACTTTGTATGCCTTGTGATCAGGGGGATAACCTACAAATGCAGCAGGAAATGCTCTTACAGCAAACTTATCCTTATGGGGCGAGTTATTTATAATGAAGCACAGACAGCCAAAAACTCTAAGATGATGGATTGTGGGGGGGTTTTGGAAGAGAAGCTCATAAGGTGTTTTCCATTGAAGCACGGGAGTAGGTATTCTATTGATTAAGTAAGCAACAGTAAGTATGGATTTCCCCCAAAAATGTCTAGGTAAAGAGGATTGAAACATAAGCGCCCTGGCAATTTTTGGAGTATGTGTTTGTGCTTTCTCTCCACAACTCCATTTTGCTGGGGTGTATATGGACAAGATTTTTGGTGAATGATACCCTTTCTCAACAAAAGATCATAACAGGTTGAATTAAGAAACTCAGAACCATTGTCAGTTCTAATGTTCTTTATTGAAAATTGGAATTGAGTCTAGATCATAGAGAAGAACCTTCCTAAGGTGGTAGAGGTCTGTGTTTTGGATCTTAAGAGGAAAATCCAGGTACATCTAGTGTAATCTTCGGCTATAGTCAGAAAGAATCTTGCTCCAGTGTGTGTAGATGTTTTATTAGGTCCCCACGTGTCAACATGGATGAGTTGAAATGGAGACATGGTTCTGTCTACCTTGATTGGGAAAGATAATCGATGCTGCTTAGCTAAGGGGTAGATAGTGCAGGATTCATGTGGTTTAGGAGACATTTGAGATGGCAATAAATGCTGCATGACATTCACAGATGTATGTCCCAAACATTGATGCCATATATGAAAGGAAGAATGACTCATTTTATTCATTGAAGAAACAGCTGAATCACAGACAAAAAGATTATTGTCTGGAGTACAAGTGACTAAAAGCTGTCCATACACTTGAGAGTACTTCTGAATTACATCAGCTTTAAAGAAACTAGAATTAAGAAGATATAATCCCTTGAACTCCTTTGCAACTCCTAGGACTTGTTTACTCACTAGGTCCTGAAGTACACAAAAAGTAGGATAGAAGTCAAAATGAATATTAGATAATTTTGACAACTTGTGAATAGATATGAGATTGAATTGAAATGCAGGAACATGCAGACAGCTCGTTAGAGTGACATTTTTACTTAGCTGAGCTGTTCCTATGCATTTAACTAATTTGATAGACTTATCAGGAAGGGATACAGGAGTAAGGTGTTTGACTAGGATAGGTTTGTGAATATTAACTGAGCTACAACACATATGATTTGTTGCTCCACTATCAACTATCCAAGTATCACAAGATAATAGACAAGCATAATTAGAGGAGGATTTGAGAGTGCTACCTGCAAAATCAGTGAGGTAGGAATAGTTCACCAGATCTCCAGTTCCAGATTTTGCCTCAGATTTTCCTTTCAGCATTTTGCTTATCTCCATCTGAACAAGATTAGCTACCATATGTTGCAGATTTCCATCCTCAATTTCTAACTCCAGTGGTGTTTCAGCTTGTGCGTTAGCTAAATTGATTTGAACCTTTCCTTTGCCTTTGTGCACCAAATCCTTTTTTCCTTTCCACCAGTCAGGGTAGCCATTAATCTTGAACCAATTCTCCTTAAGATGCCCATCCATATGACAGAAATCACATTTTTTATTCAACTTCTTACCACTATCCTCCTTTTTTTCTGAAATCCTTTTCCTGCAGCAAGTTTACTCTCATTTCCATAGCTCACATGCAATGCACTACTATCAGTATGGCCTTGATACACACTATGAACATCTCGTTGAGTTTCCACTCGAATCACCATAGCATATGCCTTGCTAACATTTGGAAATGGATCCATTAGCATAATTTGGTTTCAGATGGCATCATATTCTTCATTTAATCCCATGAGGAACTGCATCAAGCTGTCTCCAAGCATATGATCCACTGTTAATGGGTAAAATCCACAGTGACAGCACTTGCATTGTTACATTGGCCTTAAACAAGCAATTTCATCCCAAAGCCTCTTAAGGCAGTTATAGTAATTAGCCACAGAGCATTTTCCTTGAGTAAGGGAGCTCATGTCTCTCTTGAGCTGGTATAGCAGAGGACCATTACAGGTTCCATACCTCTCAAAGAGTTCCTCCCACAGAGCCTTAGCATCTTTTGCAAATAAAAATCCGTGTGAAATCTCTTTGGACAAGGAGTTTAGAATCCAAGAGATGACATTAGAGTTCACCTTCTTCCACTTCTTATATGAAGAAGAGTCCACAGCAGGCTCGATGACTTCACCAGTAACAAAGCACAATTTGTCTCGTGCCTCTAGAGCTATGATCATTGATCGGCTCCATGCAACATAATTCTTCTCCGTCAGAAGCTTAGTGACCAATATCAAACCAGAATGATCGGAACTGTGAAGGTACAGAGGATCCTCAAAGTAGATATGAGAATCAGTCGGTGTTTAAGTATTTCCAGAAGCATTGCTTGAATTCGCCATCGTTAATTCGGATTTTTACAACAGAGATGATCGGATAATTCAGCGGAAGCAATTGATTGTGTGTTTCAGCAATCCTGTGGCTCTGATACCATGTAGAAATCCGAAAGATGAACGAACTTGGGATGAAGAACAGCTAATGTAGAGAGAGAAGGTATAGGATTATGGAAGATATTTTCTCTTGATTAATAAATTTAGAAGCATTACAAATGTTTATATACATCAAAGTAGCGTATGAGCTAAGCTAATCTTGAGATGAAATTAGCCCTACTATTCTGTGAGGTAACTCTATCAAAGACAAGCTAAGAAAACATGAATGGCAAGCTTCTGGTCTGTACACTTTGATGAAATTAGCCCTACTAGTCTGTGAGGTAACTCTATCAAAGACAAGCTAAGAAAACATGAATGGCAAGCTTCTGGTCTGTACACTTTAGCTTAACTCATCCACATCAGCAACTAGTAACTAACTTTGTACACGTCAGCAAACTAAGCTAATTGACATAGCTAACTGATAAGTTTGACAGACTCGCTCAGTTATAAATACAAATAATTCTAAAACCAGTAGCGAATTTATACCCAATCAAACCAACGCCGATTCTCAAGAGTACATATAATTATATATCTACCCAAACGCAAATTCAATTTTCTCATCGGGAATTTGTGGTAAATTTTTCCACACAAATAAGCAAAAACAATGGTGAAAACACAGATGCTTGTCTACTTTTTTGGTGTTCTTCTCTGCTTTGCTAATTTTTCCGATGCTAGATTTTGTAATATATTTTCCCAACCTTTTAGTGTAGTGGATAAAATTATCCAGAAATTTTTTTTTCCTACTGTCTTCTATGCTGTTTAACAATAATTAATATTGTGATTTTGTTCGAGCAGCGACTTTGGCAGCATGTCAGGAGGCGGGGAGCCAAGAATGACTTGGTGAAACAATATATGGATAAGTATTGTGGTTTTTTGTATTAGGAATAACACCTCTCAGGATCTCTAAACCACTTGTTGGAAGAAATATTCCAACAAGAATACTACAGCGAAATTGAAAAACAGAAAAGAAAACAACACAACAGATTTAACGTGGTTCGATCTCAACAGATCTATATCCACAAACTACTCAATACTTCACTTTATTATGAGAAATCAATAATAGAAGAGTTTACAATGTACTCTCAACATGCAATGTCTCTCGCCCTCTATTCTATTATCACTCTCCCTTCTTTCTATCTCGTCGTCGAAGGTGTAAGCAGGAACACACATCTCTTATGGCCTCAGAATAACCTCAAACAACTTCGTCTTTATCTTCATCGGAGACATAAGTAGGAACATCTATCATCTCCTATGAACTCACGACGACACCCCATCTTTCACCTAGCCAAAAGGCATGGGCTTTCTGTCTACATCTCAAATGGTGGATGCTCTCTCTGTTTAGCATGCCCTAATATATTACAGATATCAATTATTTATAATAGATAAAGGCAAACCTTAATGGGCTCAGATTAAGCCTGAATACTAATTGTATTAGGAATTTGGGGAGATACCCAACAAATTGTCCCTCGACTCAAAGTACTAAGTACGACAACATCATCAACAACGAACTACAAATTTTACTTCAGCTTCAACCAAACTTTGAAGAACTCTCTCGGTGCCACAGGTTCTTCAATCCGTCTCTACCAAAATCTCTAAAGTTTCACTTAATTTATTAGATCCACACGTTAGATTCCAATAAATCAGAAAACTTCCTTTTTCTTCTTTCTAAAGCTCGCGGGTCCGACAAGAACAACATTCAATCTAGACCAAAATTAATTTGATCACTGTCCAGCAACAAAGCACAAAACTTTGGATTTTACCTCTCCGTCCCACTATCAAACCCAACAAACCTTCATCAAATGTAATTCAACCCAAATTTTCTCTCTCGGTTTCTTCAAAAAACCGACCCCCCAAATTTGAGTCAAACAAACACAATTTAGCCCTTCGCTTTGGAAGAAGCCTTCTACTCGGCTACGGCTGCGACATCCCTTTTATTTTCTTTCTTTCTTTTCATTGTTTTCCATTTTTCTTTTCTAGCTTCTGGCTCTGATACCATTTGTTGGGAATAACACCTCTTAGGATCTTTAAACTACTTGTTGGAAGAAATATTCCAACAAAAATACTGCAACGGAATTGAAAAACAGAAAAGAAAACAACACAACAACAGATTTAACTTGATTTGATCTCAATATATCTATATCCACAAACTACTCACTACTTCACTTCATTATGAGAAATCAATAATAGAAGAGTTTACAATGTACTCTCAACATACAATGTCTCTCGCCCTCTATTCTATTATCACTCTCCCTTCTTTCTATCTCGTCGTCGAAAGTGTAAGCAAGAACACACATCTCTTATGGCCTCAGAACAACCTCAAACAACTTCGTCTTTATCTTCATCGAAGACATAAGCAGGAACTCACGACGACACCTCATCTACATCTCAGGTGGTGAATTCTCTCTCTGTTTAGCATGCCTTAATTTATTACAGACATCACTTATTTATAATAGGTAAAGGCAAGCCCTAATGGGCCCAGATTAAGGCCCAATACTAATT
Source organism: Leptodermis oblonga (assembly GCA_016801395.1). Classification (NCBI taxonomy): domain Eukaryota; kingdom Viridiplantae; phylum Streptophyta; class Magnoliopsida; order Gentianales; family Rubiaceae; genus Leptodermis; species Leptodermis oblonga. The sequence goes on from CM028755.1 coordinate 6,167,368, forward strand.
GTACTAGGAATTTGAGGAATTTGAAGAGATACCCAACATTTCGTTACACCATGGTAGGCCCTGCGAAAACTTTGAGCCAGGCGGTCCATGCTATGAACCGAACATGTTGACTGATCAAGCAAACTATGCCTTTGACTTTTACTTTGCTGTGGAAAATAAATGCGATCCGGCAGTCTCGTATTTCGTCGATCAAAACTAGGGGTGGCAAAAAAAAAACCCATTAACCCAAAAATCGCTCAAACTCATTGGGTTTTAATCCAATAAAACTCACCTACAAAAAAATGGGCTAGGCGTGCTTGGGCTAAATATGTAATGGGCGGGTTTAGGGTAACCCACTGGGTACCCTAAAATCCTTCCATCATGGGTACCAAAAATATCCATCCAAAATTAGCCTTAAAAGTATAAACAAAAACCCAACAACTCACCTATTTTAGTGGATCCATTTTTTTTTTCCTTCAAACTTTTTTTTTTTCTTTATTTTTTGTGTCCTACAATTACTTTGCATTTTTTCCTCATTTATTCTTTTATAATATTTTTAAATTACCCACTTATAAATACTAATTAAAAATTCGTTCGGGTTTCACGTCGAGTTCAAGCTCGGGTTTAGGTTTGGGCTGGGCCGGTTTAGTTCGGGCCTATGGTACAGGCCCAGTTCTGGGCTAGTTATGGTAAAGAAATTAAAATTTGTGTTTGGACAAAAAAAAAAAAACTGTATACGATTAGATATAAAAGTATACATAATATTTCAAATTTTAGAATAGATTCAAGGAATTAAAATCCGCTTAAGAAAAAGGGAATTAAAACCATGGGATTATGGGTACCCATAGCTACCTATTACCCATTTGGATTAAGACCATTAATTAAATGAGTAATGGGTACCCATTACCAAGTAACTTAATACCAATTTAATACCCGCCCAACCCGCCCGTTTGACACCCCTAATCAAAACCCATGTAATATTCTTAAACTCTTTAACAAATTTCCTAAATTTTATTATATTGTTTTTTTGAGTTAATCTTTTGAACTTTTGTGGCAGCTCATGGCAAATGTAGCTACCCTCCTTGAGTTTGAAGCTTTAATGGAGAATGGAGACCGATGCCGTAGTGAGTGTAGTGAGAAATTAATTAAGCAAAGTAGCCTGCGGCATGCATGGTTAATTTGTAATTTCAATCCATTTTCCATTTTATAAATAATCTTTCTACATTAATCTTAATTTACTATTTTACATTTTAACGTAAAATTAAAGCAAAAATGTAACTGGAAATGATCCCTTGTCAAGACTTTTTTCAGAGGGAATTTCATGCCCCTACCGTCTGACAGTTACACACACTCTTTGGCTTCTGAACTTAATACGTGTGTTTTCTTTGAATATAAGTGATATAACCATGATACATCAACAATTTAACTCGATACACGATAAATCAGAGGTTAAATTTGATACTCAATATGTTGAATATTTTAATAAAAATAATTAATTATCATTCTGATCATGATATAATAATTGGCATAATTACTAAATTATTTTATTGTTTCAATTACAAAGGATTTTATTTCCTAATTTCATAACTGACGAACGGTTTGATAAAGAAAACATAACGGCTGCCTTTTAATTGAATCGATGCAACGATTTCTAAATATAATGAAGGCTTAATCACTATTTATCCACCGTGACATCTCCGCCACGTCATAATTTCTCTCCTTCCTTGGCCACGTCACCTACCTCTCTCTCCGCCACGTCATCGCAACCATCTTCAAATAAAGGGCAAAAACTTTGCTACTACTTGGGGACTGAACACACAACCTTCAACTCCCATGCGTGTGGACTAACCACTACCAAGTAACTTAATACCAATTTAATACCCGCCCAACCCGCCCGTTTGACACCCCTAATCAAAACCCATGTAATATTCTTAAACTCTTTAACAAATTTCCTAAATTTTATTATATTGTTTTTTTGAGTTAATCTTTTGAACTTTTGTGGCAGCTCATGGCAAATGTAGCTACCCTCCTTGAGTTTGAAGCTTTAATGGAGAATGGAGACCGATGCCGTAGTGAGTGTAGTGAGAAATTAATTAAGCAAAGTAGCCTGCGGCATGCATGGTTAATTTGTAATTTCAATCCATTTTCCATTTTATAAATAATCTTTCTACATTAATCTTAATTTACTATTTTACATTTTAACGTAAAATTAAAGCAAAAATGTAACTGGAAATGATCCCTTGTCAAGACTTTTTTCAGAGGGAATTTCATGCCCCTACCGTCTGACAGTTACACACACTCTTTGGCTTCTGAACTTAATACGTGTGTTTTCTTTGAATATAAGTGATATAACCATGATACATCAACAATTTAACTCGATACACGATAAATCAGAGGTTAAATTTGATACTCAATATGTTGAATATTTTAATAAAAATAATTAATTATCATTCTGATCATGATATAATAATTGGCATAATTACTAAATTATTTTATTGTTTCAATTACAAAGGATTTTATTTCCTAATTTCATAACTGACGAACGGTTTGATAAAGAAAACATAACGGCTGCCTTTTAATTGAATCGATGCAACGATTTCTAAATATAATGAAGGCTTAATCACTATTTATCCACCGTGACATCTCCGCCACGTCATAATTTCTCTCCTTCCTTGGCCACGTCACCTACCTCTCTCTCCGCCACGTCATCGCAACCATCTTCAAATAAAGGGCAAAAACTTTGCTACTACTTGGGGACTGAACACACAACCTTCAACTCCCATGCGTGTGGACTAACCACTAGGATAGTAATGTTTTTTATACTAATTATAATTCTCATTAGTCTTATCATTTACTCTCTCTCAACTGTCTAAATAAAAGAGCATAAGACTCTGTTCTTTTTTATTCATTTCTACAAGAATCATTGCTTTTTTCTTCCAAAACTTTACATAAAAAACTTACTTTTTTACTCAATTAAAAATTTTGAATTTTGAATTTAATTTTGAATTTAAATTTTGAATTTTGAATTAAACTTTTTAATTTTAAAATTTAAAATTTGAATTTAACTTTTGAATTTTAAAATTTAAATTTTGAATTTTAAATTGAGTGGAAAATTATGTTACTTTTTTTATGTAAAGTTTTGAAAGAAAAAAAAAGTAATGATTCTTGCAGAAAGGAATAAAAAAGAACAGAGTCTTATGCTTTTTGATTTGGACAGTTGAGAGAGAGTAAAAGATAAAGCTAGTAAGAATTATAATTGGTATAAAAAATCATCACTAGCCTAGCGGTTAATCCACATGTATGGGAGTTGAAGGTCGTGTGTTCAATCCCCCGATAATAGCAAAATTTTTGCCCTTTATTTGAAGGTGGTTGCTATGATATGGCGAAGAGAGAAGGTAAGTGACGTGGCCAAGGAAGGAGAGAAATCATGACGTGGCTGAGATGTCATCATTTAATGAGGGTAATGTTGTCATTTCAATGATTATTACACATGACTTAATAAAAGGGGAGGGGAGGGGGGTGGGGGGGGGGGGGGGGGGGTAAGTAGTGAAAAGAGAATAGTTAATTATCGGTATTATAGATATATGACATGATGATGTTGTATAAATCGAGTGACTTTAGATTAGCAATACAGACTGGTTTGTCTTTCGGCCCAACTTGAGACCCAATTACTAGACTTATAATCCCGCCCAAATTGGTTCATCGTCGAAAGATCACTTCTACCTAGACAAAAGAGGGAGATGGGCACAAAGAACCAGTGAACAATTCCACGCTTTGTCCTATAGGATGAGACGGAAGGGCCACTGGTCTGAACAACGCTCTCCTACTTTTATAAAATGGTAACCTCATTTCCATGACAAAAGGACCGGTTTTTACTATTCTCTCTAACCTCACTATATTCTCTATAGATCTAACTACTAATTTTGGTATTGGAGTTTATTGGGGAACCTCCCCCACTAGTACAGGTACCGAAGACGACGAATCGGAGCAAGTCCGACCCGAATGCCCTTACTAGCAAAGCACGCTTCATCACAGACTAATGGTGAGTGTACAACTAATCTGTTGGGTTATTGAATTTTGGGGTGACAAACAAAAAGATAATGATCTGCAGCACCGAATTCTTCCGTAGAACCGGAGATTGAATCAGATAACCCAAAACAAAAGCTCATAAATTTAAAATGAGATTTTTTTTTTTTTACAATATTAATCTCTTTTTATTGGGAAATTTTAAAAGTCGCACCTGTCATGAAATTTTCCAAAAATAGGGAAAGCGATTTCTCCTCACAAATTTTCTTTTTTATAGAACTTGTGTGTAAAGAAAATGATTTTGCAAAAATCGCCTTCTTCATAAAGGGGCCTTTCTTCTTTTCTTTTTTTTTTTTTAAATTTTTAATTATTTTTTAGACACCCCCTTTCTCTCTCTCCCCCCAAACGCTCTCCCTTCTACGGGTGGGCACGAATTGGTTTCCACGAATTGCGATTTTCACGAATCAGTTTCCTCGAACTTAAAATTTTTTTGACCAATTCGAAAACCAAACCTAATTCGTTTTAAAACTAAAGAAACCAAATCGAATTCGTAATTCGAATTCGGTTTGGACCGTGAAAATAGAATTCACAAATTTGTTTCAAGAATTAATAGTTTAACACAGTAAGACTTTGAAGAAAATGAAAGAGAGATGGGAGAAGGAAATAGGAAGAGTAAAGAAAGAAAGAAAGATAATGAAGAGAAGAAAGAAAATAGATGAAGAGAAGAAGAGGAAACAGAGGTGGGTTCGCAGGGAGAAAAAAAAGAAAGAAAAAGAAGGAGGGGGGGGGGAAGAGATGTAGTGGGGCAGAGGAATTTAAAAAATTGAGAAGTATAAAATTAAAAATTAAAAATATATAAATCATATATCCCAATTCGGTTTTTTGGTTAGATACCAAATTCGAAAACCGAATTCATAATTCGAATTCGGTTTCAAACCAAACCTAATTCGAATACTGAATTCAAATTGGGTTATTCGAATTTGATAAATTCAAATTCGTTTTAATTTTTGAATTGGACCAAACCATGCCCACTCCTACTCCCTTCTCTCCCCCCATCACTCCCGTCTTCCTCCTCTCTCCTTCTCCCCCATCTTCCATTAATGGAGGATGGGGGAGCTCTCTCCTTCTCCCCCATTTTCCTACTCTAATAAGTCTCTCTTTGTTGAGAGTTTTCTTGCCTCTCCTTGTTGAGAGTTTTCTGTCTCACTATTTAAGAGAATTTTGTCCGCTCCGTTTTTGGAGTTGTGTTTTTCACTTATTTTTTAAGTGTTGAACTTCAGATCTGCGGGATAAAGTTGTTGATGAAGAAGATGGTGAAAATAAAGCCAACAGTGGTTGGCTTCGTAAGTGTTTCGTCATGGACCCCATGGATCCCTTGTGTCATGGATTAAGTTTGGAGCTATATCAGAACCTAGTAGCAGTTCAGTACCACCGGTCTGATGATCTGCTCAGCTGCTTGCAATTTTGCTGCACTTTGCTTATAGTTTGTAGATTTGATTTTCAGATCTAGTACTTAAATTCTAGATTGTATTGCTTGGCTCACGGCCTACTGTCAAATCGTTGTTGGACGATATTTTCAACCCGTTAATTTAAGTATTTTCGTTTCAAAAAAAAAAATAAAGGGGCTTTTGTTTTGTTTTGTTTGGTTTTTTTTTTTTTTTTAAGTTTGGCTCTTGACATTTTATTTAAAAAATTTCAGAATTTCTTAAAAGGCCAGTACTGAAGGCGTGTTTTCAGCAAGACGCCTTCAGCACTGGCCTTTACGCTTGAAGAAAAAAGAACACACCTCTTCTTCTCATCTGCCTATACGCATCATCTTCGCATCGCCGGACTCTTCCTTCGCAGCTGCGGCCGCCGGCAAACACGAACAACACCGCCGGATTCTTCCTTCCACGCTCCTCCCACCCTTTTCTACTGAAGGTACGTTTTCATTCTTCAGAAATTTATGATTTCCAGTTAGTTAGGGCATAATTTCTCAATTGCATCTTGCATCTGTGAATAGTTAGGGCTCTGTTTTTTTTTGTTTTTTTATTCTTGTGTACTAGTTGTGATAATTCTGTTGCTTTTTTAATTGTTTCTTGTGTTTTTTAGTTGAATTTTATGCCATCCTGTTGGTTTTTGTGTTAATGGTGGCGGTGCTGCTACAACGAGCTAAAATATTATGTAAAATTTGGGTATTTTTTAACACTTGGAGAGGAGGATGGGGATAAGCATAGAGAAGGTCTATTGTAATGCAATAAATGCACAACAAAATTTGGCTTATAGCTCCCCTCTCAGTCTCCAAATCAACAAGAAGTTCAGCCTTCTTTCTATCAATCTGTTTATTTTACTTTTCAGCTGAAGCAGTAGCAGATTGTCTAAAATATTTTGACCTATTGTTGTTGTACTCATAGGCCATAGCTGTATTGCATCTGTAACAAACTCTGATTGGGCTACACTAGCACGCGAAACCCAGAAAGCTGTTCACACTTTCCATTGGTGTTTCATAAAGCGATGAAGCGTGGCTATCCCGAATCATCGTCTTCAGGGTCTCTTGGACCACCTCAGTCGAAACCCAGATACAACCCGGAGGGTAATCTTTGAATGAAATCTTCTTTACATTTCATAGAATGATAAACTCGGTCTTTCAATGATCTGGGTTTGTCTTTTGTGGCCTGAAAAGTTGGTTTTGCTTTGTTAGTTTGGGTGTTTCTAGAAAGGTTGAGATTTTGTTCTTAATCTCTTACAGTGATCAGAATAAAGTATTGTTAACTGTTTATTTAGCTTTTTAAAGGTTGTACGGTTTAAATTGGACAATCGTAAGAATCAAGTATATTTAAGCTACATTTGTTCACACAAGTGAAAAGAATGATTTCTTTATTTTTTCTTAATCTTTTCTCTTTTTGTTTTTTAATTAGGGGATGCACATTTTCTAGAGGATGACATTGCCAGGAAAGTTGCTGATCATTACAGTTCCAGGACCAATCAGACATTGGAAGAGCGAGAAGCCAGTCCTATTATCCATTTAAAGAAGCTTAACAATTGGGTATGAGTTGTACTGGTGTTGCAGATTTTGTTCATGTTTTGCTTAAACTTGTCTCTCTCGCACACAAATATATATGTATATATATTTTGTTTCATGCAGATCAAGAGTGTCTTGATTCAATTATATACGAAACAAGGGGATGTAGTTCTTGATCTTGCCTGTGGAAAGGTACCGTGTGGTTATATCCAAAATGTTGCACTCGCCATGAGTGCTTGTTGAAACAATTTGATTTCATACAGATGATCATGCTTTTTGTCTCCAGATTTGGAAAAAATAACTTCTCTTTTCCTCTCTTTGATCAAAACTGAAACAGGGTGGTGATTTGATTAAATGGGACAAAGCCAAAGTTGGATACTATGTTGGCGTTGATATAGCTGATGGCTCGGTAAATTTTTTCCCCCATATTTTGTTGCCAGTCATTATCATTTTTGGTGCTTTGGTTAACTTTTTTCTTCTAGGTTCATCAGTGGGTTCTGTGGCTTCTGAGAAGCTGTTATGCAGATAGTTAGTCCATTCTAATGTTTTAATTAGAAATATATGCTCTGTTGGCTAGTTCTGCAATAGGGGTAGTTACCCAATTTAGCTACAAGTCAAGTAATTGTTGAGATCCTCCACAATCTCCTTTTTTGGTTCTAGACATATTTCAGGTCGTCCACATTGGAGTACTTTTTCAAGCACAAGAAGGCTTGCAATGTTATAAATTTCTTTTTCTGGGATTTTTGGACTTGGCATCCTCACGTTCATTTATCCAAGATTTGCAGATTGAAGATTGCCGTGTTCGCTATAATGGAGATGCAGATCAGCATCGGCGGAGAAAAAGTTTACAATTCCCTGCAAGACTTATCTGTGGAGATTGTTTTGAGGTATTTACTCAATGATTTACCTATCTCTTTAGGCAAATATGTCATTCCACATGGGTGTGTTGATCATTGTCTCATTGATCTTTCATTTATTTTATTTATGTAGGCAATTTAACTTTGTCAGCCTAACTGGTGATTGTTAGACGAGTAAATTTGTTCACCACCTTGACATGATTTCAGGTGGGCTTGGATAAAGTTCTAGCTGATGATGCCCCTTTTGATGTCTGTAGCTGTCAGGTTAGTTGTCTTATTTATTTATTCATTTATTTATTTATTCTTGGTGAGACATGTTACTTGTCTAATAACGATAATTTGGTGATTTATTTCCTTTTAAACAAAACTTTATGCTTTTGGATATTATTTTCTTTAACAACATTGTTTTACTGTCGAAGTTATGCTCAACTAGTTTTCACATTGTAGAGTCAGGGAAAATCTAGAATTTATGTCACAAGCTGTTGACTTTTAGATTTTTGCTGCTTATTTTGGGGGAACTTGTAAAGCATTATTGTGCATGGACATTGAGGTTACTAATCATTGAAACCTGCAATTTTGCAGTTTGCCATGCATTACTCATGGTCTACGGAGGCACGTGCACGGCGGGCCTTGGCAAATGTGTCAGCCTTGCTTCGTCCTGGAGGCATCTTTATTGGAACAATGCCAGATGCCAACGTTATTATCAAAAAGCTTAGAGAAGGTTTAATTTGTTTACCCTCTGGTTTTAGTGTTACTCACCAGTTTCAATGGATTGTGATAAAGCAATTACTTTCTATGCTATTTGGTTGCAGTTTTATTGCCTCCTTCTGGTTCTCCTCTTCTTTAATTCATCTTTGAGTTTTCATAGTAAATGTTGAACAAGTTGGAAGAGTTAATGAAGAAGCCATAAAACAATTTCCCTGCATTTATTTTTTCTCCCACTATTCTCTCAGTCCATGTTCTTTCCTACATTTACAAACATGCTTTTAGTGTTAATACAGATATGTCTAGTTTATTATCTTATGCTTTTTTGTTACATGTGCATCAATGTTTTAGAAGTTGGAGTAGATTAATTTTCTTAAAATTTTTTTGTGAAGTGGGGAAGTCTCTACTACCAAAGATGTAATTGCATTTGCTTCACAAGCTCATTTCTCTCCATAATATACTCATGTCTTAGAGAATTTTCGTTGCCTACGGAAAAATTTTCAGTTTTTACCACCTAAAATGTATAGGGATTCACATGGAACCTTACTTGATCAAATGTGTGAATAATGCAGCTGATGGGCCGGCTTTTGGAAATAGTGTCTTCTGGATACGATTTGATGAGGAATACTCAGGAAAGGTAAATTTTTCTTCTCTCAGTGAGAATAATGCCAGGAAACTTATATACCTCTAACTAGTTATTTTCCTGCCTTTTGTCAGAAATTCAAATCTTCCCGTCCCTTTGGTATCAAGTACAAATTTCACCTTGAGGTAATTTAATTTTTCCTATCTGATTATATAGGCATTAGGGACTGGAGGTACAAATTTCACTTTATTATCTGCTTTATAATTATCACTTCCAGAAGCACAATTTAAAATGATTGAGCCATTTCCCTCCAGGATGCGGTTGATTGTCCTGAATGGATTGTGCCTTTTCATGTTTTCAAGTCATTGGCTGAAGAGGTATGCTTGGATTGTTGGATATTTTCTGTCTGTCTTAATTGTCAGTAGTTATAGTGAACAAGTCCTTTTGACCTAACTTTCTCAGATCTCGTCAATTTTCGCATTGCAGTATCTGCATCCGCACTGCCTTTTTTTATAGATCCTGAAAAGATATCTGCAAAACTTTTGTCTGCGTGATTAATTGCTTATTTCAAATATAAACACTGATATTACTCCAATAATTTATTGCTTAATTAACCTTGGTGAAAGTTTGTCTTACATTCTGGTATTTAAATAATGCAGTATGACTTGGAGTTAGTATTTGCAAAAAACTCTCATGCTTTTGTGCATGAATATATGAAGAAACCCGAGTTCATTGAGCTCATGAGAAGGCTTGGTGCATTAGGTGATGGTAACAACGACCGCAGTAAGTTTCAGAACCCCATACATAATGGGGGCATGAATGAATGACTTAAAGAAAGATTGAAATCTGTGATGATTCTGATTCTGACATGGAAGTATTTTCTGTGGTATTTATTTAGGTACACTTTCACCTGATGAATGGGAAGTAGCATACTTGTATTTGGCATTTGTTCTGAGAAAGGTAAGATGACATACTTGTGTTGCTCAAGGAATCTGTCCGTAGCATAATTCTGAATGCTTAATGCTGAAATCATAATAATGTTGAATCGATTAAGTAACTCACATCTGAATGCTGAATATTCTGTTTGCAAAATCTGAATCAAAATGCTTTTACATTTGATAAATATGACATGACAATGCTTTAAGATGTAATGCATGACTCAAAATGAAAGCTAGTTTCTGAACGGCTTCGTATGAATTTCTTGTTGCAGCGGGGGCAACCCGACCAAAAAAGAGCAATTGTTAGACGCGATAAAGGCAAGATGCACTTAGATCCAACGGATATTATGTTCATCCCCAGTTGAGATGAGAGACAGATTTGGTATCTGGTCTCAAGGGTTCCAGTAAAATCTGTATGCGTATTCATTCTGAGGGTTAAGAATGATAAGGTACATTGTACCATGTACTGAAGCACATCTTGGTCAATAATTTTGCTTCCAATGGAACGGAGGGAGTATTAGATACTGGGCGAGGCGACCCTATTTTTCGGGTGATGGATTTTCTTGGGGTTGGTGGTGGGTGGTCCGTGGCGGTCCGTTCTGGTGGAGGGAGGAGATGCATCATTGAAGGAGTTGTGGATGCCACACCTCGTGATCTATTGAACCAAGTTGCTGCGTACACCAGTAAAAGTGAGAGGATGAATCGTTGAATAATTCAGATGCTTGAGTTTTGCGTTGAATATAATTTAGTAGAAACATAAACTTCCTACTAGAAGAATTATACTTATACTTTTTAAACGTTTTAAAATTGTCTTTATAAAAGAGTCGTCTTTAATTTCTTTTTTTTTTTTTTTTTTTAAGATCTGTATATACCTTCATTAATATGATTATCTGTATTTTTGTACTATTCTTGGGGGTAAATTAGGTATTCTTGTACTATTTTCTCATTTGTCAATGATCAAATTATAAATAATGTAAAATGTCTATTTTATTATCACAAGAAACAAAATGTAATTTTTTAAGTAATATTATTATTTTTTTTTTTGAAGTAATATTGCTATGTGATTGTAAAGTATCGCAAAAGCTAAAAAGAAAATTTTATGAAACGGTTATAAGACTCACGATACTTTACGGTACAAGACCCAAAAAAATTGGAAAATAACTTTAAAATATGATATGTCGTATTTTGAATATAAATAAACGGATGTGCCACGATAATGCACAATGGTAAGCTATGATTCATATAACCGATACTACAAAGTGAGACAAAGGCTTAATTAGTTATTGTTGTATTAAATTCACCATAAAATGTGTCAGGAGAGTGATTTTCATAATCTAACAACAATAAATACCGTGTTAGTTGGGATAGTACTCTATAAACACCAATTCTCACCCATAAATATGTGCCCAAATGCAAATGTAATTTTCTCATTTCCAAATTTCCTTCACACAAATAACCAAAAACAATGGCGAAAGTGCATATTCTCGTCTGCTTTTTGAGTCTTCTTCTCTATTTTGCTAATTGCTCCGACACTGTAAAATTTTCCTTCCCTTTAATTTCCCTCTTTTGTTTTTACCTTTTTCTTTTTTCATTTAAAACATATCACACAAAGAATCATCTGTATTAGGATACCCTCTCACGATTACGGTACAGTAGTTACTCAGACATGAGTCCCAACTCGTCATATAATATATGATCCATTGTTTTGGATTGAATTTTTGTGTGTTTTCCCTCTTATTTATACTCCATGTATCTTTTGAATTGTCTCTTACTTGAAAATTAATATCTATTATTGACTCTCTTTTTTTTAATGTTGTTTAAGGATAATAATGCAACTTTGTTAGATCAAAAATATCAGAGATACTGGTGTATGCACAAGCGAGGTCTCGGAGATGACGTCTTGCAAAAATTTGTTGAGCAGGCTTGTTCAGTCTTGGACTGCAGTGCTGTAAAACCAGGCGGTCCATGCTATGAACCAAACATAATAATAAATCACGCAAATTATGTCATTAATCTCGACGCTATAGCTCATAGTTATCAATGCAATCTAACAATTGGGAGTTTTTATGTTTCCGATCCATGTAATATTCTTAAACTCTTTCATTTTCCTAAACCGTTTTTAAGTAATTAAAAGTGTGTAATGTATAATACAAGAAGAAGAAGATAATGCTCTAAAAAGTGTTTTATTTGTACTTTTTTGCAGCCTATGGCGATTGTCACTTCGAGCCATGTTGTTGAGCCATTTTGCTTGATTGAAGAATGGAGAATGGAGAGAGCAAATAGAGCTTTACTATTTTCAAATAATGTAGTTTTTAATATTATCACATCTAAACAAATTATTGTGGCATATGGTTGGAAACTCAATCTATTTTCGATTTTCCATTTTATAAATAATGTTTTTACTTTTACGATGGGCTTTTTACATTCTTTAATTTAGTTTTTTTACTCGTTCAAATTTGTTCATTGAACTTTTAATTTTCTCATCGAAGATCACTATACTTTTGAAAAGAGATGAAAATCATCACTTTGACCATTAGCTGGAAAAATGGAATTACCGTAGTGTGCATTTGACAAGTCTTTCTACAGTTGGCATTTGGGCAGATTTAATATTTATGAGCTTCAAATGAATTTCAAAATGTTATAAATTCAAGAATTAAAAATTTTATGATTAGAGTCATTTGCTCGTTGGTCTACTAGCTCCGAGGACTTTGTAGCCGTCACTTGGAGTTTGATAGCGTTCATTTTTCAAATACAACAATTCAATATTCCAATGAGTAGTTTCGGTGTATGTATATGTATGTAAGAGAAGTTTTTTTTTTTTTTTTTTCTTCTGATAATAGAAGAATAAGTTGAGATTTTACCTTTTTGTATAATGTAGGAAACTATTTTAAAATAGAGTAAAAGAAAAGAAGAAGAAAAAACTTGTAGAAAGCTTGAAGTTTAAGAAAAGGATTTTATAAAGCTCTTTCACTAATTCTTCTATCTTTTAACATAAAACTTTTCCTCCTTTATATAAAACTCTTTTTTCCACGGACCCACACACATTAATATGATATATATATCCATTAATATATCAGTTTTCCAACATAAATATATATCATATTAAAAATGTGAACTGCCAAAATTATTACTATACTTTGTCATGTTTCACACTTTGATTAATATTTTTTCGTCGAAACTATCACCATATTTTCAAAAATGGGTCATTTATGTCATTCTAACAAATAGAGACGTTAAGTTAAACAGCCACAAGACCTTCTGGCCGTCTAACTTAACGTCTCCGTTTGTCAGAATGATATAAATGACGTATTTTTTAAAATATGGCTATATTTTTGCAAGAAAAAAAAAGTATAGTGACCAAAGCTTGAACTATGACAAAATAGGGTGATATTTTTTTACCGTTCACTCTATTAAAAAAAACATGTTTTTTTTTTTTTTTAACATTAATCAACTTATCAATATATATATATATAGTTAATATTGCATGATTCTTAATAAAATCATTATAAATTATAAATTTAATGAAATTGCAACTCCATCATTAATGCCGGTATTCATTTCAATTCAAAAGCAATTGCAACTCTCGAAATTTTATTTACTTTAAATCTGCACTTTAAATTACGTAATCCTCACATTTGAAAAAATAAAATCAAAAAATAATTACAAAATATAATATTAATAAATATATTTTTCGAAACAAAGTCAAATAGCTAAAATGACTTATATTTTGAAACATCTGGAATATTAAATTCACCATAACTTTTTTTTAAAAACTCTTCATAAATGTGTTAGGTGGGATACTGTTGAATTTCTGCAAAAATCAATGAGAACTTTTGGTTTTATTCGCTAAAGTCTAACCACATTAATAATGGATTAGTAAATTTCTCACCCATAAATATATGCCAAACTGCAAATGTAATTCGCTCATTTCCCACAAATAAACGAAAACAATGGTGAAAGTGCATATTCTCTTCTGCTCTTTGAGTGTTCTTCTCTGCTTTGCTAATTGCTCCAACACTGTAAATTTTCCTTCCTTTAGTTACCATATTTTGTTTTTACCTTTTTCCAATTCAAACATGTCATATAATACTCTAAATCCTCTGTATACGGATACCTCATGCACCTTCTCGTAGTGAGAGGGTACATTGGTTACTCGAATACATGGATCCCAACTCGTCATATAGTCCATTGTTTTGTATCGATGATCTTTTGTGTTTTTCTTTATTTTTCCGCTAATTTTATACTCGGTATATATCTCTTTGAATTGTCTCTTCCCTCCACAGTAAATAATTTTTTACATGGGGTTATTTGACTCTTTTTAATTAATTTTTTGTAATGTTGTTTAAGGATAATAATGCAACTTCGTCGGTCCAAGGAGGAGATCAGAGATTTTGGTGTATCACCAAGTTAGGTATCGGGGATGACGTGATCCAACAGTTTGTAGACCGTGCTTGTTCAACCCTGGACTGCAGTCCCATAAATCCAGGCGGTGCATGTTACGAACCAAACACATTAGTAAATCATGCAAATTATGTCATTAATCTCGACGCCATAACTCATTTTATATGCAATCCAACAGTTGGTAGAGCTTTTCAAAACAATCCATGTAATATTCTTAAACTCTTTCATTTTCCTAAACTGTTTTTAAGTAATCAAAAGTACTTTTTTTTAAGAAGAAGAAAATATTACTCTAACGCGTGTTTTATTTGTACTTTTTGCAGCTTATGGCGATTGCCACTTCGACCCGTGTTGTTGAGTCATTTTGCTTTGGAGAATGGAGAATGGAGAATGGAGAGAGCAAATAGGGCTTTACTATTTTCAAATAATGTAGTTTTTATTATTATCACATCTAAACAAATGGCTGTGGCATTATGGCATATGGTTGGAAACTCAATCCAATTTCTATTTTCCATTTCTTAAATAATGTTTTCGCATTCATGATGGGCTTTTACATCGTGTAACTTGGTTTTTTTTTTGTTTTTTTTTGTTCAGAATTCGATCATTAAATTTTTATTTTTCTCATAAAAAATCATTATACTTTTGAAAACGGATGACAGTCATCACTTTGACCATTAAATGGAATTACCATAATGTGCATTTGACAAGTCTTTCGACAGGTATTTGGGCGAATTTATCTTTAAATGAATTTCAAAATTTTATAAATTCAAGAACTCAAAATTCTATGATTTGAGTCATTTGACCGTAATAAATAAAGTCTAATAATCAAAATAAGAAACTTTCAAGTGTGACTTATGTCATGATCTCAGATAGAAAGTTATGTACTCTTTGCTTTTCAATAGTAGAATCTATTTAAAAATAAAAACAAATAATTGTTTTAATATAAGAGTCCAATTTTATATTTTTTTACTTATCATGTCCTTATAATTAATATAATTATAGATAGCATACAATTAATTTACAATTAAAAAGTAAGGACATTAGTGGAATAAATGTTGATAAATTAACAATTTTCGGTATAGTACATTGAAATTTATAAAAAGTGGTCCATTTTTAAAACTAAACTATATATTCAAGTAGAATGGAAGGAGTATAAATGTTCCACATGTCCCATCAAGGGAATCTTGTTTCTAAACCTTTTTTTTATCCCAAAAAGAGTCTTGCCTTTATTTTTCTTTTGTATAGCATGTCTTTATTAACATGACAATGTGTTATCTATAATTAAAATATACTTATTAAATAAAGGTATAAGTTGAAAAACTGGTACTACTTCCGTCCCAGTATAACTGTCATTTTAGCTTCCAAATTTTGTTCAAAATAACTGAAGTAGTTTTGTTAGAGTTTTACTGTATCAAATAAAAATGTCCCTTCAAATGGTGTTGGGTGCTTGTATTTGTAGTAAACAAATTATTTCTGCTCATTGGCATACTCTGGGGATATTGCCGCCGCCTTCGAGTAATCCAAACACTATCCTATGATTTTTTTACTCCTGATCGTGGGTAATTAATTGGAGGTGGCCCCGAAATTATCTAGATCCCTCTAACGGGCCATAGATAATATGGCCCTGGTACATCGGATTCGGTTGTCAGCCTCGCAAGCGGGTCCTTTTGGGGACTTAAATTGGGCTTCAGTCACTTAGTTTGGGGTTGAGCCGGACTCACCAACTACAATTTAGAATTTATTAGTTTATATATTTTACATATATATCTTAATAGACAAGAAAATAAAAATTAAAGAATAGCTCCCCTATTGTCACATGACATTATCATATAAAACATGTTTTTGTTATTAGTTTTAAGAGTAATGATACACTCTTCAAATGATCTTCTCAACTTTCTTAACTCAAGTGAGGTGTCATGCATTCATTGGATACACTTTTATAAAATAATTATTAATACTATATTATTGACCAATAAATGCATAACACCTCACTTGAGTTAAGAAAGTTGAGAAAATTACTTGAGAAGTGTATCATTACTTTAATTTTAAAGTTACTACATAAATTAGCTGTGACTTAAACTCTTTTAATTTATTTGAACACTTTACAATTATGATTATGGTAAAGTCTAATGGAGATAAATTATGAATTAAAATTAATTTTTTAATCAAAATAAGTTTAGTTTATTATATCATGAAAATCATCTATTTATATTCCTTTCTTGATTTTTATTTGACATTACTTGATAATTTGGCCTATTCAATAATTGTTTAGATTTTTTTTTTTTTTTCAACCTAAAAAAATCTCTTGACAACTATATATCTTTAACTGGACATATGAGAATTTTTGTACTTCTTATATTTTGCAATTAAATATTAAATATAATGTAAATTTACTTTGTTATTTCAATGTAATATAATCAATTTGTTTTAACCATGTGAAAATGATGGGCGATATCGTGCCTTCCGTAGTAAGATAAACTAATAAGCCGAATTTAATGTTTAGGTGAAAATTAAAGGAAGTTTAGATTTCTTATTTTTCTTTTCCCTTACAGTCTAACGAAATCAAATGTGCATTGATGCAGTAGATTTCTCACTCGACCAAACTCCAATTCTTCTATTCTCAGCAATATATATATTTCCTTGATGCATATGCGATTTGCTCACCTGTAAATTTCTCCACAGAAATAAGAAAAATAATGGCAAAATTGCATATTCTCGTTTGTTTTTTGGGTGTTCTTCTTTACTTTGCTAACCGTCCATACGCCAACCTGGTAATTTTCCTAATTTTTTTTCCCTCATCAGTTACCACCAATATTTGTTTTCACCTTTCTTTTCTTTTTCTTTTTTTTTTATCGATTTTTGAAATTAAAACATATTTATCATGTGATTAATTTCCATAAAATCATTTGAAAATGAATATATGTTATTGACTCTCGTTTTTTAATGATGTTGTTTAAGGATAATAATGCAACATCGTCATATCAAAGATATCAAAGATATTGGTGTGTCACCAGGGAAGGTGTTGGAGGTGACGTGATCCAACAATTTATAAATCGTGCTTGTTCAGCCATGGACTGCAGTCCCGTAAATGCAGGTGGTGCATGCTACGAACCAAACACGTTAGCAAACCATGCAAATTATGTCATTAATCTCGATGCTATAACTCATGATAAATGCGATCAGACAGTTGGAAAATTTTTTGGTTCCGATCCATGTAATATTCTTAAACTCTTTCATTTTCATAAACCGTTAAGTAATCCAAAAAAAAAAAAGATTTTTTATTTTTATTTTTAAGAAGAAGGAAATATTGCGCTAAAAAGTGTTTTAATTGTACTTTTTGCAGCGTATGGCGCTTGTCACTTCCAGCCATGTTGTTGAGTCGTTTTGTTTGATTGGAGAATGGACAATGGAGAGAGCAAATAGAGCTTTACTATTTTCTAATAATGTGGTATATGGTTGGAAACTCAATCCATTTCCTATTTTCCATTTTATAAATAGTGTTTTTACATTTATGTTGGGCTTTTTACATTCTTTAACATGGTTCTTTTACTCGGTTAAGAATTCGGTCATTAAACTTTTAATCTTCTTATAAAATATCACTATATGTTTAAAAACGGATGAAAATCATCACTTTGACCATTAGCTGGAGAAATGGGTTTTTCTTCGCCAGACTCAATATTTGAACATCAACGGCGATGGTAGATATTGTCTTGGCTGAAGATTACAACAATGAAAATTTAGGTTTGATTTTATGTAAAACGTAATGCAGTGATGAAAATATAGGCTAAATTTTGATTGTTCGTATTTGGGGGCATTTTTCGATAATCTTTAACACATGTTATACATATAACCGGTGTTACATTGTAGCATTAAAATAAAAAAAATAAAAAATCTAGTTAACCGTTGTAAAATGTGACTTTAACATTGGTTTCTCTAAGTCCGGTGTAACTGATTCGTAATTTTTAAAGCTAACACTGAGTTTCTGTGTAACTGATGTTAGGAACCAGTGTTGAAGACCCATTTTATAGTAGAGATTATTTACTTTAAAATTGTCACATATAAGCTTTGAAATAACAAAAATTTTATATATTATATTTACTAGCATATTTTTATATTGTTTTCACTTATTTATTTAATTATAAACAATGTTTTGGAAACCCATTTGGAGTACAAACCGATCATGTTAAGGGATCGAAGTGCCACTAGGTCATACCAATCGGATGGCATCCTCAAACACGTATAAAATAATTTAATTAAAAATTTGTAGTTAGTACAGAAAAATAAATATATATGAATTATAAAATTTTAATATATATGTATATATATATATATATTCAAATTAAAAATTATAATAAATGCTGATGAAATTTTAATGTGTCTAGTTAAATAAACATGTGCTAAGTTATATATTTAAGTAAATTTTACGTACACTTCATTCAAATATAAAAATTCAATATTTATAACTTCTAAAATTTACAAACATTTAGGCCTAAACATTTAATTAGAAATTAGAAAATATGAAGTTTATAAAAGTTTTGAGACAAAGGTATTCAAATTAAAAAGTATAAAACTATAACACAATTTAACTAAAAAGAACCTAAAAATTGAAAATTTTGAATCAAAACCAAGTCAACTCTGAGTCAAAATTGGGTCAACCAAGTTTTGATCCAATGTGACCAATTTTTCTTAAAAAATCGTATTAGACTATATCAACCAATTTTCAGTCTAATCAGACGGTTCAAACTGAGTTTCAAAACATTGATTATCAGCCTCAATGATTTTGTTAATATTCAATATAATGTGTAAATTAGCTATTAATGATGAAGCACGATGTTGTTGGGACGAGCTCTAAATATTAACTAGATTACGTACTTGTGTTAGCTATGTAGAATCACAACATATATACACTTAAAAGAAGAATCCCGTCAGCATTTGAAAATTTAAGTTAATATTAAACTGGAGTAATTTTGGCATAGCTTTACTATATCGAATAAAAACGTTCAATCCAATGGCGTTGGACGCTTGTATTTATAGTAAACAAATTATTTATACTCGTTGGCCCACTCCGAGGATATTGGGGTTGCCTTCAAGTAATCAAGACAGTATCCTATGATTCTGCAGCTACCCCTAATCGTGGGTAATTGGTTGGAGCCGACCCCAAATTTATCGATATCCTCTCAAGTCGTAATCATCCACTAACTGGATATAGGTAATATGACCCATATTCATCCGATCCGGCTGTTAACCTCGTAGGTTGGTCCTTTTGGAGACTTAAATTGGGGCTGAGTCATTAGGCCTTAGGTTGAGCCAGACCCACCAACCATAATTTAGAATTTATTTATATATATATATATTATATAAAACTCGAATTGCTCATCTATTAACCATTAAGGTGCACATCTCTAGCTAACTATAAAAAAAAATATTGAAAAGTAAATGTAACAGTTAAAAATGTTCGGAAAAGAATTATAATTTCATCAAAATTCAAAGAGGTAAATGTAACCCACAAACATTATATAATAAAAGAGATGATCCATGAACAACTAATAAATATGAGACTGGGGATGTAATATTCGTAATTTGTTAACAGTAAATGAATCGGTTAGGAGATTTTGAATTTATTCTTCCCACAAAGATATGCATGCTTAGATATTAAATATATATATATATATATATATATTAAAAAAAAAGAAACACAATTGTTTGGAAACATAGATTTCAAAATACCCTATTTCCAAAAGGTAATACTAATTTTAGAATCGAATGCGTTTCAAAAAATAAAATAAAAATTTTGAATCGAATATGTTGAATATAATTTATTAGAAACATATACTTATTATTTCTTACTAAAAGAGTTATACTTAAAAAAATTTTAACTGCCTTATAAAAGAGTTGCGTCTTTAACTATAAATTTTTTACGATCTATATATATTTCACTAATATGATTATCTGTATTTTTCTACTATTCTTGGGAAAAATTAGATATTCTTGTACTATTCTCTCATTTACCAATGATCAAATGATAAATAACATATAAAATGTCTAATTTTAATATATATCACATGAAACGGAAAGTAAACTATTAATAACAGAACACAGTGAATTCAGGTTATACTCCGATTACGAATGACTCAAAAACGCTTCACTAATATCATATCACTAAGGGATTATACTTTTCTACATACATATTTAAAAAAAAGGTTTTAAAATGATTAAAAAACGCTTCACTAATACCATATGTATATGAGATACCAGTAATTAATGTAGACAATTACCAGTAATTAATGTAGGAAATTAAATACTTGTGTTGTACAAAAAAAATCTAGAAGAACAAGTGTAAAAAACAACTGGCAAACTTATATTTTGAAAGGAATGAAGTATTAAATTCACCATAACTTCTTTCTTTTTCTTTTTTTTTATTTTTATTTTTGAACTCTGCATATTTGTTACTCCGATTTTCATATTCTAACAACAATAAATATGTGTTCGGTGGGGATACTATTGTGTTGAATTTCTGCAAAAGTCAATGAGAATTTTCGGTTTTATTCGCTAAAGTCTAACCAAATTAAATCTCTCCATTAATAATAACGGCAAAGTAAATTTTTAACTGAAACAAACACCAATTCTCACCCATAAGTATGTGCCCAAATGCAAATGTAATTCGCTCATTTCCAACTTGTGGTGGTAAATTTCCTTCACACAAATAAACATAAACAATGGCGAAAGTGAATATTCTCCTCTGCCTTTTGAGTCTTCTTCTCTACTTTGCTAATTGCTCCGACACTGTAAATTTTTCCTTCCATTTAGTTACCATCTTTTGTTTTTACCTTTTTCCAATTCAAACATGTCGTATTACACTCTAAATTCTCTGTATCCGAGTACCCTATGTATCTTCTCAGAGTAACAGAGTACATTGGTTACTCGTATACTATGATCCCAACTCGTCATATAATCCATTATTTTGTGTTGATCTTTTGTGTTTTAATTTCTTGTTTTCCCTCTCATTTTATACTATATATATATATATATATATCTTTGAATTTTCTCTTCCTTCATAGTAAATAATATATATATATATATATATCTTTGAATTGTCTCTTCCTTCATAGTAAATAATATATATATATATATATATATATCTTTGAATTGTCTCTTCCTTCATAGTAAATAATATATATATATATATATCTTTGAATTGTCTCTTCCTCCATAGTAAATAATTTTTTACATGGAGTTGTTATTTGAAAATTAATATCTATTATTGACTCTCTTTCTATTTATTTTTATAATGTTGATTCAGGATAATATCGCAATTTCGTCGGATCAAAGATATCAGAGATATTGGTGTCTCACCAGGAAAGGTGTCGGGGATGACATGATCCAACAATATATAGATCGTGCTTGTTCAGGCATGGACTGCAGTCCCATAAATCCTGGCTGTGCATGCTACGAACCGAACGTATTAAGAAATCATGCAAATTATGTCATTAATCTCGACGCTATAACTCATGATAAATGCAATCAGACAGTTGGGGATTATTATGGTTCCGATCCATGTAATATTCTTAAACTCCTTCATTTTCCTAAACTGTTTTTAAGTAATCAAAAGTACTTTTTTTCTTTTTCTTTTTTAAGAAGAAGAAGGAGAAAATATTGCTCTAAGAAGTGTTTTATTTGTACTTTTTGCAGCTTATGGCAGTTGTATATTCAAGCCATGTTGTTGAGTCATTCTGCTTGATTGGAGAATGGAGAATGGAGAATGGAGAGAGGAAATAGCGCTTTACTATTTTCAAATATTATAGTCTTGATATTAATTATCACATCTAAACAAATTGCTGTGGCATATGGTTGGAAACTCAATCCATTTTCTATTTTCCATTTCATAAATAATATTTTTACATTCACGATGGGCTTTTACATCCTTTAACATGGTTTTTTTTTCTTATTCAGTTCAGAATTCGGTCATTAAAATTTTAATTTTCTCATAAAAAATCATTATACTTTTGAAAACGGATGAAAGTCGTCTCTTTGACCATTAAATGGAATTACCATAATGTGCAATTGACAAGTCTTTCCACAGGCAATTTGGGGAAATTTACAAGCTTTAATGAATTTTAAAAATGTTATAAATTCAAGAACTCATAATTCAACCACTTGAGTCATTTGACCGTCAAAATGTGGTCTAATGACCGAAATAAGAAACTTTCAAGTGTGACTTTTGTCATGATCTCAGATAGTAAGTAATTATGTACTCTTTTCATTCCAATAGGAGTCTTTTCCAAAATTAAAAAATTGTTTCAATAAAAGAGTTTAATTTTAAAATTTTTACTACTACAATTATATGTGATCTACAATTAGTTTACACTTAAAACTAAGGATATTATTCAATACTTTAAAAAATTCAAAACATTGATTATCAGCATCAATGATTTTGTTAATATTCAACCTAATGTGTAAATTAGCTAATAATGATGAGGCACGTTGTTGTTGGGACGAGCTCTAGATATTAACTACTTGTGTTAGCTGTATAGAATAACAACATGCACTTGAAAGAATTAGAATTCCCCGTTAGCATTTGGAAATTTAAGTTAATATCAAGTTGGAGTAATTTTTGTAGACCTTTACTATATTATATAAAAACGTTCATACCAACGGCGTTGGATGCTTGTATTTATAGTAAACAAATTATTTATGCTCGTTGGCCTAGTCTAAGGATATTGGGGCCTCTTTCGAGTAATCCAAACAGTATCCTATAATTCTGCTACCCATGATCGTAGGTAACTAGTTAGAGCCGACCCCAAATTTATTGAGATCCTCTTAACCATTCACTGACTAGACATATATAGGTGACACGGCCCATATTCATCGGATCCAACTGTTAACCTTGCAGGCGGGTCCTTTTGGAGACTTAATTGGGCCAAATCATATATAGGTGACACGGCCCGAACATTTTCAACATTTTGATACCAATTTTAGACTCGAATCGAATGTGTTGAATATAATTTATTAGAAATATATACTTATCCCCGTCTTACTAAAAGAGTTATATATACTTTTAAGGTTGTTATAATTGTCCTTATAAAAGATTCACGGCCATTTTTTTTTTTTTTTACGATTTATATATATTTCACTAAGATATTCTTGTACTATTCTCTCATTTACCAATGATCAAATGATAAAGGGGGAAATGTACCAAATACCACACAACTATCGGGTTTTGCAAAAAACACCACTTTCCTTTAAAAACTCCAAAAACCACCACTTTACTTTCAAAATGTGCAAAAACTACCACTTTCTCCATAACGGACGTTAAGTGGCTGACAGAAGGAAAAACGCAGGGGCAAATCCGTCTTTTCATGTCTTTTCACTATTCATCTTCCCCAATTTTTTTTTAAAACAAAAAAAACCGTTTTCTTCAGAAACCAAAAGAAAAAAAAACTGAAGAAAACGATTTCCTTCTTCAGAAACCAGAAAAATTAAAAAACGGATTTGCAAACCCTTCTTCTTCTTCTTCCGATGCCCACCGAGCTTCTTCTTCTTCTTCTTCTTCTTCTTCTTCTTCTTCTTCTTCTTATGTAAAACTGAATCATCTCTGCTTCTTAAGTGTAAAACTGAATCCAGAAAGAAGAAAGAAATGGCAGAAAATGAATCAAATGATGGTGGGATATCATCAATTTTCTGGTCCATACCTGAAGGTTGCATATCAAATATCATAGCCTTCACTTCTCCTAAAGATGCAAGCCGAGCATCAACAATTTCATGGGATTTCAAATCTGCATCGGAATTGGATTATGTTTGGGAAAGATTTCTGCCTTCTGATTGCCAAGATATCATCTCGAACTTTCTTGGTGGGCATTGGAAGAGGAAGAAGAAGCTCAGTGGCCATCGAAAGAAGAAGCTCGATTTCCACCCTTCTTCTTCTTCTCTGCAAATCCGTTTTTTACTTTTTCTGGTTTCTGAAGAAAACGATTTCCTAGAAATCCTTTTCTTTTTTTTTTTTTCTTCTGGTTTCTGAAGGTTTCTTCAATTTTTTTTGCATTAAAAAAATTTTGCGGAAGATGAACAGTGAAAAGACATAAAAAGGCAGATTTGCCCCTGCATTTTTCCTTCTATCATCCACTTAACGTCCGTTATGGAGAAAGTGGTAGTTTTTGCACGTTTTGAAAGTAAAGTGGTATTTTTTGGAGTTTTTAAAGGAAAGTGGTATTTTTTACAAAACTCGATAGTTGTGTGGTATTTAATGCATTTCACCCATGATAAACATAAAATGTCTATTTTAATATGTATCACATGAAACAAAAAGAAAACTATTAATAACAAAACACAGTGAATTTACTGTAATTTTTTTGAAGTAATATTAAATTCACCATGACCTTGTATTTTTGTTGATTAAATAATAAATAGACATAACATTTTTTTTTTTTTGGAAGTAATACACCTTCTATTTCAAAATATAAGGGATTATACTTTTCTACACACATATTAAAAAAAGTTTTAAAATGATTAAAAAAATGCTTCACTAATATCATATCATGTGAGATACCAGTAATTAATGTAGGCAATTAAATATTTTTCTTGTAAGGAAAATTCTGGAAAACAAGTGTCAAAAACAGCTAATATGACTTATATTTTGAAACGGATAAAATATTAAATTCACCATAAAATTTTTTTTTTTTCCTTTTTTGAACTCTGCATATTTATTACTCCGATTTTCGTAATCTAACAACGGATACTATTGTGTTGAATTTCTGAGAATTTTTGGTTTTATTCGCTAAAGTCTAACCAAATTAAATCTCCATTAATAATAATGGAAAAGTAAAATTTTAACGCAAACAAACACCAATTTTCACCCATAAATATGTGCCCAAATGCAAATGTAATTGGCTCATTTCCAACTTGTGGTGGTAAATTTCCTTCACACAAATAAACAAAAACAATGGCGAAAGTGCATATTCTCGTCTGCTTTTTGAGTGTTCTTCTCTGCTTTGCTAATTGTTTCGACGATGTAAATTTTTCCTTCCCTTTAGTTACCATCTTTTGTTTTCACCTTTTTCCAATTCAAATATGTCATATTACAGTCTAAATTTTCTGTATGAGTACCCCGTGTATTTTCTCATAGTGACATGGTACATTGGTTACTTGGATATATGTATCTTCTCATAGTGACTGGGTACATTGGTTACTCGGATATATGGATCCCAACTTGTCATATAATTCATGTTTTGTGTAATGATTTTTTTTTTTCTGTTTTCCCTCTCATTTTATGCTTTGTATATATCTCTTTGAATTTTGTCTATTTCCTCCATATATAGTAAATAAAATTTTACATAGTTATTATTTAAAAATTAATATCTATTATTGACTTTTTTTTATATACATAACGTTGTTTAAGGATATTAATGCAACTTCGTCGGATCGAAAATATCAAAGATATTGGTGTCTTGCCAGGAAAGGTGTAGGAGTTAACGTGATGATAGGATTTATAAATCGTGCTTGTTCAACTATGGACTGCAGTCCCATATATCCTGGCGGCGCATGTTACAAACCAAACTCCTTACTAAATCATGCAAATTATGTCATTAATCTCGACGCTATAATTCATAGTAAATGCGATCAGACAGCTGGGGATTATTATGGTTCCGATCCATGTAATATTCTTAAACTCCTTCATTTTCCTAAACTGTCTTAAGTAATCAAAAATATTTTTTTTTTCTCTTTCATTTTTGAGAAGAAGAAAAAGAAAATATTGCTCTAAGAAGTGTTTTATTTGTACTTTTTGCAGCTTATGGCAATTGCGTATTCAAGCCTTGTTGTTGAATCATTTTGCTTGATAAAGGAGATTGGAGAATGGAGAGAGGAAATAGCAGTTTGCTATTTTCAAATAATGTAGCCTTTATATTAATTATCACATCTAAACAAATTGCTGTGGCATATGGTTGGATACTCAATCCATTTTCTATGTTCCATTTTATAAATAATGTTCTTACATTCATGAAGGGCTTTTTATGTTCTTAACATGGTTTTTTTTTTTTTTTATATTCGGTTTAGAATTCGGTCATTAAATTTTTGATTTTCTCATAAAAGATCAATATACTTTTGAAAACGGGCTTTGATTATTACCATAACGTGCATTTGACAAGTTTTTCTACCGGCATTCGAGCGAATTTACGAGCTTTGAATGAATTTTTTTCACATTGTTACAAATTGAAGAACTCAGTCAAAATGTAGTCTAATGACCGAAATAAGAAAATTTCAAATGTCACTTTTGTCATGATCTCATATAGTAAAGTAAGTACTTATTTCTTTTCATTAGTCTTTTTTTTCTTAAAAAAAAATGTTTCAATAAAAATTCTTCTTGGGATCTATAATTAATTCACATTTTAAATTAAAAGTAAAGACATTAGTTAATACTTTAAAAAATTCAAAACATTGATTATCAGCATCAATGATTTTGTTAATATTTAACATAATTTTGGAGCCTGCCCCGAATTTATCGAGATTCCCTTAACCGTCCACTAACATGACATATGTGACGTGGCCCATATCCATCGCGTCCGACCGTTAGCCTCGCAGGCTTGTCCTTTAGGGGACTTAAATTGGGCCTGAGTTATAGGGCTACATCGGACACACCAACTACAATTTGGAATTTATTAATGTATATCTTTTACGTGTATATCTTACTATAAAGAAAATAAAACAAAAATTAAGAGAATAACTCCTATTGACATATGGCAATATCATATAATTTTTTTCAAAATTACTACACTAATTAGTTATTACTTAAACTGTTTTATTTAAATCTATTTTATTTTATTTTAACTCTTTATTATGGTAAAAGTATATCTTATCAATTAAAATTACTTTTTTTCATCGCAGTTAGTTTAGCTTATTATATCATGAAAATCATCCGTTCACCTTCCTTTATTGGTTTTCATTTGAAATTACATGTATATGTAGAGGGCTCATAAATCAATATAAATTTGAATTGGGGATATGATAGACTTTGTCATGGATCTTGGGGTTTAGTTATAATATTCATTAGTATAAGGCCATAGTTGTAATATTCATTAGATGGTTAGCTCTTATTTTTTGATAACAAATATCATATTTCATTACTCAAGAGAAAATAGTTGCTGCAAGTGTGAATAACTTGATAATAATAAAATACTCATTTATTTATATTGGGGAGCAACTCCCGTTTATTGCGGAGACGATATCTCGGCTATGAGAGAATAAAAGACTCCCGTCATGGAAGACAAAAACAAACTATATAAAAGATTATAGAATAAAAAAATTTGATTTCTTTCATCTCGCATAGGAGAGAGATGGGGGAAAAAGATTAGACAAGATGGAGGATATGATTTGAGAAGAAGAGAGAAAAGGAGAGCTTCCACAGCTAATAATAATTTTCTAAGGTTTAGTTGGTTAGCTCTTATTAATATGGATTAAGGTTTGATAATGGAAATCTGACTACGTTTCTCCCTCGATTTCTTCTACTTCTTTCTTTATTTCTTCTATTTTCTTCCTATTATTCAATTATTTACACGATTATTATCAATAATTCTAACAGACTTTCGGCACTATTTTAAGGATGCAGTGGATGCATCTAATAATTTTTCCCTAATAAGTACGTGCAAAGCCTTTTTCAACCCTGATCATGCTTGATATCAAGTCTCTGCTCTCCTAAATTATGTTTGGGCCTAAATAAAATAGAAGGTTTTCCATAATTAACCCTCTGGCCCGATACTATCATGTAAGATTTGAATCTTCTAGACAAAAATGCCCCAAAAAGGAAATTTCTAATATTTCATAAAAGTTCAAGAGTTATTTTTTTAATATGACTCTAAAATTACAGTTTGTTTCGCCCTTTGGCCAAACCTCAATTTTATTTATTTATTTAAACTCACCCCATTATGTATGCAAAAACTTTGAGGCCTGGAAACTCAAGCATTCCAAAAGTAATTTTTGTAAATTATGAGGTACTTGTGGACTTAAAACCTCCTTGGATTGTGATGGACAAAAGATTTGATCCTATAAACGTGAGTAATTTATTGAACACTCATTAGAAATTATAAGGCAAAAAACATCTTAACAAACAATCAACTAAGAAATAAATAGGAATGCATAAGGGGATTGTGATGCATAACAAGTCCAGGGAGAATGAATTTCTATCTCTATTAGTTTGTAATGCATAACGAACCACTTATCCTTTAATGCATAACAAGTCATCTAAAGTTGGGATGAATCCCTATCAATTCGTAATGCATAACGGACCACCTAACTATCAAGATGAATTCCCATAACGCATAAGAAGTCACCTAAGGTCAGGATGAATTCCTATCAATATGTAATTCATAACGGACCACCTAAACATCAGGATGAATTCTTATAATGCATAACAAGTAAACTAAGGCCGGGATGAATTCCTGTCAATTTGTAATACATAACCTAACATCACGATGAATTCCTATAATTGTTATCACCTAAGGTCGGGATGAATTCCTATCAATTTGTAATGCATAACGAACCAGCTATCGGGATGAATTCCTTTCTCTGTGAGTGTTTGGGCAACACCCCAACTCGTTTCATCCCCACATTCATGTAATAGACTTAGGATGATAAAAGAATATGATTCTTTCAAAAATAAAAATAAAAGACCAAGAAATAAACTACAAGTAATATCCATATATCTTCCATTGTAAGAACACGAAACCATAAAACCAAACAATAAAATTGAGGGGAAAGAACACAAGCAAGCAATATAAGGCATACTGCTAAACCATTCAGGTACGCAGTTGCTACAACGCTACTTAGTATAGTTTTCCACAAAGAAAGAAAAAAAAAAAAAAACATTCTTTTGTAGAAATATTACTAGTTCTGGGGCTTCTCCCATTTAAGATCCTTGACAACTTCCCAGGTGAAATCGGCATCATCTCTTCCGAAGTGTCCATAGGCAGCTGACTTCAAGAATCGGCCATTTCCACCCCTCTTCAAATCCAGATTGATGGCGATCATCCCGGGCCTGAAATCGAACGTCTCCTTCACTATCTTCAGGATGTCCTTGTCCGGGATCTTCCCAGTGCCGTAGGTGTCAACAAACACCGACAGTGGCTCAGGGACACCAATGGCGTAGGAGACCTGAACTAGGCACCTGCGAGCAAGTCCATTGGCCACAATGCTCTTGGCAGCTTGCCTGACGATGTAGGCACCGCTCCTGTCAACCTTGGTTGGGTCCTTCCCGGAGAAAGCACCAC
This sequence comes from Leptodermis oblonga, assembly GCA_016801395.1. Taxonomy (NCBI): domain Eukaryota; kingdom Viridiplantae; phylum Streptophyta; class Magnoliopsida; order Gentianales; family Rubiaceae; genus Leptodermis; species Leptodermis oblonga. Next base: position 6,197,109 of record CM028755.1, read on the forward strand.
CACCGTGGGCGCCCCAACCACCGTATGTGTCAATGATGATTTTGCGGCCAGTTAGGCCAGCGTCTCCATGAGGACCTCCAATCACGAAACGGCCTGATGGGTTGAGGTGGAAGATGGTCTTCTCATCGAGGTACTTCTCGGGGATGACAGGCTTAATAACATGCTCCTTGAGATCCTTGGCGATTTCATCGTTGGTGACAGTCTCGTCATGCTGGGTGGAAATGAGGACTGTATGGACCCTGACTGGTACCATTGCTCCATTGTCATTGTAGTACTCAACAGTGACCTGAGTCTTTCCATCAGGTCTCAACCAGGGGCAAGTTCCATTCTTGCGGACTTCTGTCAAACGGGCGCCAAGCTTAGTTGCAAGAACATGGCTAAGAGGCATAAACTCAGGGGTCTCATCAGTCGCATAACCAAACATGTGTCCTTGGTCACCGGCACCGATCTCCTCGGGGCGCTTGGTGAGGTGACCGTGGACACCCTGAGCAATATCAGGGCTCTGCTGCTCAATGTAGACCAGGACCTTGCAGTTGTCCGCATCAAGACCAACATCATCAGAAACGAACCCAATGTTGCGGCAAGTGTCACGCACGATCTTCTCGTAGTCAATGTTGGCTTTCGTGGTGATCTCACCGAAAACCATTACCAAGTTGGTCTTGGTGCAAGTCTCGCAAGCAACCTTGCTGTCAGGATCTTGTTCAAGGCAGGCATCAAGAACTGCATCAGAAATCTGATCACAGAGCTTGTCGGGGTGTCCCTCGTTCACTGATTCAGAGGTGTACAAAAAGGTGTCCATTTTCTAAACCTGCAACATATAAAATCCAACTCAGAAAGGTTACAACAACAACTAAGCCTATATGGATCATGGTTGAGACACATTGATTCACATGAAAACAAAAGAAAAGTGTATGAATAAAGCCAATTACAGACCACATCAACAAGTATATATTCCCTAGAGGGAATCAAAAATGTGTAAATGCCCACTACATATCAGATAAGGTGGTCCAAAGTCCAACTTTTGCTTCCTCACTCATTGAATTTCGAGTAATACGAATATTATGAAACAGATCGATAAAGAAAGGATAGTACTTCCCATTTTCAAGATGCCACAGGAATTTTATTATCTTCTAGATTGATAATTAAAGCAAGTAAATTGATGCAGATGCCCCAAATAAGAATATTCTTGTTCACAGAAAATCCCAGTTAATTGTCATATACTAGAGAATCATGCTGAAGATGAACACAATTTCTCTTCCATTAAGTAATCAATTGGACGACAATTCAAACTCATAAAGCCAAAGCATACATACCAAGATCATAGAAAACATTGACCATATTACTTTAATTTGCCAAAAATTAACATGATATACGAAAACACAGCACAAGAAGCAGGATTCAGATCTTTTGATTCAGAACCCGGAAAAAGAGAGGGGCCCTAATTGACAAAAATCAGTTCGTCAGCACCACAGAAAAATAATTTGAAATTTTAGGATACGGCATTAAAATCCTCAACACCAAACAATTCATGACTTCATAGTATATCTATTTAGATGCATTTTACAGTTCTCTCCAATCTACACTAACATTCATACATGAATTACTCATAAGAAGAACAAGGAGCCCAGAAATCAACCAAAGATTCAGTAAAATCAGAACTTAAAATTCCCTCCAACCATCCCAAATCATAAACAAGCAAAACTCATGAAGCCCAGGGCAGATCTAAATCAAACAAACGAAATTCACTTCGAACAGAGCATTTTCAGCACAACTACAGCATACAGAACTCAGATCTAGAACCCCAGAAACGGCAACGAACAGAAATTCATGCTGACAGAACATGAAAAACAGAAGACAGAGAAAGATTCAGCAGAATCTAGCTGCAGTGGGGAACTACCTTGACAAAGAAGAACCCAACAGCAAGTGAGAATGGAGAGAGGAGAGGCTTTTTGGTGAGACCTTGAATTTAGGCACCCAAATGCTTGCGACTTTTAGCCTAAGATTTTGGGTCGGTATTTATAGAGCAATGGTCCTCGGAGAAAAGTGCTCACGTGACCCGAGCGGTTGGTGGGTGGGTTTTTTCTTCTTTTTTTAATATATTTTTTCTCGTAATATTTACATCTGTCTCAACTAAAAAAAAAGTCAAATTTCTTCCATTTTGTTAATTTGACTAATCTATGGTTAGAAAACAAACGTGTAAAAAGATTTTTTTTTTTTTTTGGTGTATAAATAACATACTGAATTGTTAAACACAGTAACGGTTTTACTAAACGCAATAACATTCCCTTATAAAAAGACTAAAATGCCACTAGAGCAAAAAAATTTAAAAAAAAAGGTATGGTTCAAACGTGCGTTACTGTTCATGAACAGTAATGCGCGTTTGAACAGTAACAATTTTCACCTATAAGTAAGGGGTGAAGGTCAGAAGTTTTCTAAAAAATCCAAATTACCCGACTACGATCCATATTACACTATAAGTAAACACTATATTTATTTTTTACTTTAAATATGGATCCGTAAATTCTCTATATACTCCTTCATTATAATTTTCGAGAAAAAAAACCCATTCGGGGGGGATTTTTTTCCCGGATCGGAGATTATCCGGACGTTTTTTCTGTTTCTCCAACATTTCGGCTGGGGAGACTATCTCCCCGGTTAAAAAAATTTCGGAAAATACCGCCGATCGCCGGCGATACCGCCGGCGATCGGTGGTATTTCCGGCCGGTTACTGCGTTTAGTATTTTCCAATTTTCTTATTTTTGACCAGTAACATTTTTATCTTTTCACAGGATAATGTTACTGCGAATAGTAAAATGGTTACTGCATATAACATGCCTCATAACATATATCTCATCAAGTTTGCCCGAAACTAGAGCGCAAATCCCCTGTGTCGGGGATCTGTATCATTTCCCTATATCCACTCTCGTGGGGTGATAAAAGGTTTCCGAACACAAAACTAATATACTTTCTAAATTATCCCCATTTTCATTGACTATATTTTAACACAACAATAATTCAGCTCTTTTATTTAGTCAAACAGATGAATAAAAGCCTTCCAAAAAAAAAAAAAAAATTTCAGATGAACACAAAATTTTAAAACCTTTTTATTACTTAAAATTATTATATTCAAGCGGGTAATGATAGTTTGGTCAAATCATTAAAAATGTTACTACTTAGGATTCTAGGACCACATTTATGTAGGAGGAAAGTTAGTACTTCTTCTTTTTTTTCCTTAAAAAAATCAATTTATTATTGGTGATTAAACAATTATTTAAAAGCTATATGAGTTACTATAAATTTTTAGATGAAATGTATAAAGTAGATATTGTAAAATGGTTTTAACGATTCTTTAATACTTATATTATTCTCTTTTATCATGAAACACTCAAAATAGGGTACTAAAGTAATAAAAAATAGTTCCATTAATAATAATAATAATAATAATAAAATAATAGTAATTACTCATTTCATCTCACTAAAAGAGAATCAATTGATTGTACCATAATTTGCAATATTATAATCCCGAGTGAAATCGATATGAGCAGAGAATCAGAATAGATAGGATGGTAAGATCATATACAAAATGTGCATGTATAAAATTACAGAAAAATAATAAAAATTATTTTTGTGTGAGTCATTTTAGTAAATTATTTTTGGATCGGATATAATCAGAATTATGATCGATTTGGTATTTTGGAATCCTATAATCATAAAATACTACTATTTGAATCGAGATTTTGCAAATTATGTATTGTTTAATTAATTAAATATGAAGAAAATTACTCATAATATATGTTTAAATAAAATCACCAAATTCAAAACAATCAATTAACATTGAATTTCTTAACTACTAAAATCACACCCCAAGAAAGTGCAACGAAAGTAGGGAGTGCATTTTCGTTTTGTGGTTGATTACATTTATTGTGTGCATATGAACATAGTCATAAAAGCTGGTTATGTACATTTTGCCGTGGATGAAGGAACTTAATTTAGCTACTAGTCATACTACATCTCTATCGATACGAGAAATATACACATTCCCGCGTAAAAGAAAGTCTGTTTCAAAACTTGTCTTTATCTAATAAATATAAGGAAAATGCTTCTTGCACCAAATAGTAGCAAGGAAACTTGTCACTAAAGCAATTAATTATCAAAAATACCCCTCAGTGGAATGTGTAGTTAAAAAACCACTCAGGGATATTATGGTAATTAACTGCTTTAGTGGCAAGTTTCCTTGCCACTATTTGGTGCAAATATTACTTTCCTAAATATAAATAGGGATTTACCTCTATCGAAGTTTTGGAGTGAATGGGGGTTGTTGTGATTTGGACCATTTGATGGTATGTTTTAATCAGACGGCTAGGATTACTTGGGAGTTGGTGAGAATTGAGAACTAATATATGTTTAGTTTAACCTGGTTTGCTGGTTCACCAAACCGCAGATGTGGACTCGATTCATAAGTTTGGATTTAATTTCTGCCTTCATGGTTCGGCTTTAATTGCTTCTCTGAGACTAGTTCATCCATCTCATCAAAAACATTTTAGTTCTTAAAATTATTTTAAATCTAAAAATAATTATAGATTATATATATAATAATATTAATAGAAGTATAGAAAATAATAAATAAATAGACAACACGCACACATATATGTTGACGAAGTAAGACGATAAATAAACTGAGCTGTTCGTGAATAGATCAGTCAGAGTTTGTATCGGGTTCGATTTTGACTGAGTTCAGGCAGAATTGCTTAAAAGTTAAACCGAGTTCTAGTTTATACTTATTAATAACTCGATGCATCGTCAAACCAATCGTGTTAAGCTACATATATATAATTTTATTTTTTTATAAATTAAAAATATTTTGATTCAGCAAAAATTTTACTTTAATTCAAGTTCAACTGAAATTAAACTGAATTCAACGAAAACTATTATCTTTCGAGCTGAACTCAAATCAGGACTAATTCGGACTCGGCTCGGCTCGACTTGTTTACTGTTCTGGTACGGAGAGTGACCCCTGAGAAAAGAATAAAGTGATTCAAACTTGAATTCCCATGCTTGTAGTCTTGTACTGACCAACAAAAAGAAAAAAAAAATGCCAATAGATGGTTCTAACAGTGAAAAACCTGAAGAAAATGCCATATATATACAAAAGCATGAATTTTCTCCATGCTGATGTACGTTTCATAATAATTCATCTATTCTAGTCAAAATTTTAATTATAAAAACATCGTTAGTCATATTGTTGAACTTGAATCTTGAAAATCTGTCTACCGTAAATGAATTGTGTTTTGAAAGGGTGAATTTAAGTTTTCGAATAGTGTTAAAAACTATTAAATATTGGTCTTTGGGGGTGATAATTTAGGTCGTGTTCATGCTAATAGATTTAATTATAAAACTTAGCAAGTCATATTGTTGAACTTGAAATTTGAAATCTAGACGACGCCCTTTAGTTGGCAATTAGATTGTGTTTTGGGATGGTGGATCGCTTAGGATCAATTCAAGTTTTCAAACATGTAAAAAGATTATCAAAAATTAGTTTTTAAGGGTCGTAATTTAAATCGTGTCAATACTAATAAATTTACTTACAACGAATTAAATTCGTATTATATTAAAAATTAGTATTTCTATTACTATTTTTTGGAACAAGGCAGCATGCAATATGTGCATGACACATGCCACTTTCTTTCTTTCCCTTAGAACATCTGTTTGAACATTTCTAATATCGATGAGATAAGACTTCGCAAATATATATACCAGAAGATAAAAATAATTTCAAATTACCTAAAAGATTATCCTCCACAAAAGGGGGAGATAATTGATATTTTTAAACTATAAAATTTCGTTTCAATGTTTAATTATATGCTATTGATTTTTGAAATTTGCAAATAAATAAATAAAGGGAAAACCCTGTCGTCCTTAGGTTAATATTATAGTCCATGCTGCCTTGGTCAAATGAAAAACAATATGGTAATTAGTGCATGAAAGAAACCTCAAAGATTGAACTGTAATAAGGATATTATAATATATTGAGTTAAATAATATACAGCGTGCAATGGTACATTTTAACTTATAATATTTTATTTTAGATTCAAATAAACTCACGTTATTTTGAGTCCAAATAAACTTTCGACGTACCTCCAATATTTACAAAATTGAGTCAAATTTAGCCTTGTTTGGTAACTTGGCTTGAATCAAAGTTTCAACTTTATTTTGCATTTTAGGCTTAATTATCTTTTGCCCTTACGTGTTTTACATGTTGTGTGACTTTTGCCCCCTCTGGCAGTCCTAACGACGTTAATGCCCTTTACTTCATATTTTTATTCAAAAAATACCCATAAGGAAGGTAGAAAAAAATCTAATACCCAAACTGCCCTTACAATTAAACACAGTAAAAAGAGTAAAACAAAGGAGATAGATTATTTTCGTCGCTCAACCCGCTGCTGCACTTCCGACGTTGAACCTTTTCAAACTAAAGCTAATTTGAATTTGAAAAAAATCTCAGAAGAAGGCAAGTAGGTCAAGTAAGAGATTATTTGGTTCCTAGATTGTTGTTTTTACTTGATTTTTATGAGATTTGAAGATGACCAACTAACTGTCTAGGCCTGTGTTTTGCGGAAAAGAAGCAAAAAAAATTGACTGCATCTGCACTATTTTTGGTGCTGGGACCTTTGAGCTGGAGTGAGCTGCAACGCCATTCAATAAAAATTCCTTCCTCTTTTTATTTATTTATTTTTTTTACTTTTTCCTGGCACCGATTTAGAACAATAAAGGCATTTTTGTCTAAAAAATATCGTACTTCTCACATTTTGCTTACTGAGTGAAGGGTATTAATGTCATTACATATCCATAACTTATTTGACCAACAGTCAAAGGGGCCAAATGACTAAATTTATAAACTGAGGGGGCAAAAATCAAACGACATGCAACACGTGGGGGCAAAAGATAATTAAACCTGTATTTTATAACAATTTTTCATTATTCTCAATAGGCATTTTTACATATTCAATAATTTTTTACATTTTTATATTTCTAATGCAATCTTACATTTCCCTTAATGTGCATTTACACACAACAAGGAATTATTGGCCTTATTTGCCACACCAGTAGAAAGAGTTAAGCTACAAAGCTAAGCTACTATTGGGGAACTTGGTAGAAGCAATTTGTGATTCCGCCTATCAAAGTTCTGTTCATTTTCAGAAGAGAACCTCATCCGAAAATTTATATAGGGAAGGATTTCTCACGGCGTAGCAGTTCTTCCATGCTTTGAATTACTTTATGCCCATGCTAATATCGGATGACTCAAAAAGGAGTATGAGGCTGCACACCCCAATTTAAAGAAGATAACGTACGAATCCTTTTAAGATCTCTTCTAATGGAACAGAGTAAGTAGTAAATTTCAATTTCTACATTTGTCAGTATATTACTATTTTAACGTTCAAATCATTAATTGTAATAGAATATGAATATTTAAGGTTAATGTTATTGTTAAATTATTTATATTTGACGGTCAAATAGATATACATATTTGACGGTCAAATAAATAATTATTTCTCAAATTATTTGACGGTCAAAATAAATATACATATTTTTATATACAATTGCTTTGAATGGTGAATTTTTGCTCCAGCCATTCTTATTTAAATTGTATATGTAGGATAAATGGGAAAAAAAAAAAAAAAATCTCGGAAGCTTGCAACTGCTTCATGAAATTCTGAGCCTACTAATCACGGTAAATACATAGGGAACCAGCGCAAATCAACGCATGTGCGAGCCCACATGGGATTTCAAGAGATTATAATTATTGAGTTAAGTGAACTCTTTTCTTTAAAAATGGGGCATGCCACTAAATTTTTATTGAGGGAGTTTCTTGTGTGTGGTTGGAGACGCGATGTTTCAATTGCTAAATTAAACATGTGCATCTTTTTAATGTACAAGTTTTAACATAACAGTTAGATATTAGATGTTTAAATTCAATATATTAGAAGTTAAACTCAATATGAGAGAAGAAGCTACTCGACAGGCGAACCTTCCCTAAGACAGAGATGTCAGGCCCTTGCAAGAATTTTTTTTTTCTTTAGTAGGTATGTATATTTTAATACCAAAAAAAAAATTATATATAAATATTTGGCACTTACAAAAAAAATTTGTATTAGATATATACATATAAATAATTAGCCCATTCATTTTTTTTAGCCAAATGTTGCCACCGCAAATAATGACGAGGTCCACAATACATCAGAGATTAAAGTCAATACATCATAGGCTAAACTTAATACGCATTTTATCTGATACTAACTTAGTATATAATAATTCAACAACTAAATTTGGAATCGCAATACATTAACGATTAAATTCGATATACCTAAAACTAACCTCAATACGCGACATATAATTAAATGCTAAACTTAATACGTATGTTTGCACAACATAACTGCGATACTTCAAAGGTCATATGCGCCCGGTTGAGATGTCAGATGCATCTGATACAATTTTTTGCGTTCTTTATTTTATATATTTGATATTTAGAATCATTGTTACATAATTTTTAATTGTAAATTGATTGTAATTCATATAGAATTGTATTAATAACTTACTGAAATTTAAAAAAGATATAAACAAAATTCTCTTTTTGTGAAAAATGATATAGAACTAAAATTCCCTTTATAATTCATGAGGAATTTATAAAAAATAAAATTCAATACTTTCTTTACTTCAATCCTAAATTTCTATGCGAGTTTTATCTTTGTGGTTAGTGAAGGCATGAATTTAAGCTAATTAAAGAGAATTGCTAAATGAAAGTTAATTTAATATATTATCTCATTAAAGGATTAATATTTCTAAAACAAAAATGATATTAACAACATAGTCATATTTATATTTTTCTTACATTTCACATCCTAATTATTATTATATATAATTATGTGTGATTTAAAATTAATGCATACTTATAAAATATAATTACAAGGGAGAAAAATAGTGTCGATAATTGCTTAGTTTAATGCAAGGCTTGCAACGCATAAAAAAATATCTTTAGAAAAACACGACTCTCTTGAAACTTGATACATTTCACCTAAACATTTAATAATTTCTCAATTAATTCATAAGTATGAAGTCATATAGCATTAGAAATTGAAAACGGCATTTGGATGATTTGGGGGTTCGCTTTCAATTTATTAAATAATTTTTATGAAGGAAGGATGTCAATTGGACAATAACATTTTTCAATTCTTAAAGTAGTGACAACAACTTTAACTAAAATAACTACTAGTTTAAATGTGTTCTCTTTGGAACTCATACCAGAATTTTATATATATGGAGAGTGTCGGCACAAAGGTTTATTAATTATAATAGGATAATGACAAAGTCTAATAAGCCAAGTTAATTTAGCATTATGTGACCTCTAAATTTAGTTACAATGACTAGGGATTGAATCGTTATTGGATGTTTCGTAGTCTTTCGTATGTGTAGCACTTAAGACTCTTAAGGGTTAAAGAGTACCGTTATGAAATTATTCAATCATTTGATAATGACTTATGAAATGACCTTTATAACAACGTTAGTAACATATTTCCAAACATTATAAAATAATTGAACAACTTCATAAAAGAACACGTTATGAATTGAGGATTTGTAGCTCCGCCAAATAGAATCGATCATTGCAGAGTTCCAGAAGGTTTCGGTTACACACATAGTGAGAGAGGCCAATGTTGTCGCAGATTTTTTAGCTAGGGAGGCCATCCGCACTTTGCACACCGAATTTCTAGATTTCCTAGCTTTTCTTGCTGCCCTAAGGATTTAGTTTTACTAGATGCTAGGTGCTTCCCGTTCTGCGGGATTAGATGATAGGAGAACGATTTATAATTTGCTTTTGTTTTTTTCTTTTAGAACATAGGCTCTTTGTATGATGGGGTAAGGTGATTATGTCCCTCCGACCTTAATTGATTTTTAAATATTTAAACTCCCTAACAACTTAATCGGTTGTTATCTTTGAAAAAAAAAAGGCAAATCGTAGTCGTAATACTATTTAAAAATATATTACGTGTGTGTGTGTATATATATATTTGATTAGTTATTTGTGTATTTCTTTTATAATGAAATTCATATTTTATTATTTACAAAAGTAATTATTTCAATAGTGAATTCGAAATTTGATCCGATAACACAATCGGGGTAAACCGTTATGTGTGTGTGTATATATATATATATATATAACTTCTTCTTTTTTTCAAAGAAGAACTTTATAGAATTAGTTGGGAAAACCAGCACTAAATGAAAGGAACGTCGAAGCTCTGTTCCATGTAGCCTTAGTCGCAACTTTGTGCTATAAATATATTGATTAATTAAGTAATGAATTTTTTTTAAAAAAGTATTAATTGTAGGCATAATATTATATCATAAACAGTATGTATGTATATATAATAAGTATTAGAGAAGATATTTTGCGAATTGAATCTCTTTCCCATAAAATATTCTTTATGATGAATAAATTGGTGTAAGATGAGACATGAGAGGTATCACACCCCACATTGTGTTGTGAGGTTGATTTTGGACAAGAAGAATAAGAACAAAGACAGCAACGTGTGGGCTAAGCCCTTTAGTTTAGTTTAGGTATCTGCCGACACTTCTATATGGTGGAAACACACGTTGTATTGTGTATATGTAGCGGCGATCTAGTTTTTCTGCATTTATTGCACGCTGCCCAAAACCGTCTACTACTATATATAGTATATAGATATATACAATACGAACGTGACGCGCGTCTGACGGTTCAATAAGCACAAATCACTTTTTTTGAAAGTTAAATTTTTTTATTAATGAGGTTGATAATCGTTTAACAGCGATTGGTAGAAGACCTTAAAACAATTAATGCAGTTGATTACATAAGATTTGATTGATAATTATTAGATTTGGACCACAACAATATACCTAAATCTATTAAACTGTAAATTTATACATAATATAGATCTATGCACAGTAAAAATATAAAACTTGCAATTTCGTTGAACAAATTTCGTCCGGTAACAGATCTACCACTAATTACTGATGAAACCTTCGAAAAGCGCTTATCATGTTTAACTTTTGGAGTTTCACGGTTATCACATGTATTAAATTTAGATGTTAAAATGTTGTGTACTGTTTTTAGGCACTGTAACATTGAATTTAGCCTCTAAATTATCGCGTGTATGTTAAAACAACAAGTTCCGCGTATATTGAATTTAGGTGCTAAAGTATCGCTTCCAATTTTTAGCTACTATAGTATCATCTGAAGTATCGCGGTTATATTAAAACAAAATGTATCATGTGTTTTCAAAACTCAAGTATCATTTTTAGTTGATTGAGATATTGAATTGGCTACTGATATATCGAGATTGTATTATAACAATAAATATTAAAGAAAAAACACGTACTAAATTTAGCTGTTAAATTATGACATATCGAATCAAGCAGACAAAAGATTTCCTGTTTAAAAACTGGATTGCTAGTTGTACAAATAAATCAAAATTTAAAACTAAGAAAGTGCTAACATAATTGATCCCACATCTTCAAGTGCTCTTCTTGAAAACGATAAATATATATATATATATAGATATATATATTCTCTTTTTTTTGTCAATTTTTTTTATTAGACAAATTATACTGCAGGGCTATTAAATTATTATTCATGCTCAATTGCCCATCTTTGGTATAGAATTCTAGTACATTTCCTTCAAAATAAATCTTGTCTATCTTTGGTCACTAAATTCTTTTTGTCCACTTTTAATCACTGAATCAATGAAAGTGATCAATAATGACCATTTCATTAATAAAAACTATTAAATGTACCATCCGCGTGCTATTTCTGAGGGGCATAAACGTCCACACTGATATATATTTGTTGTTACTTTCATTTAATCCAATTTTCCAAGTAAATCGGTGGGAAAAAAAAAAAAAAACACAATCACAATGCAAACTCTTGGCACATGACAAAAGAAAAAACTTTAGCAAGAAATAGGCTCATTAGGCACGAATTTGAGTCGTGACAGTCAGACGAATGATAAGGGAATTGGAATATGCAAATGTAATATAAGAGTTGAGTGAAATACCTCATGGATCGAATAAAATAGACATTGGTAACCACTTTCATGAATTAGTTAAAAATAGGCTAAATGAAAAATAGTGGACAAAAGTGGTTGGTAAGATAAAATTTCCTAATTTATTTTGTACCAAATTCAAAGCAGTAAGGTAGTTATTAATCACTTAATTGTGTAATCTATACTAGAGCAGTACTTCATAACTAGGAAACAACTACTCACTCATGAACTCATATATAATTAAAAGTGGCAGAATCATTGACCTTCGAACTTATTATTCTGGGAAAAGTATGTCATAACTCATAATCTGCCAAGTTGAATGCATCTCGATCGTCAACTCCTTTTTGTTTTGTGTACAACAACCATAATTTTATTAATATCTACCCTATATAATAGAATGCAATATAGACTTGTTGTGAGATTGCCACATGGCTGCCACATATACATTATATTTATGTCTGCATATGCCAAGTGTGTACTCCACGTTGGCAATTTCCTGTGTTCTTAGCTCCAAACGTTTAATGAATTTACTTCTCTCATTTAAGAACTTCTTCAGCAACGTCTTTCTGATCCATTCATCTCCTAATCTTCATTTTGGTACGGTTTTTCTCTTTTCCCCTCCCCCATTTATTCATTTCTAAACAGCCTTTACATCTTTCTCAATCCATTCATATCCTGCGAATTATTATTGAATTATTATAAAGAACGAAGGGGTTTATGAACTTGAAAAGATGAAAAGGCATCTTGGAATTCCTATTTATACAGGGGGAAACGTCTATAATCTGAGGCCAGTTGCAAAGTTCTTGAAAGAGGGTAAGCTTTGGTTTTATATGTTTTCGAATTTTGTGTATTTCCCATACTATTTTGGCCATCTTCCTTAATTGAACAGGCATCTGGAAGCAAGCACGAAGGAAACCTCAGGTCGTAGCTTCAGTGAAATTGTCGTCGGATTCATCATAAATAGGAATAGGTAAACTTTTACCTTTATTTTCTTCTTGCAGAATGGTTTCTTTACTTTGATGGATTCTTGGCATTTACTAGAAAATTTAGGATGTGGTATTCTGGTTGATTAAAACCCCCTCATTGGAAACCATATCCCTCTTACATTTTGAAATCGTATTTGGTCTGGTATGCTAGGTGTTTGATTTTTTCCCTCTGAGAATTATTTTCCCATGGTACATAGACATATGAATTCCTGAAATGAAACTAAAGAATCAAACTATAAACATAGGTCATCTGCAGTCCATTTTGTACAAATAGGTGATATAGATTATGATGACTGTGTAAGTGGTTTTTTTTTTTTTTTTGCATATACCAGATGGCCAAAATGGACAGATGCCAATATCTCAAAGTTCATGATTTGTTCTTTAATGTCTTCTATCGAGTGGGTTAGATAGAATAGATTAAATATGTGGATAGCTTACCCTTTTAAATTGTTTCCAACAAAAATTGAAATTACATTGATGTTTCTTAATGAGATACTAGAAAAAAAATCAAGCAAATGGGAAATTGGTATTAGAACTTTAAAAAATATTTGGCTAAAATTTATCTGCCAAACTGAAAAAGAGATGATATTCACACTTGAAAGGGAACATATGAGAGATAGTACAAGTAATAATGTAGAAATGCAATAAATGGACAAACCTGTTTTTACAATGTATGATTCTTAGGTTGAATACCTCATAATCCTCTTCCTTAGTCTCATAAGCGAAAAGGTCATCAGAAGGAGCACCAGCTTCATCATCTGCTGCAGGATCAGGGTCATGGGTTTCCCAAGGCATTATACCATCCTTAGGTTCACTGTCACCATTTTCCTTAGATGATAACCTTCCTCAATTACCTGAATTTGAAAGAGTTCAGGACTTTGAAATTCCCCAACCTGATCATGTCTAAAATTGTTCTTTATAGAAAGGTGGGCATCACATACAGTGGATGCCTCTTCAACATCCCCAAGCAGATTCTCATTTCCATTAATGTCTTTTAACTTCAGATTTTGAACACCTGCAGTATGTTCAACATGACTCCAATCGTCTTCAACAGAGTAAGCACAGAGTGAAGCTGAACAAGTATGATTTATGAAGTCCTGTGGTGCTAGCTTAAGAATTCCATTAGGTTGCATATTTCTTTCGAAATCATAATAATCTTTGAAAGACTTGTTGACCTGGTTCTCCACCAAGGCCATAGTCCATTGTCCTTCATACAAATCAGGTGATATAGATTATGATGCACTCTGTAATTGGTTTTTTTTTTTTTTTTTTTTGGCATATGCCAGATGGCCAAAATGGACAAAAAGCAATATCTCAAAGTTCATGATTTGTTCTTGAATGTCTTCTATCGAGTGGGTTAGGTATAATAGATTAAATATGTGGATAGCTTACCCTTTTAAATTGTTTCCAACAAAATTTCAAATTACATTGATGTTTGTTAATGAGATGTTGGCCGTGCTCCTTCGTATTAAACTTCCACCGGCCTGTGGTGGAAGTTTTCCTCCTTCTATTGTTTTTTTCTTCCCTGTCACCACAAACCTCCAATTTCAGTTGCGAGCCATAAGGAGATTCCTAACCTCTCGCTAATCGTTGCTGATTTTGGGTATGGCATGAACACCTTGATTTGGTTTAGCAGTAATATGAAACTCTGAATACTTTTTAAACTGCCTATCTTTATTGAAAATGAATATATAATTGATGCACTTTAGTTGTGGGCAATATTGCAGTTCCATCTTAATTGCTTATGATAAGTTGTATGTAATCATCATACTCAATGGCGAAGTGAGGACCTTATTTGAAACTTTTAAGGAGATGAAATATTGTTTCATTAGAATTAGATATTATAGTCAGGAAGCTGGTGTGATTCTTTAGATGTGTTTCATCCATTTATTGACTTGGCTCCCTCTCTATCTCTTAACTTGACATTACTTTCTGTTTGAAATAGCAAGACCTTGAAACCTGGGGATTTTAAGATTGGAAGTGTACATGTATTTAGAGTGCTATCCCTTGAAGATTTTTACTGAGTTGACCAACAATCTTTACCTTCATTTGCATCCTTCTTTATCTGGCTAAGAATGGATATTAGTATTTAAAGAATCCAATGGAGAAATTTAAGTCTCCAGTTAGCAGCTTTCGGTAAGAATTTATGTTCTGTTTTTTGACCACCAAAACATGAAAGTGTGGAATGTAGTCTATACTTTTTGCTTTACGCTTGACTGGTTTGAAGAGAAGCTGAAAATTTGAAGAGGAGTGGTCAAAAACTCCTTGAAACTGTAGTTAAATTTGGTATTTATTCTTCTCCAATACTAGCTAGATAACTAATTGCTATTGGCTCTTTCTTTCTACACTAAATGATTGAATATCACCTTATGATGTGTCTTCTTAGTTTTTGAGTGCCTGATTGTGTTGGTAATAACATAGTGATGGTTCTTAAAAGGTTTAACTCTCCCATGGCCAATTTCAATGAAGATGATAAGGAAAAACGTTGACCACATATGAATGGCCAATTAATGTAACCCTTGGAATGGTTAAAGGAGCATGGGCTCTTAATTTGGTTGGGGTAAGGAAAATTGGATTTTGCTTAGAAAATTTTGGAAGGTTTTAAACTTGTTTATACATTTAATTATGGATACATATTTGTTGTGCTTTAATACATATGCAAATGAGAAAGCAGCTGTGCATTTTGTATTCATTTCAGAGGTTTTTTTTATGCCTACTGTTTGGTGCCATGTCGTCCGATATCCTTACAAAGTGGTTTTCTCTGTTTTGTAGGCTTCTGCAGTAAAAATAATTACACTGATACATGAAGAAAAATGTCTGTGATAGTTGAGAAGCATGTGTTATAGCCTGTGGTTGTGATCACACTTGATTTTATTTATCTTATTTGAAGTGATATGGAGGGATGAATTATATGATTTCACAATGTTTTATTCAGGGCAATGGAGAAGAAATGGAATGTCATCTACTAAACCCACGTTCTGTTGATCTTCAAGTAACTTGATGTCTTGCAGTCGATTGAACTGCTTCAAATATGCAGAACTTTCCGTAGGTAAGATCGATTTAGTCATCTATACTATTTAAATTCCACTAGGTTAATAAATTCTCAGGTTTCTGATTGGGTTTAATATCATATGAATTCTTAAATGAAATTTTAATCTCGGATTGTGTTATTTTCTACGGTTATTTTACAGGAGTTATTTGGATACCTGTTTCTGCTTACCAACCAATTGACAGTCTTCTAAAGACAAAACTTTGTAGTTAAATTTTGAGAATTTGATTTAGATTTTTTGGGAATTGACTTTCTATAAGTTTTGTATATATACAACTGTCACCTTTTTAGGTCATATAGCCTAAGCCATATCAGTTATTCCAGAAACCTGTTTTAAACTGAAACTTCGATCGTATCTAATGATTTAGACTTCAAAACCACCTTCTTTACATTGACAGAATTTTTTCGTCATTTCTTATGTATTGGCAAAAATATTTTTTCAGCCTTACATAGGAGATGTTTTTAGAATGAATCGATAGTTTACGTTTCTTAAATTTGTCTACAGTTTCTTAAATTTGTTTTACCCTTTGTTTAATTTACTAATTTATTTGTTCTGGTCTTTTCCATTGTGCCCCCTGTTCTACGTAAGTGGACAGCAACAGAAAAGGATACAAATTACGCTTTGATGATGAATTTTAGTTTGAGATTATAAATTCACAACAATAAAAAAAACTATATTCCACCCCATCCATCCCAATTTCAAATTGAACTCAGATCATTTAGTTAATCATTTACAAATGAAATTAGCTAAAACACACTTTGGGATCAAAATTTAGTCACATTGTTCAATGTAAATCAAAATTTGTCTACAGTTTCTTAAATTTGTTTTACCCTTTGTTTAATTTACTAATTTATTTGTTCCGGTCCTTTCCATTGTGCCCCCTGTTCTATGTAAGTGGACAGCAATAGAAAAGGATACAAATTACGCTTTGATGATGAATTTTAGTTTCAGATTATAGTTAGGCTACATTTATAGCATTTATAGTTCACTAATAGAACTAAGATTGTTGTATACTGCTGTGAGGCAGAGCTTGTCCTTTGATCCTTGTTTAAAGTGTTTTGAAGAGTCTTGTTTGAACTGAACAAAAATGTCATAAAAGACAATGTAGCCAATGTAATTGAGGCATACATATGTAGACAATTTCCAAACCAATAACATTGTAGCTCCAAACTATATATTTGATATTTTTATATACTCAGGTATCAGGAACAAGGTCGATTGTGTTTGAATTTGTTCGCTCCTTGGCAATTCCCATTTATGATATCCAGGTTAGTCATTTCATTATAATTATATGGAGAAAGTAATATCCAGTTATTTAATACATGCCTTATACAATTTCTTGCAATTTTATTAGTTCAAACGTCTAATATTCTGTAAAAGTAGTATATTAGCCATAAGTGTTTTACCTATTAAGAGTATTCATACTTAGGAATATATACCCCACCTAACCTTTTTTATAATTACACAGTATTAGTTGATTATCCAATAACTACTCTCTTTCACACATCTCAGCAATTGTCATGGGAAAACAACGTAAAATATCTATCCCCATGCCTGATACGACAAGCCTACCTCCCAGCAACCATATTATACAATAGGACTTTTCTAAAGGAACAACCAGTACTTGTCCCACTGGTTTGCAACCACAAGTGCAATCCCCATTGGCAGCATTATCTGCAAACACCCCCCATTGGACTAATGTTTATCACATTAACAATCTCAACGATGTGATGAAGAAAAATTATAGGCAGAATGCAATACAAAGGTGGAGAGCTAAAAAAGGCAGAAGACAACCCAATAACCCTTCAAATACATCTACAAGTAATTTCCCCATATAAACATATTTATCCAATTAACATATTTATTAAAATGTAGGCAACCACCCTTCAACATCAAAGCACCTTCCTACACATTATTCCCAAGCTAACCATACAAGTAAGTTTCTCACTTGATTCCATTTAAATTATGAATGGCATGCCATTAACAAAAAGCCGAAGAGGAAAACGTTTACCTCATTGTAAAACGTTTCATCCCTCTGTAGAAGCAGTGGTTACAGATGGAAGAATTCATCTATCCCATATTCCTATCTGCCCAGACATACTCCCTAACCAAAGCCCTTGTACACATTGTGGTGCAAAAAAGATCTACCATGAAAGCGCAAGCTTTTGTTGCTTAAATGGCCAGATTACCCTGGCTTCAAATAAGTTACCGAATGTCTTAAAGGAGTTATTAGTGTTCACATCAGAAGAAGCAATGCACTTCAAGACTTATATAAGAACTTACAACAGCTTATTTGCCTTCACCTCATTGGGAGTGAAATCCGATGAAAATTTGGGCAAGAAAAACAAGGGTATCTACACATTTAGAATCCAAGGGCAGGTGTACCACTTCTTAAATGATTTATGCCCTTCTGAAGAAGCTAACAAAAATCTCCAACTTTACTTTTATGACACAGAGCATGAGGCACATAATCAAACCATATCATGCCCAAGGTTGTGCAAGGATACTATGGAAAAAATAATAAGTTCCTTAAAGCATAACCCATATGCACGATTTTTCAGAAGGCTAAAAGATTTACCAAACCTGAACACTTATGAAGTAGTGCTTAAAACAGCCCCTAAACTTGACCAAAGAGTGTTCAACAAGCCCACTGTTTCACAAGTTGCTGCCTTGTGGGTTGAAAATAAGGAGAATACGACCGCAAGTGAAAGAGACATTAAAGTTTACACTAAGAGTGGTCAACCTCAATGTGTAAAATACTATTATGGATGCTATGACCCATTACAGTATCCATTACTATTCCCTTATGGTGAACTAGGTTGGCATGAAGGAATCCTTAAAAACCATTTGAGAAACCCCCAAAGGGACACAACCAACCAAATCATCAAAGACATATCAATTGCCCCCCAAAGTGCCTCTAACCCTGAAGAATTGCTTGCCATGGAAGAAGCTGGTAAGTAAATGTTTCCTACCAAAATTATAATCCACATCGAAAATAGTACACAACCCTTATATGTAGATTATGATAACATCATTCTACCATTAAACAATCATGGCAAACAAGGAAGACAATACTGATTGTGTATCAGTGAGGGAGTATTACGCTTACAAGTTGAAAATGAGGCATGATGATGCTTCCTCACTCCTGCTATTTGGTCGATTGCTCCAACAATTCATAGTTGACATGTATGCAAAATTAGAAGCACAACAGCTAGATTTCTATCGAACTCAGCAATCAGAGATACGCAAGGAGTTTCTTCAAGGAATCGTAGATTCAATTGCTGCTGGTGAAACACGGGGTGGTAGAGTGGGCCAACGAATAATACTCCCAGCCACATTTGTAGGAGGTCTGAGGTACATGAAGAGAAAATACATAGATGCAATGACATTGGTTGCTAAATTTGGGAAACCTGACCTGTTTATAATAATAACGTGCAACGCCAACTAGCCCGAAATAAAAGAACATCTAATAAACGACGAACTGGTGTAGAATAGGGCAGACTTGGTTGTAAGATTGTTTCGTGCCAAACTAGATGAGCTGAAAAATGAACTCTTCAAGAAAAAAATCTTTGGAGAGGTAGCAGCTTATATCTACGTAATAGAGTTCCAAAAAAGAGGTTTGCCCCATGCACATATACTCCTTATTTTGAGAAACCAGCACAAGCTCTATTCACCAGATGAATATGACAAAATTGCATCTACTGAGATTCCAGATAAGAAGGGATTCCAGACAAGCAGGAGTTCAAACCACCAAGCAAAGTATCGCCGCCTTATTCTCACTGATGCTCAGGTATGGACTACAAACTTAACTGTCCCTTTTGAACATCTACTCTTAAATTTATGTTATGAAAAATACCTTCTCCGTTTAGACCCATCCACACCCTTTATGGTAATTGTTTTCTTCTACATCAAAATTAACACGTGCTAATTACATTTGCTAATTACATAACCACCAAATATGATTTCCCTATTATGAAGGAATTTGGCCTACATACTTTATTAACATATATATATTTCAGTGCATACAATTTTTTTCCCCTTCCTCCTTCAAGCATCACTGCAGGGAGCCACATGTCCAATTCCATCCCTTAAACCACTTCATTGGGAAAAATTTCTATTATTGACTAAAAGTCTTTACGGTAAACATATGGTGGTCATTGGGCATACTTGAAAGGCCTACGTCACTGTCATTTCATGGGAAACCCCTTAGGGGCTATGCTGTTCCTTCTGTTTTATTGTTTTTACGCCCAACTATTGCTTATCAATGTATGAAGTTCTGTTCCATGAAGCACCTGAAATTATTTTGGCTATAACTTTATGTTAAAATATATATACAAATATTTGAACCATTCATATTATTTTTCCTGCTTACAACCTTTAATCACCTTTGATATCAAATTCTCATTAAAATTTGTAGCTTATACTGTGGTAAAGATGAATTGCTTCTGTACAAATATTTTTTCCACCCAATTATTTTACAATTCTGGATCATTTCAGACCACTCCCATTATGAATTACTGTGAAAAATCATTAAATCATTTTTCAATGCACGGCACCCTGTGAGTTTAATGATTCTAATCACTAAAACAAAATCACAAACTGTACTGTGACTACTTTCTTTGTCCCTATTTTGATTTTCAAATGCAGTATTAGTTTTTTCAAGTACCATTTCTATATAGATGATGAGCAGATTTATTACATACCCTCCCTATTATTAAATATCCTTTATTATGCTTTATGAAGTAGATACTTCTCACCATATTCACCTTTATTTTTGAAACAAATTGTTTAAACACTAACAATCTTCTAAAATTATTTACTCCAGGGAACCAAAGTTATCGCCCTCCTGTATGGGTCAGATGTTAACACATTCAACGAACAATTCATTCCCCCTAGGAGACATTACATCTCCAACGCCAATGTGAGAGCAGCAGTTGACAAAGAGGGAGACCCGAACTACCCCTTCACATGGCTCATTAGAGGAAATTCTGTGGTCGAGGAATATCGTGAGGCTTTGTCCCCAACAATCCCTTGCAAGCTTGATTTTGCAAAATGGACCGACCTACACCGCTATGCAGATTCTGCCATATCTCAGAGTAAGCCTCTGCCAGAAATTTAATACACATCAAAACTAATACACCCTTATCAATCCCATTCACAATTGATTCCGTTGTACCATAAATTTACAGACATACTTGCTCTTGTCATTGGTGTACTCCCAACAAAAAGACAGGGAAAGGGTTCCACTAACTCGAGGGATTATATCATTGTGAATGAAGAGTAAGACCAATACTTTCTTACTAATACCATGTACATATTTTGCATTCTTTCTACTCCCACATTTGTAATATTTTAAAAACTTATCAAATGATTTGTCCAAGGGAAAAACCCATGATCCTCACTCTCTGGAATGAGTTTGAAGACATTGAAGGGCCACAACTCCAACGTACCATGGCAACTACACCAGTTATTATGGGGTTAAGGATGAAAGTAACAACATTCCATGGTAAGAAAATACAATTTCAATTCCACCCATTGTTACTCCCTAATGATGAAGGTTTTCGCAAATATTCTCCCATGTTCACTTTCAAATCATTTTCATAGTTAATAATCATTTCCACCTAAACAGCCCTTTCACTCAGCACGTGGATCACATCTGACCTTTCTATCAACCCACCCCTTGAAAAGCTACTAGCTATGAAAGAATGGTAACATTTCAAAACTTTCAAACATAAGTATTTTTTAATTACATCAAATTAACTAATAGCATAACTAATCATGCAGGTACTTCAGCAAAAGACGCACAATCTTGGAAATGGTAGCTAGACGAGATTACCAAAACAAAAACCTTCTTTTACCACCACCACAAGAAGAAGACATCGCCACCATAGGAGAAGGAATCTACCTTGCGGATAAACCGGTACGTTACTATACCCACTTCCAAACATATATTCTTCCAAACTTTTCCTAACTCTATACCGTATCTTGAAGGTCAAAGCAATTTGGCTCAGAGTAACAGCAACATTGCTTCCTCGCCAACTCAAGTACTAGTACACTGCATGTGTTAATTGCCAAAAATCACAGGCAGTAAAACCTGGCTGGGAGTTTAAATGTGGAGCATGTAATACAAAAATAACAGCTGAATACAGGTACACATCCATACTACAAATACACTCATTCATCAATACAAAATCAAACTCTTATCATTGTCGCTAACTAACTTTTGGAAAAATCAAATCCAGATGCAAACTTGGACTCCTACTTGATGATAAGACTGGAACACTACCAGCTTATGCCTTTGGAAATGAAGCAGAGAAGCTGATGCCAATGCCTATGGAACAACTCATGCTAGCTTCTGAAAAGGTATCCCACATCCCAAAAAACTTTAACACACCAATCTTAAACAATTATTAACACTTGCTAATACTCAAAATTGGTCCAGGGAAACCCAATCCACCAGAAAGTGGCTGCCCACATTTTGGGACAGAAATTCATTTGCTTTCTATGCAGTTATGACCAACCATTTCAAGGAAGGGACGAAAGAAAGCATACGATCGGAGCTGTCTACACGGAGGATGAGCTACAAAACATCCAACCAACAATAACCAAACCCATTACACAGCTTGGAGAAAACAACACCACTTCCCTCAACAAAAGGCCAGTTCATGATGATACTCCATCCAGTTCTGACCATTGTATTGACGCTATCAATGAATCTGCACTGAAAAAGTCTCGAGGAAACCCCCAAGAGGAGGACCTTTCTGGCACCGGTCTTGACCCAAACAATCCCACTGTCAATGAAGCTGCCCTAAAGAAACCCCAAGAAACCTACCAAGAGGACCTAGCCTAGATTACACCTACAAGAATATGCAATAATACTCCTCTGTAGTATTCCCTTTTTAATTTAGAATGTGTTAGACAATCACTACAAACTATACAATTAAATAATGTAGTGTCTTCGGTAACTTGAACCCTTATGTGGTTACCTTCAGTAGTATTCTATACTATTAATGTTGGGTCCTTCCAAAACTTATGATCCCTTTTTCCTGGATATGTTTTCTTCCTTTAAAACACTCCGTGTAATATGGAATCATATCTCTCCTTCTGTGTCTTACAAAGATTAATCCCTTATGAAATTCATATCCATCTATACATGTCAAACCTAATAAAAACTACACTGTATGTCATACACAACCATATATAAATCATATACTCCAAACTACAAATATACACTAATCATATAATAGGGCAAATGTCATGCACGACATTCCTCTTCTAGTACGTATATATAAATATATGATAATTAATTTTCCTTCATTTTCTAGGTTTACATGCTAACACTATAATGACTAGTGTGACATTATATCATTGAAGTCATTTAGCAGTTATAATTTAAAGTATTCAATAATATTTTTTTTGTCATGTCAGTCACTGAAAATTTATCCTAAATTTTCACTGTGTGTATCACCACTTCTATTATATATAAAAGTGTAATCATTATTACTATTATTATTGTTAATTTTTTGGTGGTTGGGGTCGAGAGAAGTATAGGTCAAATGTACAATTTGCTTTGATGAGTGTGGGGTATGTATAATCATTATAATTGGTGTTGTTTAAATGGTAATGTGGAATGAGTATTAATATCATTAGTGATAGTTGGCTAATTAAGCATTTGTAAGAAGCTAATGCTGTTGCTGACTTTCTAGCGCGCTTGGCTAGCTTCTCCTCAGATTCCATTTTGTCCGAGGCTTGATCACTTTAGGCGCGCATAGTTTTGTTGTTCTCCGCGTGTCATTTTTCATCTTAGTATCTATGGCATCTAGTATAATCACCTTCTGCATCACTGCATTTTTGTACCTCCACCCTCTTATTAACCGTTGTCACAGCTTTTTCTAAAATTACGCTCAAATAAATCTTTTTTTTTTTTTTTCAATGATTGAAGAATATTTAAATTCTGCGTAAGTGTACATGATGAGTGATGAGTGATGACAGACGAACTGACCGATTTGCCAATAAGTAATAAAATATTGGATCATGCTGTCCATGCAATATAGTTTATTTATTAATTTAATTTATGGACAAAATTAATACTTTTTTTATTCTTTGTTTAAAGTTACATAATTAGAAGTTAGAAAATATCTAGTGGCTTGAATCTTCCTTGAACATTAGCGGACAATATGACAAGCAACATGGAACACACCTGATCAGTTGCTACAGGAAAAGCTCAAGGGCCCATTCATCATAAATTAACAATTAAAAATAATAATAGAAATATTTTAGGATTTGAATTTATGATCAGTAAAAAGCGTAAAAATGAATATTATGTTTATCCTAATCTGGTTAAAGTTTGTAATTTCTTTATGTCACTGAAAAAAAAAAAAAATCTCTTGCAAAGATGGTAAAAAGTGTTAGGTGTGGATATTTTTTAACTAGTTAAGGTTAAATTATTTCTCTGTTGCTTTAACTTGAGCAGTTGTCTCGCCCTTTTAATCTCTCAACTTGAAAAGTTTCATTTTTGTCTCTCAACTTGGAAAATCGTTTCGAAATTAATGGTTATAAACTCATATTTAATTTTTAAAAAACATGCATGAAGTTGTTTTCGGCTGGTATTTGAGTTGTTTCTAAGCGAGGAAAAAGGTCTACAAAGTGATTTAAATATTTTCTATTTTCTATCCTTGTCAATGTGCGTGAAATTTACATGCTAGAAGAAAATAGTATAATTTTGGGAATTGAGCCTTACCTCAGTGGAAAGTTTTGCAGAGCATCTCCAGGATGTGGGTTCAATTCCCAATCGGGATGGGAAATGTAATAGAGTGGGGCCCAATAAATTTTAAAAAAAAGTTTAGTTTGGATAAAATTTGAGTTTGGGACCAATATTTTTTTAATTGAGGAGCAAAAATAGATTTTTTTTTTAAATTTGAAAAACCAAAAAGAAATAATAGCCCAATTAAGGTACCAATGAAGAAATTTAACCATCACTAAATTCATTCAAAACTATCACAATTTATCAATAATTTATTTGACCTTGTTTATCTCACGTAAAAATTTGTGTTTTTGATATTAAAAACAGTATTATAAACGTAACCATTTTTTAATGATCCAAATGGTAGTATATGATTTGTGAGCAATTTGCTTTCGAATGTGGAACTAATTTAATCGAATAAATCGAGTTTAAATTTCACCTAGGGCTTCCTGGCCTTGGCTTGCCACATTTGACTGATAAGAATGAATGAAATATTAATTATTAATTTATTATGATCAATGACTCGAAGGAGTGTTTCTCACCTACCACCAATAGTCCCAAACTACCCCCACCAGCTCTGTACATATACTTCTTAAGATAATATTGATTTCTTAAGTACAATATGACAATATATTATAAATCACTTTAGAATATGTAACTCTCTTCATCTACTAAATTTTTTAAAATATAATTTATTATGAATTATGTAATTCAACGCTTAAAATAATTTATTTTGCAAAATGAATAACGGCTCCGTATGATGATCCACGCCCATATGTGAGTGTTTTAATTTGGATGAAATCTGCAGATGATTTGATAGGTCCTCCAACGGTGTAGATCTAGATCCAATGGCCGCAGATGATAGGAGACTTGCATTCTCGGGGTTGTCAAGCACAAATGAATGTGTTGTGTAGATGTCAGATTTAGACGTTCATCCTTATTGTACTATTAAAAATCTCCTATGTGAATCGCGATCCATACAGTGATTTTGAATCTATCACTGACTTCTTAATAAAAGTCCCAAAAATAAAACAATACTTAACCTAAGGGGATAAAAATAAAAAAATTCAACCTATAAAGTGAGAAGAAATCCTTTTCATTTTATAATAATTTTTTATCATTCTCAATAAATTTTTTTATATTTTTAATACACCTTTTTACAATTTCAATATAATTTTAATATTTTAAAATAACAATCTAAATCAAAATTTGAATCAAACCTTGATACCAAACGGGGCCTTATTCTGTTGATAGAGAAGACTTCAAAAAACAAAGGAGGTTTTTTCTCCTATCCTCCCATGCATGATGGGAAAATAAGTACCATAGAAAAAGAAAAGATGTAAGAGATTTTTATTTTTAGAGTTAGAAGAAGGGTAAGAAATAACGTCATTTCACTAAATAAAAATGAGAAAGTTTCGTATTTTGAAAGCAATACGCAATTAGCACATTAAAAAAAGAGAGCGTAAAAGTAGATTTTTTACTCAAAGTAATTAGCCCCCAATCCGCAAAACAAGCCAAAGTCATACAATATGCATAATTTAATCTTTGGATTTTTTTTTTTTCCTTTTGACTAAATTCAATTAATATTTGGATATTATATACTTGTGAGAGTTTGGTCTTTTTACCTAACATGCATCACTAAATCGTGGAAAGGTTTGATGATATATATACCTTTTATTGGTCGCAATTCGGCTTACCAACCAACCCCAATAATTTATAGTTTATATTTTATAGTTTAAAGTAGAAACAATCGAATTGAAACTATTTATTAACGTCATGGGATGGCACACCAAGAACAGAAATTGGAGTCCACGTCTTTTGCACGTCACCAATTCACCACTCAAAGATTAGCCCCTTTAGGACACGCCATCATTACTACTCCCTCTAATCCAAAATAAGTGTCATTTTAAAAGGAGTAGAAATCTTCAAAATAAGTGACGTTTTAAAAAACATAAAATTTTTTCTAATTTGTCGTTGTCTTAAGTTATCTTTTTAGAGTTTGTAATTATCTTAAATACTAAATATTAGTACAATTAGATTACAACTTCTACAGAGTTTTTTGCCAAAATAACACATTTTACAAAACTAATTGCCAAAATAACACAAACTCAAACTAAATTGCCTAAATAACATCTTTTTTGCCAAGTCAGCTTTTAAATGCCGAGTCAGCTTGCCGAGTCAGCTTCTTCTTCCTTCCTCTCCTTCTTCTTCTCACCCACCGCCGCCCACCGCCGCCCACCACCGCCCACCGCCGCCGCCGCCACCAACAAACTCTCATCTCTTCTTCCTCGTCTTTCTTCTCTTTCCTCCTTCTTCTCCTTCTTCTTCTCCTTCCTTCTTCTCCTCCGCCTTCTTCTTCTTCATCATCTTCATCACTCTCATCTTCTTCCATCTTCTCTCTTCTTCTTCCTTCTTCTTCTCCTTCTTATTCTCCTTCTTCCTCTTCTCTTCATCTCTCCTCTCCTCTTCCTCCTTCTTCTTCTCTCCCACCGCCGCCGTCGCCAACGACTCATCTTCTTCTTCTTCCTCTTCTTCTCCTCTTTCGTTCTTCTCCTTCCTTCTTCTTCTCCTCCTCCTTCCTCTTCTTCAATCTTCAAACCCATGTCTCATCTTCTTCCTTCTTTTCTCTTCTTCTTCTTCTTCTTTCTCTTCTTCCTCTTCTTCTTTCTTCTTCTTCCTTTTCTTTCTTCTTCTTCTCCCTCTCTCTCTTCTTTCTTTTCTCCTCTTCTTCTCCGGCGCCGGAAGTGATGGATTGGAAGTGGCGGCGTGGAGAAATGGTGAAAGGGGGAAGGATTTTTGCCCAAAAGAAAAAATTTGCCCAAAGAAATAGTATTTAGGAAGAGGAAGGAGGAGGAGAAGAAGGAGGAGAAGAAGAAAGGAGAGGAAGAAGAAGAAGGAAGAAGGAAGAAGAAGAAGATGAGAGTTTGTTGGCGGCGGCGGCGGCGGTGGGCGGTGGTGGGTGAGAAGAAGAAAGAGAGGAAGGAAGAAGAAGCTGACTGGGCATTTAAAAGCTGACTTGGCAAAAAAGATGTTATTTAGGCAATTTAGTTTGAGTTTAGGCAATTTAGTTTGAGTTTGTGTTATTTTAACAATTAGTTTTGTAAATTGTTTATTTTGGCAAAAAACTCACTTCTACACTCCTTGTAGTATCATATTACAACAACTAGGGGGTTATTTGTCATTTAAATAAATTTGTAATGGATTTTTAATTTGTATGAAAACTTCTAAAATGACACTTATTTGAATCGGAGGGAGTACTTTTTTGAAGTCATTCGTTGATTGGTAATTATATGTTATACTCACAAACTATCCGTTATATTGGAATAATTCATTTTTTTCTTCTATTTCAATAGAAAAGTCTAGCTTTAAATTTTTTTTTATTCTTCTGCAACTTAGTACCGTTCACGGTTGTGCGTTTGGGCAAACAGAGTATTTTAAGTCAGATTCTTTACAACTTTCTCTATTTCACAAATTCTGTTTCAAATCATCTTAAATCAGTTTCTTTTGCTTCTTTCACTCCAAAACTCGTTATTTGCTCCTTTCACCAGTTACCTACACAATAATACTCTTTTAGTGCATAATAAACTCTGAAAACAACACAAATATTCATTAATAAAGAACAACAAAATACACGCATCATCTTCCTACCATTACTAATAATATATATAGTTATGTATGGTCTACAACTAGACACACACTTAATAAATAATACGGACACAAATGAAACAAGTAGTGTAAAATTAGTTACTTTAAATGTTGTACATTGATATTTATATATAAAAAAAAAGTAAGTGAAAAATACTGATATCAGCTACCATTATCAATGATACTCTCCAAAGGTACTAGTAATATTCTTGAAGAGTCTCACTTTAATGATGAAAAGAAAAAAAAAACACACACACACACATTCTACTACTGAAGAGAATAAATAGTTGTTCAGAGTAGCACTACTATTACAAAAAAAAAATAATAATAATGCACACCGCACTAAACACACACAGCATACGTGAACCCCCACTACGGTATGAGAAGACGTGGCTCCAGCTCTGATACCACTGTCATGCCAGGGAAATGAGGTAAAATTCACCTTCAAAAGCTAGTTCAAGAGAAGAGGGTGACACATTCATCCTTTAAACCACACATTGGTAGCCCACACTACCAATGTGGGATGGCTCATTGCCTTACAGTAAGCCTGGGCCACGGCCTAAGGCCCAAAATGTTTTTATAACCCATTATATATATATATATATAAATATAAATAAAAGCAATTTAATTATATTTGGGCTCAGCCTTGCAGGACATTTTTTTTTGGACCATGATGTAGGGCCCAATCATTCAAATTTACATCCATCTTCGGCCCATCATTGTTTCTTCTTTTCTTTTCTTTGCAGCCTTGAAGCATTAGCCTTTCGGCCTTTCGTTTTTTGATTCGAAATATAAGTATTACTGTGGGTTAGAAATTTCCACTGAGATGGAACTTAACAGCAAAGCTAGAAATTTCTGCAATTGCTTTCTAATGATATAATGCCAGACCAACTCCAAAAATTTATGAACACAGTAATTTTAGATGGATTGGCAATTTTGTGGATTGAAAATAACATTTAAAAAAATCGTGATACAAATGATATACTGTAATAGATAACTTTACATCGAGAAAAGTTCAAAAAAGACATTATAAATTAATATATTTAAGGCCATTTTTATTATTTTTCCTCGGGCCTCCCAAGTTTGATGACCGGGGCTGACTATTGAGTCATTGAAAACTAATTCCCTGCAACCTCTTAATTATCCTTTGTGTCCATGGCCTATTGGGAGGATGAAAAACAAGAAAAGAAAATGCCATTCGAACCAAACTATTTATGGTAATTAAAACCTTAAGAAACAACAATAGATTCAAACAACAATGCTCGAATTCGATCCTTTGTCTGGCTATTAGAATGACCGTGACCATCACCATACTGGTACATGCACTGTGCCATCCTACCAAGATTCAATGCAATCTCTATGAATACTTGAGAGAAAGGTGTGTTTCCCACTCGTTCTTTGTTCAACTTTTTCCAGATTTCACTTATCAAGAATCTGATGTGCTCCCGAGATTCCTCCTCGGAAATGCCCGATTCGTTCATGTAACACTGTACTGATTTTGGCACATCGCCCCGTTCCAGCTCCTCCTGCGCAAATCAAATTCGCGAACTCATTTATTGTTAACCGTTTAGAAACATGATTATTTTAGTGAGACAGAAAATGTATCTAGCTAACAGCGTACCGAAGATGTTCCCAAGTCGTCAGCGAGGCGCAAAATCATGGCTGAGTATCGGATTATATTGTGATATGAGTTCAAGCATTCTAAGGCGTCCTCTGTGATTGGATTACTGACAAAGAAGTAAGCATGAACAAGTATCACTGGAGCTGATATTGAAATCCAGGCGTTTTCCAGATAGTCTTCTAGAGTGGGTGTATAGCCACTGTGGTACCATTTTGCTTCTTGCAAATAGGTTTTGCAAATATCAGCCCACTTGAAAAATTGAAGCCACAAAGTTAGTTCCAAAAGAAAATTATGATCACCGGCCTCCACTTCCTTAATAAGTATATGATAAAAAAAAAAGAAGGACATTAAATCGTTCATATCTTCTGTCTACTCACATCTTGTTTTAATTGTCTACTCTCTCACAATGAAAAAGTGGATACCATCTCGTATTGTGAGAGAGTAAACATGAAAGTAGGGCTGGACCATTGGGCTGGATAGGTTGCTCGGGCCCAATGATTGCAGGGGCCCATTATTCTATAAATGTAGTATAATGTAGTAATTTTTTTACTCATAAAAATTTATATTAAGGCTCATATTTATATTTATTTGGAATGAGTTAATATAAAGGTGTGTCTTTATTTTATTTATTTTAGTTCAAAACTCACATTTAAGGCCCATACAATAGTGAATTTCTTTCTTTCTTTTCTTGTTGTAGTTGAAAGCCCATGTTGTAAAAAAATTTGAAAAATTAATAGAAATTACTAAATTATCATATTATATTTTTCTTGGGCCCCTTTTTATTTATTTAGCCCCAGGACCTCCGAAACTTAAGGACCGCCCTGCATGGAAGACAAAATTAGAGTAGATAGAAGAACCCTCCATCCTATAATTTTTTTTTAATTGGAGTTGTACTTTAATACTCGTAAACAGTTTTTGTTCTGAATTTTCTGATTGAAGACAGAGAATACTTAGCAGAAAACTTGTACACATTACCACTTTTTTGAGGTATGGAATGATGTGGACGCCTTGTTCTTTCATTGTATCGTAAGCCATTTCGTTAACGGCGTTATAAAGTGCTAGATAACAAATCTTCATGTAGTCCGGAAGGCAGGCCATGACTTCTATATCCCACCTGAAATGTCAATCAAAGATACAATAAATCTCTCCATTTACTTATATGAGCTTGATTTTTCCATCCCACTATCAGTATACTAATTGTGTACCATAATATTAAACCACATTTATTTTGTTATTATGGTACACAAGTAATACACTAAAAGTGGAACAGATAACTTGATGTTAGCTTATATATATACACGGTGAGAGTTCTATGTCATGATTGCGACATATCCCCACTCACAATTTCGGTCGGGCCGGGCTGTGAGTGGGGATATGTTGCAATCGCGACATATGATTTGATCTCTTATGTACAAGTATATTGATGCCGAACCTTTCAACGGCATTAGTAAAAAGTTCCAATTCTTCCAAAGTGCCATAAACATCATAGACATCATCTATTGTAGTTATGAGGGCATTGACCTTCGTCGACATTCTTCTGAAATATCCAAATCCAGGCTCAAAATTCACCCCTATTGTCCAAAAGAAATTTTCTACCAATCTGTCCCTAGCGAAACTCAGCTTTGTACCCAGACAAGTACTATCCCACCACCTGTTCAAATCAATAAAACTGGCTTCAAAGTTTCAAGAAATCTCAAACAAAAGATTGCGTCGAGTTGTACATTGTGACTCATAAACAGTACTTATATTCAAGATATGATCCGAACCTTGAAGAATCTTTGAGGTCTTCCTGATGTTGTGCTTGGACAATATTAAAATCGAGCTTTGCGAATTCGAGCAAAATTGGATTCTTGTTGGGTCTTTTCTCGTACAGATCGATGAACCACCTTGCCTCCACCCTAGGCACTCTCCAGTGCAATGGAATCTCCATGGAATGTTGCACTAACAGAGCAAGTTCAGGATCTGAAATTACCATATTCTGCAAGTGTTTAGCTGCGAATTGTCTTGCGAGTTCCAAAGTGCTTTCATTTTCTGTAAGAAGATAGGAGGCTTCATATAATTGGAGCATCCCTTTTGTGTCCTTGCAAAGATTTTCCTTAAAATTCCCTTTCTCATCCTTGAAACCATCAAAAACCTCTGAAATCCAAACTCCAAAAAGTGAATATTATAGGGTGAATGTTATCTGATCATAATGAAAAACAGCAATTTTAGTCTATATCCTTTTAAAACGAAGTAAAAATAGTGTACATTCTTTCAATTGTGGACAATTTTAGTCTCATAAATTGGAAATTAGACTCGACTACAGTGGCGGAGCCAAGCCTCCGCAGGTCTGGTAGGGCAAAACATTTATACAATATTTTTTACAATTTTTGGTGGGGCAATTAGCTTACAATGTTTGTAAATTTTGTAAATATCAAAGCTATTTTATAAAAAATTATCAGCCCTCACCAGACTTGAATGTAGCCCCGCCCCTGCTCGACTAATGAATTTACACATTTGCCCTTAGGGAAACTCTTATTTGACCGTTAGCTCATTTAAAGTCCATACCACTTATAAGTTGAGTTCAAATTTCACCTATTCAACTAAAATTAATTACCAAACATTGGAAATGATGTGGAATTAACCAGTTTTCAAAGAATATGGACTATATTCACTACTACGGTAAAGACGTCAAAAAACTGTATAAGGTAAGACTCATCACATTCCCTTAGGCTCGTTTTATGGCATTTTGCCTTTTTAATTTTAATAAAGGGTCCTCAAGCCCCTCAGTCTCTTAATCGGCTATTACAAAAAAAAAAATAATAATAATAATAAAAAAATGTCAACTCTTGATTAAAAATAAGGAACAACATGAATTGAATTAATACGTACCTTGGGACACATAAAAACCATGTTGCCTCATGAGTCTAAATGCCAGTGATGTTGCATACAAATCTTTTCCATTTTTCTTGCGCAGTTCACTTAAAATAGACTTAATTCTTTCCTTGAAGTGATAGTACACTCCAAGCCTTTGCAAATCATCAATCAATTCCAACTGATCGAACGGCTCTGCTGCCTCGGCTTCATCCAGCATGCTTCTCACTTTTTCCTTTAGCATATTACATCTGTTCGTGTACTTCTCACCCTGCATAAATTGTTAATATCATTTATTCGCCACACGAAAAACTAGTCAGTATTAGGAACAAAACTCTTTTACCGACACGATACAGTAGTAAAATGCACCCATCAAATTAATGAAGAATAAGGAGATTACCGTGAAATGATCATTTTTCAATGACTGCACGAAATCGAAGTCCCAGTTGACAGGCGGGTATTTTCCGGATCGCCTTGCCGGGCTTTGTTCGATTTCCATAACCTCTGTAGAGAAAGAAGAAGTAGAAGAAAGAGGAGCAGAAGAAGCTTGGCAAACTGAGACTAGGTTTCTTAAAGAGGGTGATGTTTTTATGTTGATTCCTCCATGTCTTAGTCCCAAGGGAATGGTTGCTTGGCCCATTAGGGAAGCCATTAATGGAGAATGGAGATCAGTAAATTGTTCTTATTTGGCTGGCTGCAATGGAATGGAGGGAGTATTACTCTATCTAACCATATATATATAGAAGGAAAAAAAGATACAACATTAATTTAAATATAATAGCAATCAAAGGCACGTAACTGTATAATTTAATAATTTAACTCCGCATCGCATACATACATTGCGTCACATATATAACCGGCTTCATGCAAATTTTTGGTAGGGGGAGAGGGAAAGAACGAAGTTGGGGAGCCACCTGCAGAGTCCTGTCAGCCTGTGCTCTAAATAGGTAGAATTGACAGAGGTAGGAATCGAACCCCCAACATTTGGGTGGCTCACTATACGTTACAACCGCTGGAGCACTGGTTCGTTCATTACATTGAATATAGTTGAAATTCGTACAGACTCCTTTGAAGCAGTCAGTACAGCTCAAGAAATTCTGGCCTGTTCTTTTGGAACGTTTTGAAAACGAATTTGAATACAAGTTTTGAAAAATAATTTTATAATGTAAAAAGTGTATTGAAAATATAAAAAATATATGTTGAATAGTAAAAAGTTGTATTGAAAATGATGAAATATGATTAAAATATATTAAATTTATTGTTGAAACCAAAAACGTTTTCAAAACGAAACAAAAAGAACAGGTATTGTAGTATTAGTTTGAGACGGCCGAGAATCACATTGCAGGTCCATCACTTTATTTTGAGGGGCATGATATTTGCAGCGACGGAATCGATATTTGCAGCGACATTTTTGCGTGAAAAGACCGAAATGCCCTTGGGGTAAAAAAATTTTTAAAAAAATTAAAATTTTCCAAACTGTTGGAAAAATTAAAAAAAAAAAAACCCGGAACCATCGCCGGTCGCCGGCTATGGTTTTGTGTAAAACCCTCGCCGGGCGCCGGCGATGGTTTTGTGTAAAACCATCGTTGGCCGCCGGCGATGGTACCACCTTCCCCTTAAAGTTGATATTTTTGATATTTGCAGCGACCACCAGGCGGATCTTACCCATTCCTGTAAAAAATTTCATAATTTTGACAAAACTACTAATAAATTCGGACATAATACAAGTAAAATAATTAATAAAACTACATAAAAAAAAGGAGAAAAATAAAACAAAGTGTCGCCTGTCGCCGGCAACACTTTTGCAAAAGTGTCGCCGGCGTGGTTTTTTTCCTTGGTTTTTTTTTCTTCCTTTTTTTATGTAGTTTTATTAATTATTTTACTTATATTATGTCCGAATTTATTAGTAGTTTTGTCAAAATTGTGAAATTTTTTATCGGAATGGGGAAGATCCGCTCGGTGGTCGCTGCAAATATCAAAAATCTCAACTTTAAGGGGAAGGGGGACCGGCGATGGTTCCGGGTTTTTTTTTTTTTTTTTTTTTTAAAATTTTTTCCAACAGTTTGGAAAATTTAAATTTTTAAAATTTTTTTTTACCCCAAGGGCATTTCGGTCTTTTCACGCAAAAATGTCACTGCAAATATCGATTCCGTCACTGCAAATATCAATTCCGTGCTTGATGCATGCATCATCCACTTCTTCATGGAAACACGTT
Organism: Leptodermis oblonga; assembly: GCA_016801395.1. Taxonomy (NCBI): domain Eukaryota; kingdom Viridiplantae; phylum Streptophyta; class Magnoliopsida; order Gentianales; family Rubiaceae; genus Leptodermis; species Leptodermis oblonga. The sequence goes on from CM028755.1 coordinate 6,232,293, forward strand.
TTTTCTCCTTTTTTTTTTTTGTTTTTTTTTTTTTGAGACAAAACACGTTGTTCTTAATTTCTCTTTCTAATAATAAATCTTGCAGCTTTTCTTTTGATCACTTATTAGGCTATGTTTGTTTCATTTTACTTTTCTTGTAGAACAAATTTTCACCTTAATCTACATTCAAATAACTGTAATTTCCTCTCGATTAAATTTTTTAAAATTTTCTCTAAAATTATGTTCACATTATGCGTTGAAAAGAAACATATCTCAACTAATTTATCATAATTTTTCATATGAAGTAATGTAGCTTGCATTCATTGGTCAGTAATGTGATAATAATAATTATTTTATATAAACGTAGCCAATGAATTCATACCACAATCATTACACCATTTATTCTCTTTTCTACACATTATTCCAAAAATTTACTCTTGCGACCTCTAATATTAATTAGGGAGATGATGTTGACTATATATTATTATCTCGATTCCATTAGAAAGTCATCTTTCAAAAAGTTACTGAAGTTTCAAGTTTATTAACGTGATGGGATGGCACACCAAGAACAGAAATTGGAGTCCACGTCTTTTGCACGTCACCAATTCACCACTCAAAATTAGCCCCTTTAGGACACGCCATCATTACTATTCCTACTTATCCAAAATAAATGTTATTTTAAAGGGAGTAGAAATTTTTAAAATAAGTGACGTTTTAAAAAAAATATAAAATTTTTTCTAATTTGCCCTTGTCGTAAGTTATCTTTTTAGAGTTTATAATTATCTTAAATACTAATATTAGTACAATTAGATTACAACTTCTACACTCCTTGTAGTATCATATTACAACAATTAGGGGGTTATTTGTCATTTAAATAAATTTGTAATGAATTTTTAATTTGTCTGAAAAATTCTAAAAATAACACTTATTTTGGATAAGAAAGAGTACTTTTTTGAAGTCATTCGTTGATTGGTAATTATATGTTATACTGACAAACTATCCATTACATTGGAAGAATTCATATTTTTCTTCTATTTCAATAGAAAAGTCTAGCTTTAAAATTTCTTTTATTCTTCTGCAACTTAGTACCGTTCACGGTTGTGCGTTTGGGCAAACAGAGTATTTTAAGTCAGATTCTTTACAACTTTCTCTATTTCACGAATTCTGTTTCAAATCATCTTAAATCAGTTTCTTTTGCTTCTTTCACTCCAAAACTCGTTATTTGCTCCGTTCACCAGTTACCTACACAATAATACTCTTTTAGTGCATAATAAACTCTGAAAACAACACAAATATTCAATAATAAAGAACAACAAAATACACGCATCACCTTCCTAACATTACTAATAATATATATAGTTATGCATGGTCTACAACTACACACACTTAATAAATAATTCGGACACAAATGAAACAAGTAGTGTAAAATTAGTTACTTTAAATATTGTATATTGATATTTATAAAAAAGAAGTAAGTGAAAAATACTAATATCAACGACAGTTATCAATGATACTCTCCAAGGTACTAGTAATATTCTTGAAGAGCCTCACTTCAATGATGAAAAGAAAAAAAAACACACACACACACACACATTCTACTACTGAAGAGAATAAATAGTTCTTCAGAGTAGCACTACTATTACAAAAAAAAAAAAAAAAAAAAGCACACCGCACTAAACACAGCATACGTGAACCCGCTGCAGGTGAGTTTATAATCAACTGAGATTTTGATTAGGCCTATGAACTACCGACAGGGCCAGTTCTGAAATAAGGTAAGCCTGGGCGACGGCCTAAGGCCCAAAAGTTTTTTTATAACCCATTATTTATATATATATATATATATAAATATAAATAAAGCAATTTAATTATATTTGGGCTCAGCCTTGCAGGACATTTTTGTTGGACCATGATGTAGGGCCTGTTTGAAAGCTGGAAAGAAAAAAATGCAGCCTAATCATTCAAATTTACATCCATCTTCGGCCCATCATTATTTCTTCTTTTCTTTTCTTTGCAGCCTTGAAGCATTAGCCTTTCGGCCTTTCGTTTTTTGATTCGAAATATAAGTATTACTGTGGGTTAGAAATTTCCACTGAGATGGAACTTAACAGCAAAGCTAGAAATTTCTGCAATTGCTTTCTAATGATATAATGCCAGACCAACTCCAAAAATTTATGAACACAGTAATTTTAGATAGATTGGCAACTTTGTGGATTGAAAATAACATTTAAAAAAATCGTGATACAAATGATATACTGTAATAGATAACTTTGCATCAAGGAAAGTTCAAAAAAGACATTATAAATTAGTATATTTAAGGCCATTTTTATTATTTTTTCTCGGGCCTCCCAAGTTTGATGACAGGGGCTGACTATTGTGTCATTGAAAACTAATTCCCTGCATCCTCTTAATTATCCTTTGTGTCCATGGCCTATTGGGAGGATGAAAAACAAGAAAAGAAAATGCCATTCGAACCAAACTATTTATGGTAATTAAAACCTTAAGAAACAACAATAGATTCAAACAACAATGCTCGAATTCGATCCTTTGTCTGGCTATTAGAATGACCGTGACCATCACCATACTGGTACATGCACTGTGCCATCCTACCAAGATTCGATGCAATCTCTATGAATACTTGAGAGAAAGGTGTGTTTCCCAATCGTTCTTTGTTCAACTTTTTCCAGATTTCACTTATCAAGAATCTGATGTGCTCCCGAGATTCCTCCTCGGAAACGCCCGATTCCTTCATGTAACACTGTACTGATTTCGGCACATCGCCCCGTTCCAGCTCCTCCTGCGCAAATCAAATTCGCGAACTCATTTATTGTTAACCGTTTAGAAACATGATTATTTTAGTGAGACAGAAAATGTATCTAGCTAACAGCGTACCGAAGATGTTCCCAAGTCGTCAGCGAGGCGCAAAATCATGGCTGAGTATCGGATTATATTGTGATATGAGTTCAAGCATTCTAAGGCGTCCTCTGTGATTGGATTACTGACAAAGAAGTAAGCATGAACAAGTATCACTGGAGCTGATATTGAAATCCAGGCGTTTTCCAGATAGTCTTCCAGAGTGGGTGTATAGCCACTGTGGTACCATTTTGCTTCTTGCAAATAGGTTTTGCAAATATCAGCCCACTTGAAAAATTGAAGCCACAAAGTTAGTTCCAAAAGAAAATTATGATCACCGGCCTTCACTTCCTTAATAAGTATATGATAAAAAAAAAAAAGGACATTAAATGTTCAGATCTTCTGTCTACTCACATCTTGTTTTAATTGTCTACTCTCTCACAATGAAAAAATAGATCCTATCTCGTATTGTGAGAAGGTAAACATGAACCTAGGACTGGACCATTGGGCTGGATAGGTTGCTCGGGCCCAATGATTGTAGGGGCCCATTATTCTATAAATGTAGTATAATGTAGTAATTTTTTTTACTCTTAAAAATTTATATTAAGGCTCATATTTATATTTATTTGGAATGAGTTAATATAAAAGTGTGTCTTTATTTTATTTATTTTAGTTCAAAACTCACATTTAAGGCCCATACTAGAGTGAATTTCTTTCTTTCTTTTCTTGTTGTAGTTGAAAGCCCATGTTGTAAAAAAATTTGAAAAATTAATAGAAATTACTAAATTATCATATTATATTTTTCTTGGGTCCCTTTTTATTTATTTAGCCCCAGGACCTCCGAAACTTAAGGACCGCCCTGCATGGAAGACAGAATTAGAGTAGATAGAAGATCCCTCCATCCTATAAATTTTTTTATTTGGAGTCGTACTTTAATACTTGTAAACAGTTATAGTTCTGAATTTTTTGATTGAAGACAGAGAGTACTTAGCAGAAAACTTGTACACATTACCACTTTTCTGAGGTATGGAATGATGTGGACGCCTTGTTCTTTCATTGCATCGTAAGCCATTTCGTTAATGGCGTTATAAAGTGCCAGATAACAAATCTTCATGTAGTCCGGAAGGCAGGCCATGACTTCTATATCCCACCTGAAATGTCAATCAAAGATACAATAAATCTCTCCATTTACTTATATGAGCTTGATTTTTCCATCCCACTATCAGTATACTAATTGTGTACCATAATATTAAACTACATTTATTTTGTTATTATGGTACACAAATAATACACTAAAAGTGGAACAGATAACTTGATGTTAGCTTATACACGGTGAGAGTTCTATGTCATGATTGCGACATATCCCCACTCACAATTTCGGTCGGGCCGGGCTGTGAGTGGGGATATGTTGCAATCGCGACATATGATTTGATCTCTTATGTACAAGTATATTGATGCCGAACCTTTCAACGGCATTAGTAAAAAGTTCCAATTCTTCCAAAGTGCCATAAACATCATAGACATCATCTATTGTAGTTATGAGGGCATTGACCTTCGTCGACATTCTTCTGAAATATCCAAATCCAGGCTCAAAATTCACCCCTATTGTCCAAAAGAAATTTTCTACCAATCTGTCCCTAGCGAAACTCAGCTTTGTACCCAGACAAGTACTATCCCACCACCTGTTCAAATCAATAAAACTGGCTTCAAAGTTTCAAGAAATCTCAAACAAAAGATTGCGTCGAGTTGTACATTGTGACTCATAAACAGTACTTATATTCAAGATATGATCCGAACCTTGAAGAATCTTTGAGGTCTTCCTGATGTTGTGCTTGGACAATATTAAAATCGAGCTTTGCGAATTCGAGCAAAATTGGATTCTTGTTGGGTCTTTTCTCGTACAGATCGATGAACCACCTTGCCTCCACCCTAGGCACTCTCCAGTGCAATGGAATCTCCATGGAATGTTGCACTAACAGAGCAAGTTCAGGATCTGAAATTCCCATATTCTGCAAGTGTTTAGCTGCGAATTGTCTTGCGAGTTCCAAAGTGCTTTCATTTTCTGTAAGAAGATAGGAGGCTTCATATAATTGGAGCATCCCTTTTGTGTCCTTGCCAAGATTTTCCTTAAAATTCCCTTTCTCATCCTTGAAACCATCAAAAACCTCTGAAATCCAAACTCCAAAAAATGAATATTATAGGGTGAATGTTATCTGATCATAATGAAAAACAGCAATTTTAGTCTACATCCTTTCAAAACGAAGTAAAAATAGTGTACAAAATTTTCAATTGTGGACAATTTTAGTCTCATAAATTGGAAATTAGACTCGAATACAGTGGCGGAGCCAAGCCTTCGCAGGTCTGGTAGGGCAAAACATTTATACAATATTTTTTACAATTTTTGGTGGGGCAATTAGCTTACGATGTTTGTAAATTTTGTAAATATCAAAGCTATTTTATAAAAAATTATCAGCCTCACCAGACTTGAATGTAGCCCCGCCCCTGCTCGACTAACGAATTTACACATTTGCCCTTAGGGAAACTCTTATTTGACCGTTTCATTTAAAGTCCATACCACTTATAAATTGAGTTCAAATTTCGCCTATTCAACTAAAATTAATTACCAAACATTGGAAATGATGTGGAATTAACCAGTTTTCAAAGAATATGGACTATATTCACTACTATGGTAAAGACGTCAAAAAACTGTATAAGGTAAGACTCATCACATTCCCTTAGGCTCGTTTTATGGCATTTTGCCTTTTTAATTTTAATAAAGGGTCCTCAAGCCCCTCAGCCTCTTAATCGGCTATTACAAAAAAAAAAAATAATAATAAAAAAAATGTCAACTCTTGATTAAAAATAAGGAACAACATGAATTGAATTAATACGTACCTTGGGACACATAAAAACCATGTTGCCTCATGAGTCTAAATGCCAGTGATGTTGCATACAAATCTTTTCCATTTTTCTTGGGCAGTTCACTTAAAATAGACTTAATTCTTTCCTTGAAGTGATAGTACACTCCAAGCCTTTGCAAATCATCAATCAATTCCAACTGATCCAACGGCTCTGCTGCCTCGGCCTCATCCATCATGCTTCTCACTTTTTCCTTTAGCATATTACATCTGTTCATGTACTTCTCACCCTGCATAAATTGTTAATATCATTTATTCGCCACACGAAAACTAGTTAGTATTAGGAACAAAACTCTTTTACTGATACGATATAGTAGTAAAATGCACCCATCAAATTAATGAAGAATAAGGAGATTACCGTGAAATGATCATTTTTCAATGACTGCACGAAATCGAAGTCCCAGTTGACAGGCGGGTATTTTCCGGATCGCCTTGCCGGGCTTTGTTCGATTTCCATAACCTCTGTAGAGAAAGAAGAAGTAGAAGAAAGAGGAGCAGAAGAAGCTTGGCAAACTGAGACTAGGTTTCTTAAAGAGGGTGATGTTTTTATGTTGATTCCTCCATGTCTTAGTCCCAAGGGAATGGTTGCTTGGCCCATTAGGGAAGCCATTAATGGAGAATGGAGATCAGTAAATTGTTCTTATTTGGCTGGCTGCAATGGAATGGTGGGAGTATTACTCTATCTAACCATATATATATAGAAGGAAAAAAGATACAACATTAATTTAAATATAATAGCAATCAAAGGCACGTAACTGTATAATTTATAATTAACTCCTCATCGCATTACATCGCGTCACATATATAACCGCTTCATGCAAATTTTTGGCAGGGATGGAGAGGGAAAGAACGAAGTTGGGGAGCCACCTGCAGAGTCCTGTCAGTCTGCGCTCTAAATAGGCAGAACTGACAGAGGTAGGTATCGAACCCCCAACCTCTGGGTGACTCACTATACGTTACAACCGCTGGAGGACTGATTCGTTCCTTACATGGAATATAGTTGATTTGAAGCAGTCCAAGCCATCAAAGATTCAAAAAAAAAAAAAAAGAGTACAGCTCAAGAAAATATCTAAGGATATTAAATTTTTATATAGTTTTATAACTTAGGGCCTGTTCTTTTTGTTCTGTTTTGAAAACGGTTTTGGTTTCAACAGTAAATTTAATATATTTTAATCATATTTCATCATTTCCAATACAACTTTTTATTATTCAGCATTTACTTTTTATATTCAATACAGTTTTTACATTATAAAATTATTTTCCAAAACTTATTTTCAAAATCGTTTTCAAAATGATGAAAAAGAATATGCCCTTATTGTATTATTAGTTTGAGACGGGCCGAGAATCACGTTGCAGGTCCATCACTTTATTTTGATTGCTTGATGCATGCATCATCCACTTCTTCATGGAAACACGTTTTTTATCCTTTTTTTGTTTTTTTGTTTTTTTTTTTTGGTTTTTTGAGGCAAAACACGTTGTTCTTAATTTCTCTTTCTAATAATGAATCTTGCAGCTTTTCTTTTGATCACTTATTAGGCTATGTTTGTTTCATTTGACTTTTCTTGTAGAAAAAAATTTCAGCTTAATCTATATTCAAATAACTTTAATTTCCTCTCGATTAAATTTTTTTAAATTTTCTCTAAAATTACGTTCACATTATGCGTTGAAAGATACACATCTCAACTAATTCATCATAATTTTTCATAGGAAGTGATGTAGCATGCATTCATTGGTCAGTAATGTGATAATAATAATTATTTTATATAAACGTAACCAATGAATTCATACCACAATTATTACACCATTTATTCTCTTTTCTACACATTATTCCAAAAATTTTCTCTCAAAAAATAAAAATTTCCTATTCAGGGTTCAATCCAAACGAGCCTTATTTACTGTTGCGGCCTCTGATATTAATTAGGGAGATGATGTTGACTGTATATTACTATCTCGATTCCATTAGAAAGTCATCTTTCAAAAAGTTGCTGAAGTTTCAAGTTTAGCCTATGGCGTATCACATATTAAGTTAAACTTTTAGTGTATCTAGTTTAATCTCTCATGTATCGCAATTACGAATTTAGCTGCTGAACTATCATGTATCGAGATTAGTGTCTGATGTATGCGTATTGAGTTTAGACTCTGTTGTATTACGATTATGGATTTAAATGTTAAAATATCACATATAAAAACTTTACTTATTATGTATCGTGTATTGAGATTAACTCTAGTGACTCGAGGTTATGTTGAAAGACAAAGTACTCAGCTCTCATTCTTCCAGGTGTTTTCATGTACTTGTATGATGTATCCAAAGTCAAAATTACCTACCAATATCTATTTGGGAGTATAAAATCCAATTAAATAATAAAATATTTTATTAATAAAATCCAAGTTCAATACTATTTTATTCAGACGTTTTCTCTGAATGATACTACTCATCTAATTATAGTAAATCTATAACAGTATAAAGGAGTCGGAAAACCTAATGTTTCTAATTGAAGAAATTCCAACTTAATACAAACGAATAATGATGATTTGAAATTAAAAGTAACTGTGTAAGGACTTTATTTATTTATTTATTATTATTAATCACCTAAAAGGGGTCTACGGAAAAAAATTTCTGCAGCGATTTAAAATGAATACATAGTTTTTTTTTAACAATTAAATATATATAGAAATTTTTTTTACTATTAGAATGTACTACTAAAAAAAGAAAAGAGGGGGTTGGAGGCGTTCTGGAACACCCCCCCCCCCCCCCCCCCCCCCCCCCCCCCCCCCCCGGATCCCTTCAATGCCGGGAAGATGTCGTTTGATTGAAAACCACAAAATACATTTTGCACCCTTGAAGAATGTCTTGTGATTTCGAATAAGTCATTGATTAAAAAGACCATGGTATACACTTGTAACTAAATTTAGATTAACAATATTTCTACTCAAACATAGCAGTTCCTAAGCTATGATGTCAATATTTATACTATCTTTGCTTCAAGAATTCATTGCATCATTCAGAAGTGCCTGGGCATGCATAAATATATGGTGTTGGTCACTACTTGACCAATGGCAGAGTAAAAAAATAATATCTCAATGATATAATATATATTTGCTCAAAATAATAAAAATTAAAATATGAACATTAAAGTTCTAATCTCACAATTATAAAGGCTTTAAAATACTATATAAAATTCACTTACGTTATCAAGTGTCATAAAGAAGCACCATCTGTATTTTGTTTGAATCCATATTTTGCCAAATTCACATTTAAAAGCATTAATATATTCAAAATCTCTAACTTTCCTAATTAAAACTTCATCTCTAGTTTTCCTAATTTCATTTTTAATCAAGAATAATTATAATAAAATATAATTTTTTAAAATTGAACTAAACATCCCAAGTAATTTATAAATTAAAAAAAAAAAAAACTTTGTATAAGGGATCCGGTAAAATTTACACCATCCTCGTTCGTACACGTGTATTTATAAGGGGGGGGGGGGGGGGGGGGGGACCAAGGCCAACTCCGACCCCACTCTGTTTCCGCCCATGTGCGATTTTTCTCTATCATTGAAGACATATACATGAATTATTAGCCTTTATAGTTTATATTGAGAAATTGTCATGTTATAAACCCAGTTTTAAAAATTTAAAGTTGAGTTTGTGAGTAAATTATGGGCTCCAGTCCACGGTGAGTGCAGCTGATATTGATATTGATATTGAAATCCAATCGTTGTCCAGGTAGTCTTGTAGGGTGGGGGTATAGCCACTCCTATACCATTTTGCTTCTTTTAAATAGGATTTGCATAAATCAGCCCACAAAACTAGTCGAAGCGACAATAATTAATATTAGTACAAAAGAAGAAGGTTAAATCGCTTCCTTCGACCCTTAATTTGACCAGTTGTACGTTGTCCCGCTTTGATCTTTCAAAAGTCTTATTTTTCGTCTTTGAACTTCAAAAATAGTTCCAAATTCAAATTTAGATAGCATTTGAGCTGTTTTCGGCAAGCTCATGAGCTATATGAGGCTAATTTAAAGGGTTTTTTTTTTTTTTTTTTTTTTTCCTTCATTCGTTGCCCTGTTAATGTGTGTGAATCTAAAGTATCAACCGGAAACAGCTCAAATGTAATAGGAATTTGAGTTTCAAACAATTAAAAACTATTTTTAGACTTAAGGAATGAGAATGAGACTTTTTAAAGTTGATTGACCAAAATTAGACAACAATCCAAATTAAGCGACAAATCAACCAAAAAGAAAATTGTCATCTCTAGTTTCCTGATCAGTAGATTGAAAAAACTGAATGGAGGAATGGGAAAAAAATAAATAAATAAAAAATTGAATCATGCCCTTGGCAACAAAATGTACATTACCGCTTTCCTGAGGTCATTTCATTTGTGGCGTTGTAAAGTGCCAAATAGCAAATCTTCATGTAGTCTGGAAGATCGGCCATTATACTTCCATTCCATCTGAAATGTTAATCAGACAAACCGATAGTGAACTCTTACGTGTTTTTAATATTGGTTTGGACACCTGCCTGCCTGTGGTGTAGGTTGGAGACACTTGCGCCGGCCTTTGGCTCCTCAACCTCCGCCTGCCTGGTTATGGCGGAGGTTTGGAGCGGGTTGAAAGGTGACCCATTTCATTCTTTTTCTTTTGACAGTGCCCCTTTCTTTTTTAAAATAAAAAATAAAATAAATGTGATAAACTGTTTTGTGGGTGTAGAGACTTTCTTTGTACTTTTGGCTTTAAGTGATTAATGCATTTAGTAAAATGATTACTACAAATAACAAGACCCAAAAATAATAGCAAAAACATATTTGACATGATAATGCCGTGGGGCAATAGGAGAGTTATTCTCTTAATTTGTGTTTTCTTTTCTATATAGTAAGATATATATATATCATTTACTTTTCAACAGCCTTAGTAAAAGGTTCCAATTCGTCCAAAGTGCCATTAACATCATAAACGTCATCTATTGCTGTTATCCACATTCAGGCTCATACTTCACTCCTATTGTCCAAAGGAAATTCTCCAACAATCTATGCCTAGAGAAATCCAGCTTCCTTCCCAGACATGTACTCTCCCACCACCTGTTCATATGAAAATCCTCTTCAATTTTACTCGAAAAGAAATCATAAATGGAAGCGACGATGAATGTGTTTATTAGCATATTGTTACTTATATGATTATGTGTTTTTCACGACTAATCCGCATTCAAAACCTGCGAAAATGACTTATATTTAACTGGTGTACCTTAAATTTCATAGTTTTTGAAAACATTACTATTTTATCAGGACAAATGGAGTATTTCAAGATTAAAAACTTGAAATCCAAACCTTGAGGAACCTTTGAGGTCTGCCTAATGTGTTGCTTGGACAATATTAAAAGGGTGAAATGCACCAAATACCACATAACTATCGACTTTTGCAAAAACACCACTTTCCTTTAAAAACTCCAATTACAAGCACTTTACTTTCAAAATGTGCCCAATACCACTCTGTTAGTCAATTATGTTAAGTGGCTAACAGTAAAAAAAAGACAGGGGCAAAACCATCATTTCACATGTGTGTCACTGTTCATCGTCTTCTCCGATGAACAGTTCCGGCACTGTTCATTTGCTGGAACTGTTCATTGGCATTTTTTTTTTTCTTCTTCTTCTTCTGATGAAGACCCAATTAAATCAGGTCTTCTTCTTCTTCTTCTTTTGGGTCTTCATTGGGTCCAATTTGGGTCTTCATCGGAGGAGGAAGAAGAAAAAAAAAAAAAAAAATTTGCGGATGAACAGTTCCGGCTGATGAACAATGCCTCAAGTGTGAAATGACGATTTTGCCCCTGTCTTTTTTTGACCGTTAGTCACTTAACGGAATTGACTAACAGAGTGGTACTGGGCGCACGTTTTGAAAGTAAAGTGCTCCTAATTTGAATTTTTAAAGGAAAGTAGTGTTTTTTGCAAAAGTCGATAGTTATGTGGTATTTAGTGCATTTCACCCATATTAAAATCGATTTTGCGAATTCAAGCAAAATCGGAGTCTTGTTTAGCCTTTTCTCGTACAGATCGATGAACCACCTCGCCTCCACCCTTGGCACTCTCCAGTGCAATAGAAGCTCCATGGCATGCTGCACTAACAGAGCAAGTTCAGGGTCTGAAATTCCCATATTCTGCAAATCTTTCGCTTGCGGATTCCAAAGTGCTTTCATTTTCTGTAAAGAAGGTAGGAGGCTTCATACAATTGGAGTATCCCTTTTATGTTCTTGCAAAGATTCGCCTTAAAATTCCCTTTCTCATCCTTGAAACAATCAAAGACCTTTGAAACCGGGCGAAATCATCATAGGTGAATAATATTATCGAAAATAGCTCAAATATGATCAGAATTTGGGCGTGAGACCATTTTGGAACAAAATTTAAAATTAAGGGACGAAAATGAAATAATTTCAAGTTAAGGATTAAAAAGAGGCAATAGTCAGACTTTATGGACCAATGAAGTGATTTAACCTATTACTTAATCGCTCATCTATCAGTTTGAGATTTTCATTTCTCCACAATAATTACCTAGATATTTTCAACACTTTCACAGTTTCATTATAAGATTTTTTAAAAAAAAAAAAAAAAAAAATCTCTAATCATGTACTCTTCCGAATTCCATCCCATTAAAAGATCGTCACGTACACCACTCTTTCAAAAAGGCAGACGGAGTAAATTTTAGGTAGGAAAGTGAACGGAAAAGGCAAAGAATTAATATGCATGCACCTTGGTTGGGACACATGAAAACCATGTTGCATATAAGTCTTCCCCATCGGATAGACTTCTGCAATACTTGAACACACTATTATGCTTGTGCAATCCATTTAACATACACTTAATTCTGTCCTTGAAGTGATAGCACACTCTTTCAAAAAGGCAGACGGAGTAAATTTTAGGTAGGAAAGTGTACGGAAAAGGCAAAGAATTAGGGGCATGATATTTGTAGCGACGGTTTCGATATTTACAGCGACATTTTTTGTGAAAAGACCGAAATACCCCAAACACTTAAAAAAAGAAAAAAAAAAAAAAACCAAAGTACCGGCGACATTTTTGGCCCCCCCCACTTTCTTATTTGCAGTAACCACCGGACAGATCTTCCCCATTCCGGTAAAAAATTTCACAATTTTGACAAAACTACTAATTAATTCGGGCATAATACAAGTAAAATAATTAATAAAACTACATAAAAAATGAAAAAAAAAAAACCAAAGTGTCGCCGGCGACATTTTTGGGCCAAAGTGTCGCTGGTCGCCGGCGACATTTTTGGGCCAAAGTGTCGCCTGTCGCCGGCGACACTTTTGGTCCCCCCCCCCCCCCCCCCCCCCCCCCCCCACTTTCTTATTTGCAGTAACCACCGGGCAGATCTTCCCCATTCCGGTAAAAAATTTCACAATTTTGACAAAACTACTAATAAATTCTGATATAATACAACTAAAATAATTAATAAAACTTTTTTTAAAATTTTTTTCCCCAAGGGCATTTCAGTCTTTTCACAAGAAAATGTCGCTGCAAATATCGAAACCGTCGCTGCAAATATCAATTCCGAAGAATTAATATGCATGCACCTTGGTTGGGACACATGAAAACCATGTTGCGTATAAGTCTTCTCCATCGGATAGACTTCTGCAATACTTGAACACACTATTATGCTTGTGCAATCCATTTAAAATGCACTTAATTCTGTCCTTGAAGTGATAGCACACTCTTTCAAAAAGGCAGACGGAGTAAATTTTAGGTAGGAAAGTGTACGGAAAAGGCAAAGAATTAATATGCATGCACCTTGGTTGGGACACATGAAAACCATGTTGCGTATAAGTCTTCCCCATCGGATAGACTTCTGCAATACTTGAACACACTATTATGCTTGTGCAATCCATTTAACATACACTTAATTCTGTCCTTGAAGTGATAGCACACTCCAAGCCTCTGCAAATCGTCAACCAATTCCTACTGATTTCGCGGCTCGGAGTCCTCAAAATCGAGCATTCTTCTCACTTTTTCCTTGGGAAAAATCAAATCTCTTCATGTACCTCTCACCCTACATCATGAATTGTTTATAAATTAATCTCCGGCCTATACATATAAAATTTTCATACTCCCTCTGTCTTAATGGAAGAGTCACGAGGTACAGTTTTTATAGGGACAAAGGGAGTATGAAATTTGATCGCGGAATTCCTCAACAAGGAAAGTTAATCAAGAATAAGCAAAAAGATTACAGTGAATTCATTTCTCAATGACTGCAGGTAATCAAAATCCCAATGGAGAGGAGGGTAGTTTCACTACTACAAAATGGACTTTCTACGGTGGTGCTTCAACGGCGGAAAGACCAAAACCGCCATTAAAAACAAAGTACGGACTTTCTACGGCGGTTAGAAATAAACCGCCGTAGAAAGTATAAAACCGCCGTAGAAAGGTGACTTTCTACGGCGGTTTTATTTATAATCACCGTAGAAAGTCCCCTTTTTGCGGGGGTTTTAGAAAACCGCCGTAGAAAGTCCCTTTCCAGACGGTTGTATTTCTAACCGCCGTATAATTAATAAATATGATGAATTTTACTATAAAAATTAATAAATAGTAAAGTACATATTTATTATTAAATTTAAAAAAATTTTGGGGTTAATTTACAAAAAAAGAAAAACTAGAAATTAATAGGAATAGAGGAATGGGCGGGAATTCACAATTACGGGCTTTCTACAGCGATTTATTAAAACCGTCGTAGAAATGGACTTTCTAGGGCGGTTGTAATTAAAACCGCCATAGAAAGTTACTTTCTATGGCGTTTTCTTCATAACCGCCATAGAAAGTTACTTTCTATGGCGGTTTTAATTAAAGCCGCCGAAGAAAGTCCATAGAAACTTGATTTTGTTTGAATTTTAAGGGTTTCCCTTTGTTTCCATCTCCAGCTAGCCGCGGCTTCCCCCTGTTTCCATCTCCAGCTAGCCGCGGCTTCCCCCTGTTTCCATCTCCAACAAACCGAAGAGTTCTCTCGTTGCCGACTCCCATCCTCTCTCCGTCGGTTTTTTTCTCTTGTCTTCCCCCGAAACCGTTCTTCCGGCGGCGTTGATAACAAGATCTGCCGTCACCCAACTCCGGAGATGGTTTCTTAATCGGCCATCACCCACCACTTGGAGTTAATCTCCCATCATAATTTCACCACAATCGGTCCTTGTTGTGGGCTTCAAATCATAAAAAAGGTAAAATCGAATAGTTTCAACTTTATTTAAACTTTACAAATTTTATTGTTACTTGATTATTGTGATAGGCCTAGGATTTATTATTAGTGTTAAATTCGGATTTGGTGAGATGATGAATGATTAAATTTGGATTTGATTAGTGTTATATCGGTGATTATTTTATTGTTCTTGCTGTAAATGATTAAATTAATTAGAATTTGATGGAGGCACGCAAAAATTTTGTGAAGTTTGGCGGTTGTTCGGTTTATTAACATGGAAGTTTTTGATATATATATTTTGAATAAAGTTGAAATATATATATATATATATCAAAACCTTTCTAAGGCTGTTCTTGCTGTTTTTGATATATATTTTTTGAATGTAGAGAAAAAAATGAAATATTAATTTTTTTTTTACAAATTTGGTACTTTCTACGGCGGTTCGCTTAGGAACCGTCGTAGAAAGTTCTACGGCGGTTCCTAAGCGAACCGCCGTAGAAAGTCCGTAAACTTTCTACGGCTGCCAGATAGATGGCGGTTCAAAAATGCCGAAAACCGCCGTTAAAAGCCCTAAAAAAACACCATTAAAAGTCATTTTTGTAGTAGTGTTTCCAGATCGCCTTGGCTGAATCTGATCATATTTTTTGATTTCTCTAACTTTCAAAGGCGAAAAAGTAGTAGAAAAAACGGGAGCAGAAACTTGGCGATTAGTAGAGACTATAATACTTAAAGAAGGTAACATTTCTGGGACGTTGATTCCAGGTCTTAGTCCCAAACTAATACTACTTGTTTGGCCACTCAGATTAGCCATTTATTGGAGTATATGCAAAATGCTTGCTTATTATGTCAGAAGTATATATAAATAAGCTAATAGTATTCGTACGTTTTATGAATACTTTACGTGCTAAAAGGGGCGTTTTCATTGCTCCAACAATGTTGGATCATTGTCACCTTTTCTGTTGGAAAAAATAAGAGAAGGTGCAAGATGGTTGTGTATAAGTTTATATATTTGACTTCAAATCGTGTACAAGACACTTTTCTTAAGGCTTAATTCATCAATTATAATGTGCAATAGTATTCAAGATGAATTTCCTTTGGGATAAGATGAAGTTGAAAGAGTGAACTCTTGCACTAAGTTCCTCAATCCCCTAAGACAAGAGCACAGAGAGCAGAGATTTTCTGATTCTTAATGATCTGAATTCTGCAGCATCCAAACCCCAAGATGACCCATTTATAGAGTTCATGGCATCCTTTCAGATGTTATGAAAGGTTATTAACTTGTTTGAGTTATGACTGTTCAAGCGAAAGGTTGCATCCAATTAGTTCTCAAAAGTTGCAACTTATAAGTTGTAACTTCATGTTGTGTCGTTTCAGCCAAATGCCTATTCGATTACATTTCCTACAACTTTCTAAGGATTGAAAAATCATTTTTCTCACAATCCCCCGCCATGTTTCAATACTTTGAAATTATTCTTGGATCACTGAAAATCACTGATAAATTGTGCGTCAATAATGGTGTCTTTCGATTGAACCACTATCTTAGTGAAAGTTATTTATAACTCATTGATATCATTTGGTAGACAAGTTTTGAACCAAATGACTATTTAACAAGCCACGTAAACTCTCACACACAATTTCACACTGTATCTCAATTGCCATTTGTATGATAATTTGGTCTTGTATCCATATCCTCTCATGAGTATTTCCAAGGTTAAGTCCAAAACCTTAGTGGATGCCAGAAATCCAATACCCATATAGGCAAGCTCTCAATGCCCCCGCCATTAGTAGCATTATCCGAAACTTATTAAGAACTCAACGTTCAACCTTCTTTAACTACCAGGAATACCAACACTACCACCATTGGGATCATTTTGTAGTGTTCAAATCACTTAGCCAATGTAGTTTGACTCATTGAATTCAAGACTAGTCGTTGTAACTAGCGTTAAATTGAGGTTCCATTGTGAGTGATTTTAGTAATTGGACTTCAATCCCATGTCTTTTGATGTTGCTAACACCAAATCTCCTGTAAGTGTCCTTTTATTAAAGGATCAATATATTTCCTTTTGATCGTACCAAATTAATAGTTATCATAGTATTGATGATCAAATACCTCGCCATGCTATATATGTCATGGTCCAATAATTGGTACTTTCCAATTATTGTCTCATTTTTCTTCAAACCATTTTTCGATCCATTTAGGCGCTGAGGTGAATTTGTTCTTTGTTAAAATAGCAACTCTTGATTCGAATCAATAGGTTCTATTCTCAAAATGGTAGACCTTGCTATTTTGTGCATATCTTAAGAAAATGCACTTGACACCTCTTTTACCCAAATTCATTTAACAGGTTTCAAGAACCTTTGCAATGGTTCTACAACCCAAACTCTTAAATGATTAAGGTTTGGTTTCTTTTGTACAAAAACTCATAAGATGTAGTTGAATAAAAGACATGTAATACATTGTTAATAACAACTTCACCCCATGTCATGTTTCATGCATGGGATTCAGAAAAATCCTCTATTATACTACTCACCATCAAGGCAAGTTTTTGAGCATATAATCATAATCTTTTATGTAAGTTCAATTGCATTTTTATATATCTAAAAGCATGCAATGCTCGATATTTAAAATGCAACAAAAACTAAATTTCATAAAACTTGTGCAATCATCAATACATCTCACATGTTATTGATATCATTATAAAGATGGTGTATTATAAAAGTGATAAAGATCGATCACTATGTACAAAATCAATAAATAACATCTGACTTGTTAGTCTTTCTTCCAATTTCTAAAATGAATTCCTTATGTTGGCTTGTATGCATGTTTCACATTTCTCTTCATTATTTGAAACATATCCATTATTTGTAATTAACATGTCAAAAGTTTAACATGCCATAAAATTGTGCAAACCTCAAACAAATAATACTGCTAATTTTCTGATGTATGACATTTAAGTTGATGATCCAATGATATTACGAACGAAACATTAATGCACACATGGTTGAACCAGAATCAATCCATCAAGTAAGGTCTTCCTCCATGATTGTCAATTCATAAATCATTGCCACGAGACCTTTACTTTCATTATTGTTTGAAGAATTATCTCACATGCACTTGTACTTGTAGTGCCCTTCCATTTTGCAATTGATGGAAGCATTTTGTTTTCTTCCTTGAGTCTCAAGGGCAATCTCATCATTTCTATGTTTGAAATCCCTTTTAAAATCATTGAATGATTGTTGGATTTTGTCAACCCATGATCACACAGTGTAGACTCATTCATTTTTGTACTATGTTTGTTAAAGTGATTTTAACACTTTATTTTTCAGCCCATTATCCCATGATAGATTTACCATCAACCATTTTGCAGTAGAAAATATTAGAGACAAGAAATTTCTTACTTATTAAGTTTCACTTATGTACCTTTCCTTGTGTCTTCTGTAACTTTCATCATTTGTATCCCATATTTTCTTGTTGCGAAAGTCATTCAAAGACTCTTCATCATCACTTGTTGTAGGCTTTGGAGTCGAAAGTGCATATACAACTTTGAGAGCCATTAGTAGGAAATGACCATCTTCATCCAACAAATAAAGATTCCTCCATTGAAGTGCTCAACTTTCACGAAATTGGAAGCCAAATATTGCACAGAACCCAGCCATCTTAAGTGACTAATTAAGCCTTAAGACTGTTGGAAAAAATAAGAGAAAAGATGACTGTGTATAAGTTTATATATTTAACTTCAAATCGTGTACAAGACACTTTCCTTAAGGCTTAATTCGTCCATTATAATGTGCAATAGTATTCAAGACGAATTTCTTTTGGGATAAGATGAAGTTGAAAGAGTGAGCTCTTGCACTAAGTTCCTCAATCCCCTAAGACAAGAGCACAGAGAGCAGAGATTTTCTGATTCTTGATGATCTGAATTCTGCAGCATCCAAACCCCAAGATGACCCATTTATGGAGTTCATGGCATCCTTTCAAATGTTATGAAAGGTTATCAACTTGTTTGAGTTATGACTGTTCAAGCAAAAGGTTGCATCCAATTAGTTCTCAAAAGTTGCAACTTATAAGTTGTAACTTCATGTTGTGCCGTTTTAGCCAAATGCCTATTCGATCACATTTCCTGCAACTTTCTAAGGATTGAAAAATCCTTTTCTCACATTTTCTTTATGAGATGGGTGTTCATCACAATACACCACGTTCAACGATCTGCGACCACACAAAATTACTGGCTTTGCGCTCCCAAGCGAACTCTGCAATGCCGGCGTCACCAATTTATGTGAGAGGTGACGAACTGGCTATATCCCTCAAGGGAACTAGTGAGGGAGAAGATAGAGCTCTAAGTTCATTTATATCATGGAAAAATTTGTATCTAACATGCTTGGATGGTTCTTCTTAACAGATGTGAGTAGCGAGTTTAGGCTTAAAAGTATCGTGTATGGCTTATAGTCTATGATGTATCAAGTGCTTATGTATCGTCTATTCTTAGAAAGAAACCTTTTTTTCGACTGTAGTAAAAAAAAATAATAATCGATTGTAAGAGTTGAAATATTGTATATCGCATATTACTCTCATGTATCGAGTTTAACTTCTGATTATCAATTATTTTAATATTAAAAAAGGTAAAGAAAAAAGTACATAAGAATCGATTTTGAGGGTTAAAGTATCATTTATATTTTTTAATATAAAAAAATATCGTCTGTAATGAAAAAAAACGAATATCGACTTTTCAAGTGAACGATTATGGCACTCGTTTCCAATCACAAATATGTATATGAGCCATCATATTCACTTAGCCCACAACGAATGAAACTTGTATTCCCAAATTTAATTACTCCTTGATTAATTATTAGGGCATCCTTGAACGGTTCAATCTTTTCTTTTTTTTTTTTCTTAGCAAGAAATATCCTTTAAAACAGATTCATACACGAGATCATAGCTATGTGTACGAGCGAATGAATATCAAATTTCTGTTTAATGGATAACTCTCTGGAAGAGTAATACGAGTATTACTTTGTATAATAAAGAGTGAACTGTCAAAAATGTCACTATACTTTTCCAAAATCTCTCGTTTGGTCACTAAACTTTTTTTTCCCCAGGAATATCATCGTAGTTTTAAAAAGTTGCCAAAAATATCAATTTGGAGGTAGTTAACGTTAGTCAAGACGGAAGCCATTCACGCACGTTTCGTGTGCATATTTCCAAGGGTATTTTTGTCCCAAACTTAATTCTTTCCTGCATACTTCAGCAGGGACTTTAAAGAAAAAAAGAAAAATGCAGGGACTAAGAAAAAAGAAATTCAACAGCAACAACAATGCCTACAGCAGAGCCTGTGGTTAGCTTTGATTTTGAATATTTGGCCATGGCTTGTGTGAAGTAGATGCTGCGGGTGCTGGTGAGGATGGCAGAGGGGTACTTGGTGGTGGAGATTGAGGGAAGAGTGGTGGAGATTTCAGCCCAAAAATAAGGAAAAAAAAAAAAAAAAGGCAACCTGGAAGACGACGACGACGAGGGAGAAGGACGAAGGAAG
The DNA here is from genome assembly GCA_016801395.1 of Leptodermis oblonga. Classification (NCBI taxonomy): domain Eukaryota; kingdom Viridiplantae; phylum Streptophyta; class Magnoliopsida; order Gentianales; family Rubiaceae; genus Leptodermis; species Leptodermis oblonga. The sequence goes on from CM028755.1 coordinate 6,252,748, forward strand.
CAGGGAGGAGGGAGAAATTGCAGAGCGAACGGTGGTGGGGAGACGATAAAGAAAAGAGAGAAAAAAAAAAAAAAAAAAAAGGGAGAAGGATGATGACGATGAACAGTATTTTTTAAAAATTTATCTGCGCATTTTCCTTCAACCCACCTCGTTTTTTTTTTTTCCTTGAACTGGATAGTTGTTCCCATGGCACAATACTACGCTTATGTCTCCAAGAAATAAATGGTTTATGTGTTTCGGAGACCTTATTGTTGTTCAGCTCCTAGTTGAGCAAAAGAGGAAAGAAAATACTTAATGTACAAATGGTGTCGCGAAACTTTGACCGATGAGTTATTTCAAGAGCGAAAATGAAGTGAATTTTTCTTTTTTGAAGTCAATTCTTTTCCCCTGCCTCTGCTTTTCTGGGATACTATGTACATAACTTGTAGGCTAGTACTTCTTGTCCAGAAAGAATGGCGAAAGTAGATATTTTTATGTTCGGAATCTGGACTTTATCGGAGTAAGATCATTTACATTCTTGGTAGAAAGTTCTAAATGATTGCAGACATATACTTTAAAGAATGTGGATTCCTAGATGTTGAATAAATAGTTTTCTGCATACACTATCTTTGCAGAATATGGAAATGGAATGGAAGAAGTGGCTTTTTATTAAAACTTGAGTTTCAGAAAATACGGCATTTGGTTGGCAAAGGATGGATCAGAATACTTCCCAGTGAAAATTTGGGATGCCACAAAATGGTTTGTAGCTTCTGTGCAATGAATTCCATCCCAGTTCACATATTCGCTCCTGTTCAAGGGGGGAAGGGGGGGGGGGGGGGGGGGGGGGGGTGGGGAAGAAAAAGCAAACGAGGAGGGTTGAAGGAAAATGCGCAGATAAATTTTTTTTAAAGTAATGTTCATTGTCTTCTTCCTTCTTCCTTTTTTTTTTTTTTTTTTTTCCTCTTTTCTTTGTCATTTCCCCGCCGCCGTTCACTCTGCAATTTCTCCCTGCTTCCGCCGTCTTCGCATCGTCCTTCTCCCTCCCGTCTTCGCGTCATAGTCATCTTCTGGGTTGCTTTTTTTTTTTTTTTTTGGTCGGAAATCTCCACCATCAAGTACCCCTCTGCCATCCTCACCAGCACCCACAGCATCTACTTCACACAGGCCATGGCCAAATATTCCAAATCAAAGCTAATCACAGGCTCCGCTGTAGGCATTGCTGTTGCTGTTGAATTTCTTTTTTTTAGTCCCTGCATTTTTCTTTTTTTCTTTAAAATCCCTGCTGAAGTATGGAGGAAAGAATTAAGTTTGGAACAAAAATGCCCTTGGAAATATGCACGTGAAAGGCTTCCATCTGGACTAACGTTGACTAACTCCAAATTGACATTTCTGGTAACTTTTTAAAAGTATGGTGACATTCTTGGGGGAAAAAAAAAAGTTTAGTGACCAAACGAAAAATTCTGAAAAAATATAGTGACATTTTTAGCAGTCCACTCTATAATAAAATACTCTTGTGGTTTGAAAAAAGAAGAAAAAAAAAAAAAAAAAAACCAAAGATACTCTTGTGGTTTGAAAAAAGAAGAAAACTTGAAAGCCACTATCCTAATGAAACAAAGAGAGTATAACAACATGTTCCTCGTTGGGATCTCTTTAAGATGGATGTAAAAAAATTCCTTTCTTTTCATTAATGCCTACCTTTCCGAGGCCTGGCTATGATCATCCACCAAACACAGTATGCCGTACCAAAAAGCGCTCTGTGACCTCAAACAAGCTCCTAAAAGACTTTCCTAAACCCACCTTAACTAATAGATGTTAGTTAGCTAGGCCTATAACAACAATTTTAACATTTACCCCAAGTTAACAAAGCCATGAGAGAGAGAGAGAGAGAGAGAGAGAGATAAATAAACAAATAAATAAATAAATAAAACAGATGCTTTGTGATTTCCAGAACTTCTTTAAACACTAGATTGAAACTGAAATCCCATAGTTGCAACTTATGGAATGTTATGTTTCAAAAAACATAATCAGCATGCTCTTGTAGGAACCTTTACCCTCAAATCCTCGATCACACACTGGAAAACATAAAAAAAATTTCTTTTATCTCTAAGCTGCAGACATGATACATTCAATTGCCTCCTTACAAATTCCAGTCATTGTAGCCTCAGGTCCATATACCTACAAATCAAGAAAGAATTGATTTGAGATTTCTAACATTAACAAAAAAGTCCGAGGGTCGATCAAGAGTATAGCTAACAACAAAGTGATCCCATGTTAAACACTGTGCAAGAGTAAGATTTCCAGAAATTAATGATCATACTATGACCGACAACCCCAAAAAATAACCGAAAGCATTCACAGTTTTTAATAACAGATTTTGTACCTCAAGGGGAACTCCCAGTTCCTCTCCCAATGCACGCATTCTAGCCAAGCCTGTCTGATAGTTAGGGCCGCCTCTTCGAACATATATGTGCATTCTGGATGCCTTTAGCTTGGATTCCTACAAAATTTGCAAAGAGATGAAGAGAAATGGCCAAACAAACAGTTTGTTACCGAATGTACCAGATAGGGAACTGAAACATTAGATTGATGATGATTTAACTAAACCTTCTCCCTCAGTGCCCGAATTATCCCATTGAAAGTAGCTGCAACATCAGTAAAATTTGCAATACCGCCACCAATAAGTAGAGCTCTCTTGCGGCCATCTGGGTCAGCTGTTGCACACTACCACGGCATGAAGATAGATCGTCAAATACACAAATCAGGAAATGTATACATGAGAGAAGTTAAAAATAAGACAGATGTTTACTTACATCAATGACTACTCGAGCATATTGCAGAACTTCCTCTTCATTTGGAGCTCCACTATATTCGGCATAGTTACCAAGCTCAGATGCATATCCCAAGTCTCCAACCTAGTTTAGTTTCGGTAAGTTCTTAAGATACTGACAATAAAGAAGAGTGCTTTGATTCCAATCACATGCTGAATGGTAAACTACAAAGATATGCTTCGACACTCACTGTATCAGCATATATTACACTTGCACCACCACCAGCCACCATTGTCCAGATTCGTCCTTTTGGATTCAAAACAGTGAACTTTAGAGAAGCACTGGTCTGCAAAGTTTAAATATATCATTAGCCAAAAAAGCCATTTTGCCATGAAACAATTCAATTTTTTAGACCAAACTCAAGTCTGCAATGCTAATATGAAAGCAGACAGATCGCAGACCATTGAAGATATTTATGAATACAGAAAATGGTAATAGAGAATTCACTCCCCTAAGCAATAACATTTAATAAAACTGGTTCTCATTTGAAAAGAATAACTATTCATTTTCCAAAATTGAAGACCTGAATAAGCAGACGTTGCATACAGAATTGGTCAGATTATGATTGATCAGTTTGTTACACCAAAGAAAATAAACCAAATGCAACGCCAAGGCTCTTTTATTTACACTTTGTTTCTTGTTTTGATGGGTTTAAGTCCATTTCTAAGATACTTCCTCAACTCTTAAGGAATGCCCTTTACTAGTCAAGGGGACAATATACAAAGTCATTAAAGCTGTTTCTGCGTTTTAGCCAGATGATTTTGGAATAGCCTCTCTAAGAACACATACGGAATATGCACACCATGCAATGATAACCATGTTTCACAGCAGACAATTACACAGTGCTCATGGGATATTAAAGCCTCATGTAATTGATAAAAGATATATAGCTGGCATACTTTCTCATCCAATTTGTGAATGAAGCTCTCAGTTGGGCTCAAAACTCTTCCAAAAGGTAGAGGGAACTCAATTTCACCCCACCTGAAAAGCAGTATAACAGAAGCACATGATATGTCAAACAGCATAATATCTTCAGATGTCAATATCAAATACTAAAACAACTCTCAAGCATACTTGTTGAAGTTCTTAAATGCAGCCGTGTCATCCAACTCTCCTCGCATGTCCAATGGGTATGGCTCCCCATTAACCAGTGTAAAGGGATTCATCTCAAGAAAACTGAAATCCAGGTCTGTGGCATAATAGAAATAGAAAATTACAATAATTGCAAACTCTCAAGATATCATTAGCTAGGAAACAACCATAAAGGTAAGTCAGAAATGGATAAACAACTTAAATATCTGAATTTTTTTTGCTGCTAGATTTTTTTCTAATGCATATAGAAATTCAGGATCATCTTGTAATCACCGTGTTTATTGTACCTCAGAGACATAAAATCTCCTATACAATAAACTATTATAAGAACCTTTGAAAACCCCAATACCACCAAGACCAGCACACGGTGAGTACCTTGAAACACTGCAAAAACTCCCATTATGAAGTCACCGATCTTCCCTCGTACCTGCAACAAATATGTTGAATCAATTAATGAGTCACAGACAAAATCAAAGCCAGAAGAATCAAAAGCTAAATAATGAGAACATCCGCATGTTCAAGACTGAATATAAGAAAATTTCACCATCAAACACACTGTAAGGTACATCTCTTCTTTATGAAATTATAACTGAAGGAGTTGCAAGTCATGACTTCTATTTAACAGGGTAAAACTACTTGAGGACAAAAATAAATCACTAAAGACCAAGCATCTCAAAAATATGGAGAGATTGCATTACCTGGTGTGTGAAAGTAGATGTTACAAATGTCTAGCATAGATAAAGAAAATTATAATAAAACAAACTGATCAGTTACTCAATGGTGGGAAGTTCTAACAGCTCCTAAAAGGCTAAAAAAGTAATTCTTGACCTGGGTTTGAAAATTTTTGAAGTGAAACCCTATCCTAAAGAACCTAACTTTGACCTCCCTATCACAACCAAATAAGCCATACACAAGCAATTTTATTCAATAGACAAAGCACACCGTGCCATACATTATGAACCTAACTCTAACTACATCTATCAGCAGATTGTAATTTCCTGAATCACCTCTTTTCAGTGGAATTCAAAATTTAGATATTGTAGCATTGTTAGCCAAACTTTGAAACCTTAGGGATAAAGACACATGCATTTTTTCAGAAATAATAGTAGAACTTGAACCCTAGAAAAGCACCACAATAAGTGCAGAGAAACGACAACAATAAAATAAAGTATTAATTCATCTTCAAATGACAGAAACCACTTATAGCGTTCATTTGTCCACTCAGCCTTTAAAACTTTTGTATGTCCTGTCCATTGCATATTCACTCAAAGTACGCTAATGCAGTAAAGTGTATCTTAGCAAGTCACTTATAGAAACACTATAGCTGACTTAATGCTAAACAAACTAGAGCATAGGATGGTCAGAAATATATCAAGACAATTTCCTTGAAATAGTTATTGCTTAATGATATATTTAATTCAAATATATAATAACACACCAAAGACAGAGTACATTCCTAAACAAGACAAACTGGAAAAAAGAAGGAAGAAAACCAAACAATTAAATCTAACCTCCAATGGAAGTGTAGCAATTAGTGGAGCGCATGCCTCCAATGTCATATGTTTTTCAGTTGGAAGAAATACTGTTTTTACCTGTAAAATAGGAAACTTGTTAATTACCAATGGTAATCCAAAGAAACAACAGTTATCATGAAAAAGACTGCAATTAATAAAATAGGAAAGTTCTGCATAAACTAAGAATCAAAACACAGAATCCCACATATCTTCACCTTGTCCCAGTTCTCTTCAATTTCAATACCACCACATTCTGAAAAGCTAATAGTACTGCCTAACCTTTCAGAAACTACGGAGAGGTAATATTCTTGGTCATGTGGAACAAATGGTTCAACAATGAATGTTGTAATTGGTGCCTTGCAACCACCCATCTCAACCTATACAGTATAAATCATCAAACATCTGCATTAGACTGAAACAAAATAAGAGCATCAAAGTAGTGAAAATTTCAGTTTCCCATTTACCTCCACACCGAGGCGAGCTTTAACAAACTCAGCAACTTCTGCTAGATCCAAATTTAAAGCTACCAAACCACTCTTCCCACGCTTCCCAAATAACATATCAGGTTTGACAACCAACTTTGTAGACGAAAGCCATGGTTCATTGTTTGTCAACTCAGCAAAGTCCGTAGATGCATTCACCTAGAATTAATTTTCATATTGAGAAAAATTTTGATACAGCTAAAATAAATTGCACCTTAAAATTATAAAAAAGGTAGGTAAAGGATTGTGTTAGACTAGGAAAATATTAAAACTTTTTTCCATTAGGCAAAAGTCAAAACTAGAGAGAGAAATGGATACAATGAGTTGCACACATCAATAAGCTCCACATAATGATCCGAAAACATAGGGTGAAATCCATTACAATTGGTTAGCTTCATCTAGTAAACTCAAACACTTATTATACCCATTTCTTGAACCATCACTTGAAGCTAGTACGCGTGGATTTCATTGCCAGAAGAAACTTGATAATTTTGGAATGGTTACAATGGTATATGTACATACACCGAAAAAGTATTTAATTGTAAATCAAAACTGAACTCATTTATGGAAGATTTCAACTATTAGGATTAACATTCCAGCTCTTCCTTCTCTACAGAAGCTTCAGCTGCTATCTCAACCGAGGACAGGGCTAAATTTCTGCTCTTTATCCTTTTCCTAAATGATTGATCATCAGCGTGCTTTTTCTTTCCATCATTATTCAACTTCTTCTCCAAACAGATAAACCTTTTAGATAATGTGCGCCAGCAGTTAAGCCTAAAAGAATACTACTTTACATGTAATATCACGAGACAACAATATATGATTGGCCAAAGATACTTGAATCCTAAAAGTAACTGCAGAAGTAGCATAGTCGGTGATCACAAAATCAAAGAGCCCAAATCAAGTAGAATTATCCATCATTCCTACAAAAACCCGCAAACCCTTTTAAAAAACTGTTCAATCAAACATCAATCACGATCATACACACAAGAAAGATGTGAACTTGGGAATGTTACAAAAAAAATTTTAAAAAACGGATAATGGGATGAATTACTTGAGCGGAGCAGATCTGAAGATCAATTTTAGCAAGTCTTTTCAAGTGCTGCTTGAGAAGCCTCTTGGAATCATACTCTCTGATCTTCTTCCTCGCCATAGAATTATGCAACTCAGAGACAATCCCACAACCTTTACTTTCGAGTGTAAGCCAGAAAACTCTTATGCTTAAGTGCTACAAGATGAAAATTAAGCTTCAAAGGGAAGAAGGGGCAGGTGAGTTTTGTGCTATGGATGAAGAGCGGTAGTTGGATTGGGAGTTGGGAAGAACCCAGTGGCCACTATACTCTGGATGGAGGGGAATTTTGGTTTTTTTTGGTTTGCCTGAAATCGAGTGAATAATTATTACCTTGGCGACTTTATCGATGGGAGATGCTTTGTTTAGTTCCGATGTCAATTCTATTCACAATTCCTTACGTTAACGAAAACAAAAAAGTTACCCTATAGGCTTATGTATTTGGGTACATTACATTTACGTCCCCCAAAATTTGTGAAAACTACCAAAAATTTCCTGAGGTTTCACAAAACTACCATACCTCCTGGATGTTCAAATTTTGGAAAAAAAACTTATATTCATTCTGCCAAATCTGCCAAATGATTCAACATGCACCATTTTCCCTTTAAGAAATATTGCATATTCAATATTTTAAGGTTGAAAGTATCACCTGTCAAACTGTCATACGGTCTGACAGGAGACTATTTTGCCTTTTTAAAAAAAAAATTTGAGTTTAATTTTTTGACTCACAAAGAGATATGTAATTTTACAAAGCAAGAAGGGGATAATTATTACATTATTATTCGGTCTAGAGGGTGTTGGTAATTTCATGAACCCTCAAGGAGTATTAGTAGTTTTTATAAACCTCAACGGAGGTAAATGTAATTTACCCTATGTATTTATAGAACAAACTGTTATTTTGATTTTTTTCTTCTTTAAAGACTATAAATAATAATATTTAAAAAAGACTATAAATTAATATTAAATTGTCTTTACCTAGTTGAAACTCTGAAATTTTATCCATTGCGTGATAAAATAAACTTTTTAAAAAAGAATGGAACTTGTTCACAAAAAAAGATAAATAAAATAAATAATCAATCAAAATAAAAAATAGTTTTTCACAATTATTTTATGACTTTAAAATAACGAATCTACGTCAAGTTTATCTAAAAATCTTTCAAAATAAAAGATGTTTTAGCTAAAAAAATTTATTATATATACAAAATTTCAAGATAAATTATGCATTTTAGATAAAGGTAATAAATATAAGCTGATTTGGTCTTCATTGAAATGGAATTGTCGGAGAATTTGGGTCTTAATTCACTATATATATCTTAAAACATCTTCTAAACGTTAAAAATCCAAATGTCACCAATTAAAAATAGGGTTAATTACTTTTAGTTTCTTTGAAGTTTTTTGAAATTACCAAATGAATCTTGTAGTTTTAGAATGTTGCCAAACGAACCATTAAGTTATCAATTGAACCATTGACTAAATAGTTACATAACAATAAGACCTTGACTATTCCATTAGAAAGGAAAAAAATGCTTACATAAGAAAGAAAATAAAAAGAAACTAATTTGAATTTTACCCAAAATATGTTTGGTTCTATAATAATTTCCAATGCTCTATTTGGATAAGCGAGTTCATTTGTGAAAAAATCGGGTTGTCTTTTAGAAATAAAAATAAAAGTAGGGTTGTCATTTACTTACAGTGTTTTCTGTAAAGTATAATATTATTTGTCAGTTGTATACTAGGGTACTTGCCAAATCCACTATATAAACGTACAATTCTTTGCCAGACTCAGTTTTTTTTCTTTCTATAACCTCGCGGCTACAGTCTTCTCTCCTCTTACTCTCCTTTTACTCTCCTCTTACTCTCCTCTTACTCTCAAGTTGTTAAAGGTACTTACTTTCCTAAATTTTTAGTTTTTTTTTTTCTTTTTTCACTTCTTGACTACTAATTAATAGTTAATCTGTATTCATTTTCATAAATCTTTTGAATACTTCTATAGGTGATAAAATTGAAAGGAGATTCATGGAAGGCCAAGGTCGAAGGGATCCATCTCAAAACAGATCTAGTAGAAACAGAAGATCAAGAATCGGTACTTTTTACAAAAAACACTATGTAGCTTGATACTTGAATTGGATTTGGTCCCTCATTTTAATTGAAACAAGATTCATTTCAGTCTTTAATCTTGCATTTATAGCTTTAATTAATGGTCCTCATTTTATTTCCTTCCAAAACCAAAAAAAAACTTTTTTATCCATTTAGGTACTCTGTGTCTTTATCAGAATTTAGACCCAACAAATTAAGAATCTAGAATCCAAATGTTTGAGCCATCATAAACCCAATTTTATCCAATAAATCACCATCAAATGAGAATCTGTCAAACTTCAAAATGCCACAAAAATTAGTCACAAAATTTCACCCAAAATCCACATTAATGCCCAGGGAGAGAGATTGTTAAGGGATGAGGCGGTGGTTATGGTGACGGTGAGAACATAAGATGGGGATGAGGTTCATAATTCGTTCAGGTTCAGATTTTTGTATTGTTATGAAATTTGAAGTATTTCTTGGTCAACAGAACATGGAGAAGAAAGTTTTGAGGATTAAGCAAAGTGGTCCCACCTCCCATTTAGATCTATTGTCGTGAGGCGGTAGTGGACCTCTTTACAATTTAATAGGGTCAAAAGTGGATCCCACTGAAGTTGTAAGGAGGGCCACTATCGCCTCGCGAGAGTAGATCCTAGCTCGTTCCACCTCTTCTTTTTCTTTTTCTTTTTTTATTTTTAAAGTTGCCCTTTGATTTCTGTCGACCCTGTCGTTAGTTCTTTTAGGACTGAAATTAAACGAAGGACCATTTAAAGCTTTAAATGCAATACAAGGGACTAAAACAAACCTTTTTTTAGGGATGAGGGACCAAATCAAATTGATGAGTCAATAATAATTTGTTTTCTACATTTTCTTAATTTAATGTTTTACTCCTGATATAAAGTCATCAGTTAATTCTTCTTGTTTTTTTTTTGTTGCCGTTTTAGGAGTTAATTTAACTGTTAGGTTTTTTTTTTTTTTTTCCTTTTACTATATTCACTATAAAAATGCTTACATAAGAAAGAAAATAAAAAGAAACTAATTTGAATTTTAATCAGAATCTGTTTGGTTTTATAATCATTTCCAATGCTCTATTTGGACAAATGAATTCATTTGGTAAAAAGTTCATTTGATAATTTAGAAACAATTTGAGGGTGTAAATATAATTTACCCACTACAATATTACCCTAAATCAAATTCTCTTTACAACTTCTATTCCAAAAATAAAATTTCATTTTTCAGCTCAATGTATCTTTAAAAGAAAATATTACTTAAATATCATTACATTTGAAATTTAAATTAAACATCAATTTTTTTTGTTTTATTACTTAAATATCATTACATTTGAAATTTAAATTAAACATCAATTTTTTTTGTTTTCTTCTCATTTCTTAAATGTGGCTATCGTTTACTCTAAAAAATTTAAAAATAAAAAATGGTGTGTCTTTTACTTAACGTTTTCTTAAATATGTAATAGTGTTTGCCAGTTGTATCTTAGAGTATTTTCTGGATCCACTATATAAAGTGTATAGTCCTTATCTGAACTCGATCACAGTCATTTTCTATAAACTCACGGCTATATATAGTTTACTCTCTCGTCTTACTCAAATTATTAAAGGTATCATTTACTTTCCTAATTTTCTAGGTTTTTTTTTTTTTTTTTCCACTTCTTGACAGCTAATTAATAGTTAATATGTGTTCATTTTCACTTCTATAGGTGATCAAACTGAAAGAAGATTCATGGAGGGTCGAGGTCGAGGTAGAGGTCGAAGGAATTCGTCTCAAAACACATCTGGTGGAAACAGAAGATCGCGAAATGGTACTTTTCATTTGAGTAAATACCACTATTGGTCCCATAGCTTGATACTTCGGTTGGATTTGGTCCCTCATTTTAATTTGAAAAAGATTAATTTTACTTACCAATCTTTCATTTATAACTTTAATTAATGGTCCTCATTTTATATCCTTCCAAAACCAAAACAACTTTTTACCCATTTAAGTATTCTATGTCTTTATCACAGTTTCGACCCCCAACAAATCAAGAACTAGCATCCAATTGTTTGAGCTATCAGAAACCCATCAATTTTTACCCAATAAATCACCATCAAATGAGAATATATCAAACCTCAAAATATTATAGAAATTAGTCCAGAAATTCACCAAAAACCCCACTCTTTTTTTTTTTTAAAACAACCCAAAACCCACATTGACAATTGGTAAAGGTGGTTTGGTGACCGGAGAATTAGGTGAAGTTTTACACTTGGAAGTGAAAACATAAGATGGGGATGAGGTTCATTCGTTCAAGTTCAGATTTTTGTATTGTTGAGAAATTTGAAGCATTAATTTCTTAGTCAATAGAACATTGAGAAGAAAGTGTTTAGAATTGAATAAGGTGGTTCCACCTCCCCTTCAAATCTGCTGTCGCGGGATGATAATGGACCTCCTCATAGTTTAAATGGGCTCAAAAGTGGACCTCATTGAAGTTGTGAGAACGAGAACATTCACCTCGCAAGAGTGGATCCCAACTCATTCCACTTCTTTTTCTGTTCGATGTTGTCCTTTGATTTATGTGGGCCCTTAATTAGTTCTCTTAGGATAGAATTAAAACGAAGGACCATTTACTTTTAAAGCTTTAAAAAGGACTAAAACAAACTTTTTTTAAAGATGAGGGACCAAATCAAATTATAAGTCAATAGTAGTACTGTTTTCTAAATTTTCTTGATTTTAATATTTAACTCGAGATATAAATTCATTAGTTACTTTCTTTTTTGTTTGTCTTTTTATGAGTTATTTTAATTGTTGGGTTTTTTTTATCCTGGAGAGAGAGTGAATACATGTGAAGCGATTTTGGTAATAATTGATATTCAGTGTAAAAGTATTTTTAAATTATAAATTTTATTTGAGTTCTATTGATCTATGTACATTTTCTCTTTCAATATATTGTGAATTCATATAACTTGAAACTTTCCTTATGCCCAATCACAACATTGAGTATTTAAATTAAACTTAATTTCACTTTCATAAAAATATAATTGTAAAATAAATGACAACGTTTGAACAGTTGCCGTACATTTTTTTGAATGTCGTAGTGGGATAAAGGTTAGTTGTTGTAGTTGTTGTTATAGTAGTACATTTCTACGTTGATAATTTATTTAAAAGTGAACATTTTTTTGATTGAATATTTTCAATCAAAATGCTATCACTTACAATTTTATTTCATCAATTATACTAATTATAAATCTTCTTTGAACAGCACTGGTGATAAATGAACCTGGCAACAATGCTAACAATAATCAAAGCCCTAACCAATTAGTGCCTGCCCCAAGCGTCAACCGCATCATGAGGAGCATTCTCCCTTTAGATGCACAGATTTCTGAAGATGGTATAAAACTGGTTCAACAATGCACTACAAACTTCATCAAACACATCACAGCTGAAGCAAGGGAGTGTAGCCGCCAAGAATGCCTAGAGACCGTCACTCCCGAGAACGTCCTCGAGGCATTTTCACGGCTAGGGTTCAACAATTATTCTCATACTCTCAGTTTATACCTGAATAGGTATCGCCAGAGTCAAAATCCTTCAACAGTGGTGCGTAGAGTCTCTTCCATGACGCGTGCTACGGATTTTCCAGGTGTTGTGCAACCTTCTTTTCCGCCTTCGGGGCCCCATATGCCTGGCATTAGTACAGCTGTTCCTGGAGTTTACGACAACTACTACAGCCAAAATGTTCAAGATCAACTGGGGTTCTTTGGACAATCCTCAACAAGCCAATACTACCCTTTTGAAGGTGATGCTGGAAGTATCCTTGGCGGATCGAGCGAATCAGCTTCTACTTCTTCATTTGCTCCTTCAGTTTTTGGAGGGTTTGGTTCTACTTAGGTTTGCATTACTTTTTCCATCTAATGCCGATGTTTAGGCAATAGATAAATGGTGTTTCATTCGTACTTGGTGGTTGTTGCAACTGTTTGTTTTCACCTTTATGGATGAAAAAAAATTTTGAAACTATTTCAATATATTTTTGGAAAACTTATCTAGGAGTTGCAGCAAAGGAAAATGATACAGATTATATTCCTTCATGAACTCGGTATTCGGACTAGACATGTTAGCATGGGTCTGACGACGTACACACAACACCATAGCCACACACGCTAGCTCACCATGGCAAAGACAATCAGATTGGCCACGCCCAATGGAACTCTGTTCCACCTTTTGTAACGCATCTTTTAACACGCAATCAAATAAGATAAAACACTTTTCACCTAACAAAAAAAAAAAAAAAAAAAAAGCATAGGAGAAAGAGAAGGAAAAAAACAATAAAAATAAAGAAAATGATAATGAGTAAAAATTCACTAGCTAGAAAAACTTGTATTGAAAAAATTCGATTGACAAGCTATAGTGTCAATATATATAGACTTCGTTATACTAGGAAAATTTTCAAAGGCATCATTATCTTGAAATTTCCTATTTTTTTTTTAACCAACTGTGACGGAAAATTTTTTTTTATTTAAATCTTTGCCTACATATATTTTAAACTAATTAAACACATATATAACTCTTTGACAAATGGAAAAAGTTTGCTAAAATACAAAATTTAGAAAACCAATTACTATTGACTTATCAATTTGATTTGGTCTCTCATCTTTAAAAAAGTTTGTTTCCGTCCCTTATGTTGCAATTAAAAAATTTAAGTGGTCCTTCATTTTATTTAGGCTTCATCACTATTTACATCCCGTGTTATTCTCTTTTGACTACTTACCTCTTTATCCCCCTGACTAAGTCATGTATAATAATCATTGAAAGGATAAAATTACCCCATTAAATGATGACTCCCTGTCCATGTCACCCCCGACCTCTCCGCCACGTCACCTACTTTCAGGAGATCGGGTACTGGCTGGGATTGAACACACGACCCTCTGCTCCCTTACACATGAAATATCCACTAGGCTGCTGATGTTTTCGATATCAATTATAGTTTCCATTAAATTTATCCTTCACTATCTCTTAATTCTCCAAATAAAAGAGCCTAAGGCTCTGTTCTTTTCCATCCAATTTTACAAGAATCATCATTTTTTTCTTCCAAAACTTTAAATTTTAAATTTTGAATAGAAAATTATGTTAATTTTTTATGTAAACCCAAAAACTTTACATAAATTTTTTTTGGTTACATAAAAAAATTTGGGTTTACATAAAAATTTCACTTAATTTTCTATTCAGTTCAAAATTCAAAATTTTGGAAGGAAAAAAAAATGACGATTCTTGTAAAAAGGAATGGAAAAGAAGATAGCCGTAGGCTCTTTTATTTGGAGAGTTAAGAGACAGTAAATGATGAAGCTAATGTGAACTATAATTGGTATAAAAAAAAACATTAGTAGTCTAGCGGTTATACCATGCGCGAGGGAGTGGATGGTTGTGTGTTTGATCCTAGCCAGTAGTACAATTTTTGCCTTTTATTTGAAATCAATCCAGACTCAATCTCCTGAAGGTAGGTGACGTGGCGGAGAGGTGGGTGGTGATATGGCAGATGGGTTGTGACGTGGATAAGAAGTCATCATTTAATGAGGGTAATTTTGTCTTTTCAATGATTATTATAGATGACTTAGTCAAAGAGGGGTAGAGAGTTAGTTTTAAAAACATTCCCGAGGGGGGGGGGGGGGGGGGGGGGGGGGGGGGGGGGTTAAGTAGTCAAAAGAGAATAACACGGGGTGTAAATAATGATTAAACCTTTTATTTATATTCTACAAGAATTAATGATAGATAGAAATCAAAACGATAGGCAGATAGGGGCGCTACTCTACAATATATGGTGCCACAGGAACAAGGCCCTGCACAATCCACATCCCTTACTCCAGTTGCACTCACTCATCACGCCTTCCAGTGGCTTGCCGACTACCGAAAGGCACAGTCCTTGACCCCGCACGAGCCCCCACGCCTCACTTCAGGGCGACCTGACAGTTGGCACCAAAATTTTCTTTGATGTCGCTCTAAATGCTAACCGAAGTACGTGCTCAGTTGGTCTAGCCTGCTACTCTGATATTGGGACCTGGATCTTTAGCCTCACGAAGAATTTCAAAAACGTCACCTCCGCCTAGACGGCGGAAGCCCTGGTTGCACGGGAAGCCCTCAGCCAAGCAGCGCACCGCCACCTCAGGATAGATAGATTGAGCTATCGGTGATGCAAAGATTGTTGTTAACGCAACAAACCACCTCACTGTGGATAAACAAAATTTTGGGCTACTTATCTAGGACATCAGCCATCTGCGAGTCACAATCGGGCTAGACAAACTATCATGGGTTAGCAGGCAACATAACACTATAGCTCATATGATAGCACAACATAGCAATGCCAATAACATTGGCTACGCCCAAGAGAACTCAGTTCTACCATTGGTAAATCACCTCTTTTCCATGCCACGACCTGAATAAAGAGTTACACATTTTTGTTTTAAACAAACTGAGGACCAACTCCAATTGAAGTATCCAGCTACAGGACTAATAGTGTTAATTAGTTGTCAAAATGTGGAAAAAGTAAAACTTAAAATTTAGGAAAGTAATGATACAGCTAACAACTTGAGAAAGTAAGACGAGAGTAAGACTATATCCATGAGTTTATAGAAAGAAAAGAAAATTTGAGTTTAGATAAGAACAATACACTTTATATAGTGAATCCGGTAAACATCCTCAGATACAACTGGCAAACGCTATTACAGTTGAAAGGAAAAGTGTAAGTAAAAGACAACCATATTTTTATTTTTTTTATAGTAAAAGACAGCCCTATTTATAAAATGGGAAGCAAACAAATTGAATTTTAAATTTCAAATTTAATGATCTTCAAATAATATTTTGTTTTAAATAATACATTGAACTTCAAATTGTGATATAGACATAAGAGTACCTAAATTGGTAAAATGTTATTTTTTTCTTTTGGAAGGAAATAAAGTGATTACCATTAATTAAAGCTATAAATGCAACATTAATAACTAAAATGAATTTTTTTTATAATTAAAATGAGGGACAAATCCAACTGAAGTATCAAGCTACATGACCAATAGTGTTAATTAGCTGTCAAAATGTTGAAAAAAATACTAAAAATGTAGGGAAGTAATGATACCTTTAACAACTTGAGAGTGTAATACGAGAGTAAGACTATAGCCGTGAGTTTATAAAATTTTTTTTGAGAGTTTAAGCTAAGAACTACGATTTTCGGGTGCGGATCAGACGGGCTGGTCTGACCGCAAACCAACAACCACATCGGTTTCTATAAACAAAAAAGCCGTAGGTGTCTATATTCGGTCAAACTTGGACAAAAACAGGACTGAAATTGCAAAAAAAGAAAGATTATGGATCACATTTGCTAGTTTTTTAAAAAGGTGAACTACATTTACCACTTAAATAAAGAATATGAACTAAAAATGTTTTTTTTTTTTTCCGGCACCTTGTGCTTTCCATTCTACCAAAGCGGAAAAGGCACCATCTTGTATCAAGAATTGTGCCTTTGAGGAGAACTTTGAATCAACACCATCCAATAACATGTGAACTATGAAAACTAAGATTGTAGCTAGAATGTGAATTCTCATGTAATGCTTGAGTTCAAACTCTATATTTGAATAAGGCAGTTGTTATTCCCAAAGCAAAAAAATAACATTCAGAGCCACAATTTTTGTTTGTCCCTAAAATACCCTTTTTTAATACTATATGTTATCTTCCTTTCTGTTTCTAATCTCTCAATTATTAATCGCTCAAATGCCTGTTGTTCCTTCTCTTTCTTTTTGTCATCTGAATCCACCGTTCAATTATATGGATTGTATCATATCTTAGATGCCGGAAAGTGGAAACCAGTTCTTGGAAGATCATAAGACTCGAATTTTAGTTCTCATCTAAAAAGTTATTAAACTAAAGGTAACTTGGTTACTTGAAGCTTTTTGTCGATGGCCGAAAATCAGTTTTGATTGGCGATGAAAGACTGTGTTTAGAATAATGACATTAGAATTGTTAACTTGAACCAAACAAACACTGATTCGTTCAACAAACCAAGGTTGATTGTTGGAATGGAACGACGGTTAGTCCGTTAAGAACAGAGCAGAGATGGCCGTGCAACCCGAAAACATTCCGATTGTGGACAAAATGGAGGAGAAGACACAGAAGGATTTGAGCGAATAATAAGTGGGAAAATGAAGATAAGGAATTAGTTTAAAGAAGAGTATTTTAGGGAGAAAAAGAAATTATACTCTGATGCTATTTTTTGCTATGGCAATATCAGTTGCCATTTGGATAAGTAGAGATTCGTTTATGCAGTAATACTTTTTTAATACTACAATTTAAGATTAAGTTGTTTTTACCTAGATTAAACTCTAAAATTTATTCATTGCGCAATGAAATAAAACTTTTTAAGAAAGAATGGAACTTGTTTTCACAATTATTTTATGACTTTAAAATAATGATTCTAAGTCAAGTTTATCAAAAAATCTTTCAAAATAAAAGATGTTTTAGCTAAAACTTTTTGTTCATATAAAAAAAAAAATTATGCATATTGTTTTAACATTTATTATTTAGTCTCTTTTTATCTAAATGTTGTTCACATCTTCAATGCAAGTAATTATCGTTATAATTATGTTGTTACAAATAATGTTACAAATGTAATTTTAAAAGTTTACTCTTATCGTGTAATAAGAAAGGTTGCGCATCTTTTATTTTTAGATAAGGTAATAAATATAAGTTAATTGGGTCTTCATTGAAATGGAGTTGTTGGAGAATTTGGGTCTTAATTCACTATAAATATACTTTAAAACATCTCTTCTAAAGGTTAAAAATCCAAATGTCACCAATTAAAAATAGAGTTAATTTCTTTTAGTTTCTTTGAAGTTTTTTCAAATTACCAAATGAATATTGTAGTTTTAGAATGTTGTCAAATGAACTATAAAGTTATCAATTGAACCATTCACTAAAATAGTTACATAACAATAAGACCTTGACTATTACATAAGAAAGAAAAAATGCTTACATAAGAAAGAAAATAAAAAAGAAAAAAATGAAACGTATTCGAGTTTTACCCAATATGTTTGGTTTTATAATCATTTCCAATCACTGACGGACACAGGCCGGGGTGAGTCGGTGCTGCCACCCCACGTTGGTGCGGGAGGCAAGGGTACTACCACCGATGGAGGAGAGGATAGAAACCAGTCGCCCCTCCGCCTCCAGCAGTGCCCAACGCCAGGATGAAGAAGACGTATCTAATTTTTTTAGAAAGAAAACTCTTGAGTAAAAGGACACCCATTTTACTTAAGAGCTTTTAGTAAGTGGCGTCATTTATTTAAAAGTAGAAAAGGAAAGAAAAAGAAAAAAAAAAAAAAAAACAAAGGCAAGCGATTTCAAATCTCTCCCCATCCCGAACTAAAGCCTTCAAGGCTTCAACAACCACAAGATAGCATCTGTCAAGGGCTACTTTGAGTCCATGAAGCGTTAATAATGAACCCTCCCACGCCTAAACTTAAAGACTGAAGGCTGTTGTTTAAAAGTCCCTTATGTTCTCCCCACACTTGATCTCTTTGCTTAATATGTATTTACTGTAGCTTTTCTTTTCTTAGTTTTAGATCTTTTTTTTTTTGACAAATATTATTATGGTTATTTTGATATTGTAGTAGTATGCATCTTATTTAATGATAAAGAAAAAAAAAACATTGGCACTAAAGTCTCCCCTTGTGATATTTTGTTTTGCGTTGGCCACTGTTTCCAATGCACTACTTGGATAAGCGAGTTCATTTGTAAAAAAGTAGGATTGTCTTTCAGAAATAAAAATAAAAGTAGGGTTGACTGTAGAAATAAAAAAAAGTAGAGTTGTCTTTTACTTACAGGGCTTTTCTATAAACTGTAATATTATTTGCCAGTTGTATATTAGGGTATTGCCGAATCTACTATATAAAGTGTACAGTTCTTCACCAGACTCATTTTTTTTCTATAAACTCGCGGCTATAGTCTTACTCTGTCAAGTTGTTAAAGGTACTTTCCTAAATTTCTAGTTTTCTTTCACTTCTTGACCACTAATTAATAGTTAATCTATATTCATTTTCATTGATCTCTTGAATACTTTTATAGGTGATACAATTGAAAGAAGATTAATGGAGGGCCAAGGTCAAAGGGATCCATCTCAGAATAGATCTGGTGAAAACATAACATCAAGCAACGGTACTTTTCATACATAACACTATATAGCTTGATATACTTAAAATGGATTTGGTCCCTCATTTTAATTAAAATAAGATTAATTTCAGTATATGATCTTGCATTTATAGCTTTAATTGGTCCTCATTTATTTCCTTCCAAAACCAAAACAACTTTTTTAAATGATACTCTATGTATAGATCACAATTTGGACCCAATCGAGAATCTAGAATCCAATTATTTGAGCGATTAGAAACCCATTTTTACCCAACAAATCATCATCAAATTAGTGTTTTTCAAAACCCAAAAGTCCACATAAATTAGTCATAGAATTCCCCAAAATTCACATTGATTCGACTAATAATCAACTCAAATTGGAAGCAATTAATGCCCAGGGATAGAGATTGGGGGAGGGATGAGGTGGTGATTATGGTGACGGGAGAATTAGGAGAAGTTGTAGGTGGAGGTGAGAACATAAGATGGGGATGAGGTTCATAATTCGTTCAGGTTTAAATTTTTGTATTGTCAAAAAATTTGAAGCATTTTTGATTTCAACGCAGCAAACCATCATGGGTTAGTAGGCAGCATAACACTATAGCTCATATTTAGGCTGTTGTCACAATCCACATTGATGGGGCTATTGAAGATGCACAGGTTGTTGTCAACGCAACAAACCCCCCCCCCCCCCCCCCCACCCCCCACCGAGGATAGAAAATAAATTTGGGCTACTTATCCATGAAATCAGCCATCTACGAGTCACAATCAGACTAGACAAACTATCATGGGTCAGCAGGCAGCATAACACTATAGCTCATATGATAGCACCACATGGCAATGCCAACAATATTCGCTACGCCTAATGGAACTCAGTTCCACCATTTGTAAATCACCTCTTTTTCACGATCTAAATAAAGAATTACACATTTCTGTTTCAAACAAACTAAGGACCAAATCCAATTGAAGTATCAAGCTATGGGACCATTAGTGTTAATTTGTTGTCAAAATGTGGAAAAAAAGAAAACAAAAAATTTAGGAAAGTAGTGATACCTTTAACAATTTGAGAGAGTTAAGACTATAGCTGTGAGTTTATAGGGGAAAAAAAAAGATGTGAGTTTAGATAAGAACAATACACTTTATATAGTGGATTCGGTCAACACCTTAAGATGCAACTGGTAAACACTGTTATAGTTTACAAAAAAACTGTAAGTAAAAGACAACCATATCTTTATTTTTTTAGAGTAAAGGACAACCCTATTTATAAACTGAAGAACAAAACAAAGTAAACTGATATTTAATTTTAAATTTCAAATGTAATGATATTCAAATAATATTTTCTTTTAAATAATACACTCAACTTCAAATTGTGATATAGACATAGAGTACCTAAATGGTAAAAAGTTATTCTTTTCTTTTGGAAGGAAATAAAATGATTACCATTAATTAAAGCTATAAATGCAACATTAGTGACTAAAATGATTATTAATTTTCAATTAAAATGAGAAAAAATCCAATTGAAATATCAAGCTACAGGACCAATAGTGTTAATTAGCATCAAAGTGATGAAAAAAAAAAAACTAAAAATATAGGAAATTAATGATACCTTTAACAACTTGAGAGTGTAATACGAGAGTAAGACCATAACCATGAGTTTAGAGAAAAATTTGTGAGTTTAGATAAGAACCACGATTTTTTGGTCCGGACCAGCCAGTCTAACCGCAAACTAACAGCTTTATTGGTTTAAATAAACCAAAAAACTAGAGGTGTATATATTCGGTTCAACTCGGACAAAAACCGGACTGAAATTGCAAAAAATGGAAATATAAATAAACTAAATTTGCTAATTTTTTTTAAAACTTGAACTACATTTGCCACCTAAGTAAAGAATATGAACTAAAAATGCATTTTTTGGGCACCTTGTGCTTTCCATTCTACCAAAGGCGAAAAGGCACCATCTTGAATCAAGAATTGTGCCTTTGCGAAGAACTTTGGATCAACACCATCCAATAATATGTGAATTATGAAAACTAAAATTGTAGCCAGAATGTGAATTCTCAAGGAATGCTTGAGTTTAAACTCTATATTTGGATAAGTTGAGATTCGTTTATACAGTAATATTTTTTCTATAAACAATTTAAGATTAAATTGTCTTTACCTAGTTTAAACTCTGAAATTTATCATTGCGCGATGAAATAAAACTTTTTAAAAAATATTGGAACTTGTTTTCACAATTATTTTATGACTTTTAAAATAACGATTCTTTGTCAAGTTTATCTAATATCTTTCAAAATAAAAGATATTCTAGCTAAAACTTTTTGTTCATATAAAAAAAAAAATTCAAGAAAAATTATGCATATTGTTTTAAAATTTATTATTTAATCTCTTTTTAACTAAATATTGTTCACATCTTCAAGGCAAGTAATAATAGTGTAATAAGAAAGATATCACATCTTTTATTTTTGGATAAGGTAATAAATATAAGTTAATTGGGTCTTCATTGAAATGGAGTTGTTGGAGAATTTGGGTCTTAATTCACTATATATCCTTTAAAACATCTCTGGTTAAAAATCCAAATGTCACCAATTAAAAATAAGATTAATTATTTTTAGTTTCTTTGAAGTTTTTCAAATTACAAAATGAATCTTGTAGTTTTAGAATGTTGCCAAGTGAACTATAAAGTTATCATTTGAACCATTGCGTAAATAGTTATATAACAATAAGACCTTGACTATTACATCAGAAAGAAATAATGCTTACATAAGAAAGAAAATAAAAAGAAACTAATTTGAATTTCACCCAAAATATGTTTGGTTTTATAATCATTTCCAATCCTCTATTTGGATAAGCACGTTCATTTGTAACAAAGTAGGGTTGTCTTTTAAAAATAAAAAATAAAAACAAGCTTGTCTTTTACTTATAGTTTTTTCGCTAAAGTGTAATATTGTTTGCCAGTTGTATTTTAGGGTACTTGGTCGATCCACTATATAAAGTGTATAGTTCTTCTGTAAACTCGTTGCTATAGTCTTACTCTCCTTTTACTCTCTCAGATTGTTAAAGGTATCATTACTTTCCTAAATTTTTAGTTTCTTTTTTTCACTTCTTGACCACTAATTAATAGTTAATCTGTATTCATTTTCATAGATCTGTTGAATACTTTTATAGGTGATACAATTAAAAGAAGATTCATGGAGGGCCAAGGTCAAATGGATCCATCTCAAAATAGATCTGGGGAAAATAGAACATCGAGCAACAGTACTTTTCATAAATAACACTATGTAGCTTGACACTTCAATTGGATTTGGTCCCTTATTTTAATTAAAATAAGATTCATTTTAGTCTATGATCTTGCATTTATGGCTTTAGTTAATGGTCCTCATTTATTTCCTTCCAAAACCAAAACAATTTGTTTTTACCCATTTAGGTACTCTATGTATATATCACAATTTGGACCCAATAAATCAAGAATCTAGAATCCAATTGTTTGATCTATCAAAACCCATTTTTACCCAATAAAATATCGTCAAATGAGTATTTGTAAAACCCCAAAATGCCACAGAAATTAGTCATGGAATTACACCCAAAACCTACAGAAATTGGAAGCAATATTAATGCCAGGGAGAGAGATTGGGGGAGGGATGAGGTGGATTTTGGTGACGGCAGAATTAAGAGAAGTGGTAGAGGTGAGAACATAAGATTCTTATGGGGATGAAGTTCATAATTCGTTCAGGTTTAAATTTTTGTATTGGTAGAAAATTTGAAACATTTTTTAGTCAACAATCAACAAAACATGGAGATAAAAGTTTTGAGGATTAAGCAAAGTGGTTCCACCTCCCCTTCAGATCCATTGTTGCGAGGCGATAGTGGACCTCCTTATAATTCAGTAGGGCCAAAAGCTAGTGGATCTCATCGAAGTTGTGAGGAGGGACACTAATGCCTTGCAACAGTGGATCTCAGCTTTTTCCACTCTCTTTTTTATTTTATTTTATGTTGTCCTTTGAAATCTGTCGGCCTTGTCGTTAGTTCATTTAGGACATCAATACAACGAAAGACCCTTTAAAGCTAGCTTTAAATGCAGTATAAGGGACTAAAACAAACATTTTTTTAAAAAAAATGAGGTACCAAATCAAATTGATAAGTTAATAGTAATTTGTTATGTAAATTTTCTTGATTTTAATATATAACTCATAATATAAAGTCATTAATTATTTTCATTTTTTTCTTCATTTTTTCCCTTTTATGAGTTACTTTAACTGTTGGATTTTTTTGTTTCTTTTTATCCGGGGAAGGGAGTGAATGCAAGAGATTTGGTAATTACTTATATTCATTGTAAACGTATTTCTAAAATATAATTTTATTTGAATTCTATTGATCTATGTAAATTTTCTCGTTCAATATGGTGTGTATTCATATAACTTCAAACTTTCCTTATGCCTAATCACTACAATGAGTCTTATAATTAAACTTGATTTCACTTTTTTCTAAATATATAATTGTAAAACAAATGAATTAAAGACTCATGTCAGTAAAGGTAATTAGTGAATATTAATATTAAATACATAATAAATGTCGTACATTTTTTTTGAATGCCGTACATTTATGTGTTGATAATTTATTTATAAGTGAATAATTTTTTGATTGACTAATATCAATGCAAATGTTATCACATATAATTTTATTTCATTAATTATACTAACTATCATGGGCGTATGCAAGGGGTTCAAGAGTGGTATTTAGACCCCTCCAAACCCCACCTCATCCGCTATATATATCAATTACTTTTATATGTAGATCTATTTATTTACTTGTGTGAAATTTATTTTTTGCATAAGATCTTTTTTTTTTTTTTTTTCCTGTCTACGCCATTGCCAACTATAGATCTTTTTTGAACAACACTGGTGATAAATGAATTTGAGAACGATGATTACAGTGTCAACATAAATGGCACCAATAAGATCCCAACCTATTGATTGATGTCTGCATCAAGAATTAACCGAATCATGAGAAGCATTCTTCCTTTAGGTGCACAGATTTATGAAGATAGTAAAAAACTGGTTCAACAATGCACTTCAGACTTCATCACTTACATCACAGAAAGCAAAGGAGTGTAGCTGTCGGGAACGCCTAGAGACCATCACTGCCAAGAACATCCTCGATGCATTTTCCCAGCTAGGGTTCGACAGTTATTCTCATTCTCTCAGTCTTTACCTGAATCGATATCGCCAGAGTCAAAATACTTCAACAATGGTGTGTAGAAACCCTTCTGTGAGGCGCACTACGGATTACCCAAGTGTTGTGCAACCTTCCTTTCCGCCACCGCTCCCTCTTGTGCCTGGCATTAGTACTGCTGTTCCTGGAGTTTACGACAACTACTATAGCCAAAATGTCCAAGATCAACAGGGGATCTTTGGACAATCATCAACAAGTCAATATTACTATATTGAAGGTGATCACAATAACCCTGACAGATCTAGCGAATCAACTTCTACTTCTTCATTTGCTCCTTCACTTTCGGGAGGGTTTGGTTCTACTTAGGTTCGCATTAATTTTTCCATCTAATGCCAATATAAATGGCGTTTCATTTGTACTTAGTTTGGTTGTCTCAACTTTCATTTGTACTTGGTTTGGTTGTTAAATCGTCTTCACCTTTATGGACCGATGAACAAAAATTTCAAACTATTCAATATAATTTTGGAAAACTCATTTGGGAGTTGCAAAGGAAAATGATTCAGATTATATTCCTGCATGAACTTATATTTAGACTAGACATGTTAATATGGGTACGAGGTACGCACAACACCATAGTCCACACACTAGCTCTGTGAGACCCCAAAAATAATAAGGCAATTGTAATTGGTATTACTTATAAATAGATTTTAATTTGGGTCTCGATTGAGTATTTAAAGAAATTTTGGGATTGAGTTCACAATTAAGGAATTTAATCCCTTAATTGATTTAAATAAAGATGAACAAATGATGATAATACCAATAAATAAACTAAATAAATAAGACGTAACTTTAGTAAAACCAAGAGTAAAAATAAAAAGGAAAAGTAAGCCAGCAATGTGAGATGCTGCAAACTCATGAGTTTGTATGCGTTCAGGACTCTTATTTTAACAGATTGATTTTGAACTTGGGAGGAAAATATGGATAACACGCGAAACGTAGCTGATTAACGATATAGCTTATTCCTAGTTGACTGCGATTCAAATACAAATTCCAGTATCTCTTCCTCGCGTCATTCTCTCCCACGGACTCATCCTCCACTTTCTCTAATTTTCTCTCTCGATAGATTACTGCTCCGCTCGAAAAGAATTCAGTTCTTGAAGGAGGAGGAGGAAGGCCTGTAGCGCATCATCAACGCAGGAGAAGCCATTTGTTGTCGAAAGTGCGACGTACCCTAAGCAATGGCCTTTTAATAAGATAGGAAAAGAGGAGTTATAAGGCACTGACTTCTTTTATCTCAGGTAAGAACACCCACTACTTCACAAAATTGGCTATGCTTGCAAAGAGGGTTTTGTAATTGGAGAAGTTTTGAGTTATATTTGGGTGATTATTCTTTGTTGATGGAACCAGAGATGTAGAGAAGGCATATGTGTATAAGCTGAGCAGCCTTTGTTTTTAATTAGCTTGGAAAGAACAAACAAACCTATTTATATAAAGGGAATTTAAGATGGATACATATGTATGCAGTACACGTAGGTGTATATGATATAGATGCCTGTGGACTGATCAGTATATATATATTTGTTGCTGATGCATATATAGATTCAATATTAACACTATCGATGTCAATTCAAGATTTTGATTCTTAGAACCATTATTTAGAGGAACTGCATCAACCATACATTTATCACTATATAGGGAATGTATACACCAATTTTTTTTTGAGATTTTTAGTTCAAGGATTGCTGAGTTATGATTTTATTAACTGTGACTGTCTACTGGATTTTGATCCTACAGAGCAGCCGAGTTTCAAAATTTTATCATAAAATGTATACTTTCAGAAAAATTATGAAATTTTCTATGTACTGTCTAGACAGTTTGTTTTAGCTACCTACAAATTTTCGTGCCCATTGGACTGTAATTTTCGAGTTATAAATTTTTAAAGATGACAGTTCTGTACAGGCATTTTTTAGGAAATCAGTGAATTACGAAAGCGATATTTAAATAACCCTATTTCGAAAATTTTCTGAAACTTATACCGTATGTTAGAGGGACATAGTTCTACCTTTTTGGTAAATTTTGTCTAAAGGCGATCTGTATTTTGAGAGATATATGCATTTAAAGCTGGCTGCTCTGCATAGTGTTTTTCAGGAAAACAATGGATTGCGATTTTGATAATTAATTATTCATTCTTCCAAAAAAATGTGAAAATTTTACTTTATCTAGTTTAATATGCCATTTAGCTACTGGTAAAATTTTGGGTTAATCGGACTTACCAGTTGAGAGGAACATCCACTTAAAGCTGGCTGCCCTGCATAGGAAGGTTCTGAACCTACAAATTTTGAGTATTCAATGCCTTGTTGTCGTCCAGACTTACATAGGGGCCTTGAACTTTTACTTTCGGTAATGTGCATGCCTCCATAGGCCTTCGATTAGTAAATAGGGGGCAACGTTGACTGATTAAGGGTTAATTAATCTGCAGGATTGATTGATTGGGGACCTTTGTGTTGCTTATCCTCGCTTGCTAAGGTGAGGGTTCTTGCTATTTTGACACTTAGCTACTACGCGTTTAAAGAAAACTATATATATATATATATATACACACACGTATATATATGACATATAGGTATAATTGTTTTCTTCAATGTTGTTGAATTGTTTGTGAACGTATGGCTGCCCACGCCATAAAATTATTTTGGACATGAGTTTCCCAAAATACCATTTGGTATGTTTTACAAAAAGTACAGACTTTTGTAAATTTTTATATGACTAATTTATATGCTTGATAACTACTTCAGGAATTTTTTTTATGAATGATTTACTCCCCTCTAATGTAACAAAACTTTGGATGTGAAATTCCCAAAATATCCTTTCGATTTGCTTCGCAAAACTACCGACCTTTGTAAGCTTCTTGTGTGACTAAATTTCATTTCTAACAATCTTGTTCTATTACTTTTACTCGAACTCTTTATTTGGCTATTTTGATTCCTCGAACTATCTCTCATGGTTGCTTATGACTACTCCTACTGCTACTGTTGACCTTGTGGTCACCTACTGCTACGGTTGACCTTATGGTCGCCTACTTCTACTGTTGACCTTATGGTCCTACTGCTACTGTACTGCTGGATGTCATGCAACCACGGATTCATGCATTTGTTCTTAGACAAGGAGGATTTTTGTGTGATCTCCACCACTTGTCCTTCTCTACTCACTGCCGAGAAAACTGTTTCTCTACAATTACTGGTTTGAATTTGCGCTCGCTCTCTAGGGCAAAACTTCTACTGAATCGCAACTATATTTGTTTCGAACTCATTCTCTTTTTCTGGAGTAAAATGTTTAACTTGGTAATCACTAGGGTGACTGGCGCTTTGTGTCGAGCTAACTCTTTGAATATTATGATCTTGGTAATTGCTCTTATTATTATTATTTTCTTTACTCCTGATCTTTGAAATTCTTATACTACTATTTTGAAATGGCCGATACTTGAATTGTTATTTTTCTTATCCGGTCAATTTCTTAATACTAGAACTGTGGGCTTTCATAACTCTGAGGACTCTCATGGGCTATATTCTAGTAGCTCACCCTCTTTTTCAAAACCTTATTTCGTACAGGTACCTAAGCTATTGGGTCTTTTCACATGTTGAGGTCGACTAGACGAGGTTAAGGATTGCTAGAATACCCTGATGATAGGACTAGATACTAGCTTGGAATGGGATAATCTTGTTGAGCGACCATCCTACTACCCTCAATATGTAAATTGTAAAGATTGTACCTTTCGAATTTATTAAAGCAAATTATGTATTAATAAAGAATTTATAGTTTGTTCCTGTTATCAACTGTGGGCGTGAGCCCTGAATGGCGTCTCCTGCCCGATCCATCCCTTTGTGTATGGCACCGAATGCGGGGGTCGGGGTGGGGCATCACAAGCTCAGCATGGCAAAGCCAATCAGATTGGCCATGTCCAATGGAATTCTGTTCCACCCTTTGTAACCTATCTTTAACACGCAATCAAATAAGATAAAGCACTTTCCACCATAAAAAAAACATAGGAGAAAGAGAAAAGGAAAAAAATAATAATAATAATAAAGAAAATGATAATGAGTAAAAATTCGCTAGAAAAACTTGTATCGATAAAATTCGATTGACAAGCTATAGTGTCAAGTCAACATATAGCGACTTCGCTATATGGAAAATTTTCAAAGGCATCATTATCTTGAAATTTCCTTCTTTTTTTTTTTTTTAACCAACTGTGACCGAAAAAAATCAATTTTTTTTAATCTTTGCCTACATATATCTTTAAAGTAATTAAACATGTATAACTCTTTGACAATGGAAAAAGTTTGCTAAAATGCAAAAATACTCATATACAAGCCCCATTGGGTTTTGGTATGATAAAACGATAAGTAAAATATTATGATTTTCTTTATAAAAATTTCAACTTTTCATCGACAGTTATTCATTTTTCTTACTATATTTTTTTTTCGTTAAGAGTGGGAATTGTTACCCTTTGGTTAAAAAAATTAAAGAAAGTACAAAGAGGGAGGTAAAAATCTCTAATACAATTTGAGAAATAAAGAAACATAACTATTTTGAGCGTTTTCATCCTCCAACTAATGTTGTGTAGTCCCTCCACGGAAGAGGTCGGGTTTGGATGGTTTTTTCAAATAATGAATGATTTTTTCAAGATCACTGGCATGAATTTTTCGCCATCTGCTATGATATTCAGTTCTTGTTCTGATTCGGAATCTTGCCCTGAATTTTGTTCCTCCACTGATTCACGTTGTAGCCTTTTCTCATTCTCTTCAGCTTTCCATTTTTCTTCCTTCTGTGCAACCATTTTTATTGTCAATTCTTGATGTGTTCTTCTTAGTCCTACACTGATTTCTTCGAAAGAGTCCCCCTCAAAATCTGATTGTTCCATCAGTCGATGTTTTACCAAAATTGGCTTGTAAGGAGAAGTTGTTGGCTTTGTGTTCATATCTTGGTCTTTGTTTGGCATTTGATCTGTCACCATGACTGTCTTCTCAGTTTGGAGAAATTCCGGTGCAATTGCATTGTTCTTAGTAGCCGTTGTACAAGGAATCTCAGCAGGAGATTAGATCATGAGTGGTTTCCCAACAACAGTCTCGACAGCTTCAACATGCAAAGGCTCTGTTTTTTTTTTTTTTTTTTTTTTTTGCAATTTTTGAGGACTTCATATAGACATATCCTCCACATCACTGTCTGAGATTAGTCTGGCTATTGCGCATTTTGTGTTCCCTATTTGTTGAAGGTGCTTTTCTAGGCTGCTGCAACATCTCTTCAACAACATTTAGTCGATCACCTTCCTGGCCATGAACTTGCGGGGACGGTGGGATACCTACTAACACTTGTTGTTTTTCCTTAGCGTTGAGACCTAAAGTTGATGCCGATGCCTCAACTCTATATCTTTCAACCAGCACTTGTGAATTACCTTTATCCTTTGCTGCTATATGCTCACCCACAACAATTGAAGTTTGGACGGGGCTGGGCATTGTTTCAAACACTACAGGCACTATTACAGTTTAAAGTAAAACTGTCAACAGAGCAACGTTCCTACCACGTCATCACCAGCTCCAACTCCGGCTTCGGCTCGAAACTTTTGGGACAAAAATGCCCCAGCATCAGAGATCCAAGCCGGAAAATAAGCCGCATTATATGTAAATCTTAGAAAAGAAAAGGTGAGTTTAGATAAGAACAATACACTTTATATAGTGAATTCGGTCAACACCCTAAGATACAACTGGCTAACACTATTACAGTTTAAAGGAAAAGTGTAAGTAAAAGACAACCATATTTTTATTTTTATTTTTTTAGAGTAAAAGACAGCCATATTTATAAAATGAGAAGAAAACAAACTAAATTGATATTGAATTTTAAATTTCAAACGTAATGATCTTCAAAGAATATTTTGTTTTAAATAATACACTAGACTTCAAATTGTGATATAGACATAGACTACCTAAATTGGTAAAACGTTATTTTTTTTTTCTTTTGGAAGGAAATAAAATGATTACCATTAATTAAAGCTATAAATGTAACATTAGTAATTAAAATGATTTTTTTTAATTAAAACGAGGGATAAATCCAATTGAAGTATCAAGCTGCATGACCAATAGTGTTAATTAGCTGTTAAAATGTTGAAAAAGAAAACACCAAAAATGTAGAAAAGTAATAATACCTTAAACAACTTGCAGAGCAGAGATGGCCATGCAACCCGAAAACATTCCAATCGAGGACAAAATGGAGGAGAAGAAACAGAAGGATTTGAGTGAATAATAAGTGGGAAAATGAAGATAAGGAATTAGTTTAAAGAAGGGTATTTTAGGGAGAAAAAGAATTATTCTCTGGATATTTTTTTTTTCCTGGCAATATCAATTCCCATTTGGATAAGTTAAGATTTGTTTATACAGTAATACTTTTTTAATACAATTTCAGATTAAATTGTCTTTACCAAGTTTAAACTCTGAAATTTATCCATTGCACAATGAAATAACACTTTTTAAGAAAGAATGGAAGTTGTTTTAACAATTATTTTATGACTTTAAGATAATGAGTCTATGTCAAGTTTATCTAAAAATCTTTCAACTATTATTTAGTCTCCTTTTAACTAAATGTTTTTCACATCTTCAATGCAAGTAATAATAGTTATAATTATGTTGTTACAAATAGTGTTACAAATGTAATTTTATAAGTTTTTTTTTCTTATCGTGTAATAGAAAGATAGTACATCTTTTATTTTTAGATAAGGTAATAAATATAAGTAATTGGGTCTTCCTTGAATGGAATTGTTGGAGAACTTGGGTCTTAATTCACTATAAATATACTTAAAAACATCTCTTCTAAAGTTTAAAAATCCAAATGTCACCAATTAAAATAGAGTTAATTTTTTTTTAGTTTCTTTGAAGTTTTTTCAAATTACCAAATGAATCTTGTGTTTTTTAAATGTTGCCAAACGACTATGAAGTTTATTTTTATTTTCTTTCTTATGTAAGCATTTTTTTTTTCTTGCTGATGTAATAGTTACATAACATAAGACCTTGACTATTACATCAGCAAGAAAAAAAAAATGCTTACAATAAATAGTTACATAACGTAAGACCTTGACTATTACATCAGCAAGAAAAAAAAAATGCTTACATAAGAAAGAAAATAAAAAGAAACTAATTTAAATTTTACCCAAAATATGTTTGGTGTTATAATCATTTTCAATACTTTATTTGGATAAGCGAGTTCATTTGTGATAAAGTAGGGTTGTCTTTTAAAAATAAACAATAAAAGTAGACTTTTACCGGTTTTTTTGGTAAAGTGTAATATTGTTTGCCAGTTGTATTTTAGGGTATTCGCCGAATCCACTATATAAACTGTACAGTTGTTGGCCAGACTCAGTTTTTTTTTTTTTCTTCTATAAACTCGCAGCTATAGTCTTACTCTCCTTTTACTATCCTCTTATTCTCCCAAGTTGTTAAAGGTACTTCCTAAATTTCTAGTGTTTTTTCACTTCTTGGCCACTAATTAATAGTTAGTTTGTTTTCATTTTCATAGATCTTTTGAATACTTTTATAGGTGATAAAATTGAAAGAAGATTCATGGAGGGCGAAGGTCAAAGGGATCCATCTCAAAACAGATCTAGTGAAAACAGAACATTGAACAACGATGGTACTTTTCATAGATAAGACTATATAGCTTGATACTTCAATTGGATTTGGTCCCTCATTTAAATTAAAATAAGATTCATTTTCTTTTCTGATCTTGCGTTTATAGCTTTAATTAATTGTCCTCGTTTTATTTCCTTCCAAAACCAAAACAACTTTATTTTACCATTTAGGTACTCTATGTATATATCACAATTTGGACCAAATAAATCAAGAATATAATCCAATTGTTTGAGCGATTAGAAACAGATTTTTACCCATAAATCATCATCAAATGAGTATTTTTCAAACCCCAAAATTCCACATAAAATTAGTCATAGAATTCCCCAAAATCCACATTGATTCGACTAATAATCAAATTGGAAGCAATTAATGCCCAGGGAGAGAGATTGGGGGAGAAATGAAGTGGTGATCATGGTGACGGTAAAATTAGGAGAAGTTGTATGTGGAGGTGAGAACTTATGATCGGGATGATGTTCATAATTCGTTTAAGTTCGAATTTTTGTATTGTCAAAAAATTTGAAGCCTTTTTTAGTCAATGGTCAATAGAACATGGAGAAGAAAGTTTTGAAGATTAAGCAAAGTGGTTCCACCTACCCTTCAGATCCAATATCGCTTAGTGGACCTCCTTACAATTCAGTGGGGCCCAAAAATGGATCTCACTGAAGCAAAGTGGATCCCACTAAAGTTGTGAGGAAGGACACTGATGCCTCGCAACAGTGGATCTCAACTTTTTCCATCTTTCTTTTTTTTGATGTTGCCCTTTGATATCTATCAGCCTTGTCGTTAGTTCTTAGTTCTTTTAGGACATAAATACAACGAAAGACCATTTAAAGCTTTAAATGCAGTATAAGGGACTAAAGAAAACTTTTTTTTTTTATTTTTAAAAGAGGGACAAATCAAATTGATAAGTTCATAGCTTTAAGTTCTAATATTTAACTCATAATATAAAGTCATTAATTAGTTACTTTTTTCTTTTTTTTCTTCCTCTTTTATGAGTTACTTTAACTGTTGGATTTTTTTTTTTCTTTTTATCCAGGGAAGGGAGTGAGTGTAAGTGATTTTGGCAATTACTTATATTCATTGTAAACATATTTCTAAATTATAATTTTTATTTGAATTCTATTGAGCTATGTACATTTTCTCGTTCAATATGGTGTGTATTCATATTTCAAACTTTCCTTATGCCTGCCTAATCACTACAATGAGTCTTAAAATTAAACTTAATTTCACTTTTTTATTAAAACATAATTGTAAAATAAATGAATTAAAGACTCATGTTAGCAAAGGTAATTAGTGAATATCAATATTAAATACATAATAAATGTCGTACATGTTTTTATAAAACGTCTTACATTTCTATGTTGATATTGTATTTATAAGTGAACATTTTTTTGATTGAATAATTTCAATGCATATGTCATCACATACAATTTTATTTCATTAATTGTACTAACTATCATCGGCGTATGCAAAGGGTTCCAGACTGGTCTTTAGACCCCTCCAACCCCACCTCATCTGCTTTATATATCAATTATTTTTATATGTAGATCTATTTGTTTATTTGTGTGAAATTTATTTTTTTGCATATGACCCCTTGGATTTTTTTTTCCTATCTACGTCACTGCTAACCATAGATCATTTTTGAACAGCAATGGTGATAAATGAACCTGAGAACGATGATAGTAGTGTCAACATAAATGGCAATAATAATCAGAGCCCCTACCAACAAGATCCCAACCTATTGATGTCTGCATCAAGAATTAACCGAATCATGAGGAGCATTCTCCCTTTAGGTGCACAGATTTCTGAAGATAGTAAAAAACTAGTTCAACAATGCACTTCAGACTTCATCACTTACATCATAGCTGAAGCAAAAGAGTGTAGCCGTCGGGAACTCCTAGAGGCCATCACTGCCGAGAACATCCTCGATGCATTTTCTCGGCTAGGGTTCGACAATTATTCTCGTACTCTCAGTCTTTACCTGAATCGATATCGCCAGAGTCAAAATACTTCAACAGTGGTGCATAGAAACCCTTCTGTGAGGCGCACTACGGATTATCCAAGTATTGTGCAACCTTCCTTTCCGACATTGCTGCTTCATGTGCCTGGCATTAGTACTGCTGTTCCTGGAATTTACGACAACTACTATAGCCAAAACGTTCAAGATCAACAGGGGATCTTTGGACAATCGTCAACAAGCCAATATTACTATATTGAAGGTGATCACAGTAACCCTGACGGATCGAGCGAATCAGTTTCTACTTCTTCATTTGCTCCTTCGGTTTCTAGAGGTTTGGTTCTACTTAGGTTCGCATTACTTTTTCCATATAAGGCCAATATAAATGGCGTTTCATTTGTACTTAGTTTGGTTGTCTCAACTTTCATTTGTACATGTTTGGTTGTTTAACTGTTTTCACCTTTATGGATCAATGAACAAAAATTTGAAACTATTTCAATATAATTTTGGAAAACTCATCTAGGAGTTGCAAAGGTAAATGATTCAGATTGTATTCGTGCATGAGCTTATACTCGGAATAGACATGTTAACATGGGTACGATGCATGCACAACACAATAGTCCACACGCTAGCTCAGCACGGCAAAGCCAATCTGACTGGCATATCCAATGAAATTCTATTCCACCCTTTGTAACATATCTTTTACCACGCAATCAAATAAGATAATACACTTTCATCCTCAAAAAAAATATAGGAGAAAGAGAAAAGGAAAAAAATAATAATAATAAAGAAAATGATAATGAGCAAAAATTCTCTAGAAAAACTTCTATTGAAAAAATTCGATTGACGCGCAATAGTGTCAATATATAGCAATTTCGCTATACTAGGAAAATTTTCAAAGGCATCATTATCTTGGAATTTCCTTTTTTTTTTTAACCAACTGTGACGGAAAAAACCAATTTTTTAAATCTTTGCCTACATATATTTTAAGACTAATTAAACACATATATAACTCTCTTTGAGAAATGGAAAAAGTTTGCTAAACTACAAAAATACTCATATACAAGCCCCATTGGGTTTTGGTATGATAAAACGATAAGTAAAATATTATGCTTTCTTTAAAAAGTTTTCAACTTTTCATTTATTCATTTTTCTTTCTATATATTTACAGCTAATATCGTATTTGCAACTGTGTATTCTTCACAAATTTGATAATTTTAACGAAATCATATATTTATAAATAATTGTATTAATTATTTTTTATTCTTAATAAAAAAAAATGTTACTTTGGTTTCCAATCATTTTTAACCATCTAGGAGTTGTATTATTGTTCAAAGAAGATCTATAGTTAACATCATCAATTAATGAAATGAAATTGTATGCCATAACATTTCTAATGGTGATTGGAAACAAGTCAAATATCAATTTCTATGAGAATATACCTTTGCATTGAAATTATTCAATCAAAAAAGGTTCACTTATAAAGAAATTTTCAATATAGAAATGTACGATTACCTTTTCTTTAATTGTTCAAACATTGCCATTTATTTTACGATTATATTTTTATAAAAGTGAAATTAAGTTTACTATAAATACTCATTATAGTGACTAGGTACCATGAAAGTTTGAAAAGATACGAGAAAATGTACATAGATCAATAGAACTCAAATAAAATTTATGGTTTTTTTTTTTTTGAGGGAAATAAAATTTATGGTTTAGAAAAATGCATCACATAATGCATTCCCTCCCTCTCTCGAACTTATCCCACATTTATCGCGAAGGGAATGCAGTGGCAGATGCATTGGCACAAAATGCGAGCTTGGCTGGACTCACAAAATTTTATGTCCACTCCACACTTCCTAGAAGAGTTAAGGGTTTGGTGGTGCTAGATGCTAGGGGTCTCCCCTATTTGCGGACCCCCATTTCCTTCTTTGATGACCTGTAGGTTTGTATAGGTTTCATTTGCATACATGCATCTGTGTATATCTAAGAAAAAGGTTCATAATGTCCCCTTTAGAAGTTTGCGGCAATTTACCTTTAATGTAATAAAGGATCCCCAAGCCCCCCAGCCACTTAATCGACTGTTCACCAAAAAATAAATAAATAAATAAAATAAAATAAAAGCAAACAAACCCACCAATTAAATTAAGTAACTCATAAAAAAGACACAAAAATAAAAGAGAGTAATTAACTGATAATTTTATATCACGAGTTAAAGGTTAAAATCAAGAAAATTTAGAAAACCAATTACTATTAACTTATCAATTTGATTTGCTCTGTCATCTTTTAAAAAAAAAGTTCGTTTCAGTCCCTTATACTGCAATTAAAATTTTAAATGGTCCTTCGTTTTATTTCTATTCTACAAGAATTAATGATAGGCCTAAATCAAAACGATACATTACTACAAAATTGTTAAAAGTCACCGGGTCCAGACGCACAAAGCCACCACATGTTTGCAATTTCCCCCTAGTGGTTATATGGAGGGTGACTTTTTGAGGTAAAAGCCACCGATTAAGAAACTGGTGATTTTTTGAGGTAAAAGCCACCGATTTAAGAAACTGGTGACTTTTACCAAAACACGGGAAACAAAGCCACCAGGGGGAGGCATACCCGGTGACTTTGTTGCGGAAAAATATAAAATATAGCCACCGGTTGGAGGTATAACTGGTGGCTTTGTTTCAGAAACTTAAAAATAATTATTTACTCGTCTAAGTCTACGAGTTTTAGACGAGTCATAAGAAATTTATTTATTACTGCATTATTGGCCATGAAACTTATAATTAATTTTTGCCTTGACCCCGCTAGGAAAGTAAGTTACGCATCCTCCTCTTTGCAGCTTTTATAAAGGAGTTTCACCTCCTGAAATGAGTCTCCAATCGATGTGAGATCTGTAAGTTCCGCCAAGAAAGCAATTGGTAAAGCCACTGGCATTTGATGAACAGGTGGCTTTGGCGTAAAAGCTTTCGGTAAAGCCACCGGTTCATCAAAAATCTGGTGACTTTGTCTATAGTTAAACAACAAAGCCACCAGGCTTTCTTAAACAGGTGGCTATATCCAATAAAGCCACCGGTTTAAGGATAACCGATGGCTTTGTTACTCATTTTCGCAAAAAGTCACCGGTTTATAAAAAATTGGTGGCTATATATGCCGAGTTTTGTGAAAGACACCTATTAGTACGCACCCGGTGGCTAAAGTTGGGTGTCTTTGTGGAATTTTTTAGTAGTGATAGGCACATAGGGGCGCTACTCTACCATATATGATGGCACAGGAAAAGGCCCTGCACAATGAACCCACATCCCTTACCCCAATTGCATTCACTTGTCACACCCTCTAGTTGCTTGTCGACTACTAAAGGGAAAAGTCCCTAACCCTGCACGGGCCCCCACGCCATCACTCCAGGGCAACATGCCAGCTGGCACCAACATTTTCTTTGGTGCCGCTCTAAACGCTAATCGAAGTATGTGCTCAAATGGCGTAGCCTGCTACTCTGATACCGGGACCTGCATCTTCAGCCTCACGAAGAAATTCAAAAACGCCACCTCTTCCAAGATGGCAGAAGCCTTGGCAGCACAGGAACCCCTCAGCCAAGTAACATGCCTCCACCTTAGGCTAGATGGGGCTATCGAAGATGCACAGATTGTTGTCAACGCAACAAACCACCCCACCTAGGACGGATAAAATTTTGGGCTACTTATCCAAGACATCAGCCGTCTGCGAGTCCCAATAGAACTAGACAAATTATCATGGGTCAGCAGGCAGCATAACAATATAGCTCATATGATAGCACAACATGGCAATGCCAATAACATTGGCTACACCCAATGGAACTCAGTTCCACCATTTGTAACTTGCCTCTTTTCCACAACCTGAATAAAGAATTACACAATTCTGTTTCAAACAAACTGATGACTAAATCCAATTGCTGTATAAAGCTACGGGACCAATAGTGTTAATTAGTTGTCAAAATGTTGAAAAAATAAAACTAAAAATTTAGGAAAGTAATGATACCTTTAACAACTTAAGAGAGTAAGACTATAGCCGTGAGTTTGTAGGGAAAAAAAACTGTGAATTAAGATAAGAACAATACACTTTATATAGTGGATTCGGTCAACACTCTAAGATACAACTGGCAAACACTATTACAGTTTAAAGGAAAAGTGCAAGTAAAAGACAACCATATTTTTATTTTTATGTTTTTTTAGAGTAAAATACAGCCCTATTTATAAAATGAGAAGAAAACAAAAAAAATGATATTTAATTTTAAATTTCAAATGTAATGATCTTCAAATAATATTTTCTTTTAAATAATACATTGAACTTCAAATTGTGATATAGACATAGAGTACCTAAATAGGTAAAAAGTTTTTTTTTTTTTTTGGAAGGAAATAAAATGATTACCATTAATTAAAGCTATAAAGGCAATATTAGTAACTAAAACGATTTTTTTTAAATTAAAATGAGGGACAAATCCAATTGAAGTATCAAGTTACAAGACCAATAGTGTTAATTAGTTGTCAAAATGTTGAAAAAAACACTAAAAATGTAGGAAAAGTAATGCTACCTTTAACAACTTCAGAGTATAATATGAAAGTAAGACTATAGTCATGAGTTTATAGAAAAAAATTGCGAGTTTATATAGGAACCACGATTTTCTGGTCCAAACCGGACCGGCCAGTCTGACCGCGAACCAACAGCCTCAGTGGTTTAAATAAACAAACAACCGGAGGTGTATATATTTAGTCAAACTCGGACAAAAGCCGGACTGAAATTGCAAAAAATAGAAAGATTATTGACTACATTTGCTAGTTTTTTTAAAAAACTGGATTATATTTACCACTTAAGTGAAGAATATAAACTAAAAATGCATCTTTTTTTTCGAAGCACCACCTTGTATCAAGAATTGTGCCTTTGTGGAGAACTTTGGATCAACATCATCCAATAACATGTTTATTGATTGTAGCTAGAACGTGAATTCTCATGGAATGCTTCAGTTTAAACTCTATATTTGGATAAGCTGAGATTCGTTTATACAGTAATATTCT
This sequence comes from Leptodermis oblonga, assembly GCA_016801395.1. NCBI lineage: Eukaryota > Viridiplantae > Streptophyta > Magnoliopsida > Gentianales > Rubiaceae > Leptodermis > Leptodermis oblonga. The sequence continues at coordinate 6,291,775 of CM028755.1, forward strand.
TTTCATATACAATTTAAGATTAAATTGTCTTTACCTATTTTAAACTCTAAAATTTATCATTGCGCAAAGAAATAAAACTTTTTAAAAAATAATAGAACTTGTTTTAACAATTATTTTATGACTTTAAAATAACGAATCTATGTCAAGTTTATCTAAAAATCTTTCAAAATAAAAAATGTTTTAGCTAAAACTTTTTGTTCATATAAAAAAAAATTCAAGGAAAATTATGCATGTTGTTTTAAATTTATTATTGTTCACATCTTCAAGGAAAATTTAATCTCTTTTTAACTAAATATTGTTCACATCTTCAATGCAAGTAATAATAGAAGAAAACGGGTGCAATGCACATGCTCGCTAGTTCTGCGTTTAATTCGATGAATATATTTGTTAAAGACCAAATAAAGATGTAAACTTAATATGATGGACTTAAATCAGCATTTTTTTTCACAAATTAGTGGACTAAAAGGAGTTGTAGGCAAAAGTTTAAAAATTTGGTTTTTTTTTTTCTTCCGTTACAGTTGGTTGAAAAAAAAAAAAAAGGAAATTTCAAGATAATGATGCCTCTAAAAATTTTCCTAATATAGTGAAGTCGCTATATACTGATATTTTAGCTTGTCAATTAAAATTTTCCAATACAAGTTTTTCTAGCTAGCGAATTTTTACTTATTATCAATTTCTTTTCTGTTTTGTTTTTTTTGCTTTTCTCTTTCTACTATTTTTATTTATTTATTTTTTGTGTGGTGGAAAGTGCGTTATCCACAAATTAGTGATATATTTGTTATTTTATTTATTTTTTTTTATTTATATATTTGTTAAAGACCAAATAAAGATGTAAACTTAATATTATGTACTTAAATCAACATTTTTTTCCCCCACAAATTAGTGAACTAAAATGAGTTGTAGGCAAAAGTTAAAAAAATTGGTGTTTTTTCCGTCATAGTTGGTTGAAAAAAAAAAAAAAGAAATTTCACGATAATGATGCCTTTCGAAAATTTTCCTAATATAGCCAAGTCGCTATATATTGACACTTTAGCTTTTGTCAATCGAATTTTTCCAATACAAGTTTTTCTAGCAAGCGAATTTTGCTTATTATCATTTTCTTTTTTGTTTTTTTTTTCCCTTTTCACTTTCTACTTTTTTTTCTTTTTTTTTTTTTTGTGAAAAGTGCATTATCTTATTTGATTGCGTGGCAAAAGATGCGCTCCAAATGGTAGAACAGAATTCTATTGGGTGAGGCCAATCTGATTGGCTTTGCCATGCTGAGCTAGCATGTGGGCTATGGTGTTATGTGTACTTCAGACCGATGTTAACATGTCTAGTCTGAGTATCGAATTATAATCTGAATCATTTTCCTTTGCATCACCTATACGAGTTTTCCAAAAGTATATTGAAATAGTTTCAAATTTTTGCGCATCCATAAAGGTGAAAGCAGGCTAAACAGTTGAAATAACCAATCCAAGTACAAATGAAGTTGAAATAAACAAACCAAGTACAAATGAAATGCAATTTATATTGGCATTAGATGGAAAAAGTAATGCAAACCTAAGTAGTACCAAACCCTCTAGAAAGTGAAGGATCAAATGAAGAAGTAGAAGCTAATTCGCTTGATCCGCCAGGGTTACTGCTAGCATCACCTTCGAAAGAGTAGTATTGGCATGTTGGGCATTGTCCTAAGAGCCCAAATTGATCTTGAACACTTTGGCTATAGTAGTTGCCGTAAACTCCAGGAACATCAGTACTAATGCCAGGCACATGAGGCAGTGATGGCGGAAAGGAAGGTTGCATAACACCTGGATAATCCGTAGTGCGCCTCACGGAAGGGTTTCTACGCCCCACTGTTGAAGTATTTTGACTCTGGCGGTATCGATTCAGGTAAAGATTGAGAGTATGAGAATAATTATCGAACCCTAGCCGGGAAAATGCATCGAGGACGTTCTCGGCGGTGATGGTCTCTAGGCATTCCCGACGCCTACACTCCTTTGCTTCAGCTGTGATGTAATTGATGAAATCTGAAGTGCATTGTTGAACCAGTTTTGTACTATCTTCAGAAATCTGTGCACCTAAAGGGAGGATGCTCCTCATGATTCGTTTAATTCTTGCTGCAGACATCAACAGGTTCGGATCTTGTTGGTAAGGGCTTTGATCATTATTGCCATTTATGTTGACACGGCGGTTACTTTCGTTCTCAGGTTCATTTATCACCAATGCTATTCAAAGAAGATCTATATTTAGCAGTGGCATAGCCAGGGGGGAAAAAATAGCCTTATGCAAAAAATATAAATTTCACACAAGTAAATAAATATATCTACATATAAAAATAATTGGTATATATAGGGGATGAGGTGGGGTTGTAGGGGTCTAAAGACCACTCTGGAACCCCCTTGCATATGCCCGTGATAGTTAGTATAATTAATGAAATAAAATTGTATGTGATAACATTTGATATTATTCAATCAAAAAAATATTCACTTATAAATAAATTACCAACACATAAATGCACGGCATTCAAAAAAATTTTACAGCAAATATTCACTAATTACCTTTTCTAACATAAGTCTGTTCAGACATTGTCATTTATTTTACAATTATATTTTATAAAATTGAATAAGTTTAATTTTAAGACTCATTGTAGTGGTAAGGCATAAGGAAAGTTTGAAGTTAAATGAATACACACCATATTGAACTAGAAAATGTACATAGATCAATAGAAATCAAATAAAAATTATAATTTACAAAAGCTTTTACAGCGAATATAAGTAATTACCAAATCACTTGCATTCACTCTTTCCCCGGATAAAAAGAAACAAAATAAAAAAAAAAATCATACAGTTAAATTAATTCATAAAATTAGAAAAAAAAAAGAAAAAAAAAAAGGTAACTAATTAATGGCTTTATATTATGAGTTAAATATTAAAACCAAGAAAATTTAGATAACAAATTACTATGAACTTATCAATTTGATTTGGTCCCCCTTTTTTTTAAAAAAAAAGTTTGTTTTAGTCCCTTATACTGCATTTAAAGCTTTAAATGGCTTTTTTTGTTGTATTTATGTCTTGAAAGAACTACGACAAGGCTAACTATAGCAAAGGGCAACATAAAAAATAAAAAAAAAAAAGAAAAGTGGAAAAAGTTGAGATCTACTGTTGCGAGGCATCAGTGTCCTTCCTGACAACTTCAGTGGGATCCACTTTTGGGCCCTACTGAATTGTAAGGAAGTCCACTTTCGCCTCGCGACAATGGATCTGAAGGGGAGGTGGAACCACTTTGCTTAATCCTCAAAACTTTCTTATCCATGTTCTGTTGACTATTAACTGTTGACTAAAAAATGCTTCAAATTTTTTAACAATACAAAAATTTGAAGTTGAACGAATTATGAACATCATCCCCATCCCCATCGTACGTTCTCACCTCTATGTACAACTTTTCCTAATTCTACCGTCACCATGATCACCACTTCATTCCTCCCCCAGTCTCTCCCCCTGGGCATTAATTGCTTCCAATTTGAGTTGATTATTAGTCGAATCAATGTGGATTTTGGGGAATTCTATGACTAATTTATGTGGAATTTTGGGGTTTGAAAAATATTATTTGATAATGATTTACTGGGTAAAAATCGGTTTCTCATCGCTCAAACAATTGGATTCTAGATTCTTGATTTATTGGGTCCAAATTGTGATATATAAATAGAGTACCTAAATGGGTAAAAAAATTGTTTTGGTTTTGGAAGGAAATAAAATGAGGACAATTAATTAAAGCTATAAATGCAAGATCAGAAACGAAAATAATCTTATTTTAATTTAAATGAGGGATCAAATCCAATTGAAGTATCAAGCTATATAGTGTTATTTATGAAAAGTACCGTCGTTGCTAGATGTTCTGTTTTCACCATATCTATTTTGAGATGGATCCCTTTGACCTTGGCCCTCCATGAATCTTCTTTCAATTTTATCACCTATAAAAGTATTCAAAAGATCTATGAAAATGAATACATATTAACTATCAATTAGTGGTCAAGAAGTGAAAAAAAAAAAAAACTAGAAATTTAGGAAAGTACCTTTAACAACTTGAGAGAGTAAGAGGTGAGTAAGACTATAGCCGCGAGTTTATAGAAAAAAAAACTGAGTCTGGTGTACACTTTATATAATGAATTCGACAAATACCCTAAAATACAACTGGCAAACAATATTATACTTTTTACCCAAAAAACAGGTAAAAGGCAAGCCTATTTTTATTATTTTTTAAAAGACAACCCTACTTTGTTACAAATGAACTCGCTTATCCAAATAAAGCATTGGAAATGATGATAACACCAAACATATTTTGGGTAAAATTCAAATTAGTTTCTTTTTATTTTCTTTCTTATGTAAGCACTTTTTCTTGCTGATGTAATAGTCCAGGTCTTAGGTTATGTAACTATTTAGTCAATGGTTCAATTGATAACTTTATAGTTCGTTTGGCTATATTTAAAACTACAAGATTCATTTGGTAATTTGAAAAACTTCAAAGAAACTAAAAGAAATTAACTCTATTTTTAATTGGTGATATTTGGATTTTTAACCTTTCGTAGAAGAGATGTTTTTAAGTATATATAGTGAATTAAGACCCCAATTCTCCAACAACTCCATTTCACTGAAGACCCAGTTAACTTATATTTGTTAACTTATCCAAAAATAAAAAATGTGCTATCTTCCTATAAGAACAATACCCTAAAATACAACTGACAAACACCATTACAGTTTACAGGAAAAACAGAAAGTAAAAGACAACCATATTTTTATTTTTTTAGAGTAAGAGACAACCCAATGTAATAAATGAAAAGAAAACAAACTAAATTGATATTTAATTTTAAATTTCAAATGTAATGATCTACAAATAATATTTTCTTTTAAATAAGGCTTAATCACTATTTACCTCTAAAATACAACTAGCAAACACTATTACAGTTTATAAGAAAAAATGTAAGTTAAAAACCACCTAACCTAAGAAATTAGAAGAAAACAAAATAAACTGATATTTCATTTTAAATTTCAAATGTGATTATCTTCAAATAATATTTTCTTGTGAATTATGCACTGAACTGTGAAGAGGACTTTTATTTTTATATTTGAAAAAGATCCGTAAAAACGATTTGATTTATCCTAATTAATGTCATAGTGGGTAAATTATATTTACACCCTTGAAATTTGTCTAAATTATCCAATGAACCATTTACCAAATGAACTCGTCTGTCAAATAGAGCATTTGAAATTACTATAAAACAAACATATTTTGGTCAAATTTATTTATTTCTATTATCTTTATTTATATAAGCATTTTTTTTCCTTCATATTCCTTTTTTTTTTCTTTGGAGTGGGCCCCGCCCCTATTACAATTTTATACTTCACCGGTGCTGCGTAGAAACCCTTCCGTGAGGCGCACTACAGATTATCCAAGTGTTGTGCAACCTTCCTTTCCGCCATCGCTGCCTCATGTGCCTAGCACTAGTACTGCTATTCCTGGAGTTTACGACAACTACTATAGCCAAAATGTTCAAGATCAACAGGGAATCTTTGGACAATCGTCAACAAGTCAATATTACTATTTCGAAGGTGATCAAAGTAACCCTAACAGATCAAGAGAATTAGCTTCTACTTCTTCATTTGCTCCTTCGTTTTCTAGAGGGTTTGGTTCTACTTAGGTCTGCACTACTTTTTTCCATGTAATGCCCATATTTAGGCAATAGATAAATGGTGTTTCAGTTGTACTTTTTTTTCTTTTTGTTTTTTTTGTCGGAGTGTTTCATTTGTACCTTGGTTTGGTTTTTGCAACTGTTCTCACCTTTATGGTATTAAAAAAATTTAAACTATTTCAATATACTTTGGGAAAACTCATCTAGGAGTTGCAAAGGAAAATGATTCAGATTATATTCCTTCATGAACTCAATAGATTAGAGTTGTTGAAATATTTATGTCGGTGGGTATTCGAGTAGCATGTGATCCTAACTGGGTATTTGTCACAAAATAGTTCAATAACGTCACATCCACCCAGATTGGGGAAGCGCTCGCGGAAAGAGAAGGCCTAGCAATAGGGCCATCTCAGACTCAACGCCGCAGTGTGGTACTCACAGCAGGTGGTCAATGCAGCAAACCATCTCAACGAAGACAAGTCAACTTTTGGGTTGATTACACAGGACACATCACCCAACTGTAACACTCACTCAGACTAGACATGTTAACATGGGTCCGACATACACACAACAGCATAGCCCACACGCTAGCTCAGCATGGCAAAACTAATCAGATTTGCCATGACCAATGGAACTCTGTTCCACCCATTGTAATGCATCTTTTACCACAAATCAAATAAGATAACACACTTTCCACCTTAAAAAAAAACAATAAAGAAAATGATAATGAGCGTTAGATAGAAAAACTTGTATTGAAAAAATTCGATTGACTAGCTATAGTGTCAATATATAGCGACTTCGGGTTGAGGGATGCTAATTCAGTGGGAAAATTCTACACCTAGGTGAAGAGAGGATTTTCAAAAAATTGGACCGTGTCATCATTAATCAGGCATGGTAGGACAAGGGTTTTCTGTGTCAGGTGGGTTTTAAACCACAGGGTCCTCTTTCTGATCACTCCCTAGTGATAACTTCCATATTGCAGCAAAACTTCAAAGGAACAAATCCTTCAAGTTCTACTACATGTGGATGAAACACGTGGATTTCAGGCCTCTACTTCTTGAGTCCTGGAGAAACTCAGAACGGGGAACCAAACAATTCACCCTTTGTCATAAATTGAAAAATCACAAACAATCCCTTAAGAGCATGAACAAGCTTCATTTCCATCATATTTCTGAATAGGCCAAGAGGGATAACACTGATTTGGAACAGGAGAGGGAGATTCTTGTTGTTGACCCTCATAATGAAGAATGCATTGACAGGGTGGCCTAGTTGAGGAAGAAAGCAGAGTTTCTAATGGAGACGGAAAGATCATTTTTCGCACATAAAGCCATAGCCACCCATCTGCTCCTGTCGGATAGGGGCAACAAATATTTCCTGGGTTAGTGAAGAAGAACAATTCCAAGAATACTATTGTTTCTGTTGAAAAGGAGGATGGTTCAACCACTTCCTCTCCTACTGAGCTGGGTGATGAATTCATCAAATTCTTCCAAAATATGTTGGGTCATTCTGAGCCTATCACAGGGTTAGATACACAGCATGTTTAGGAAGGTAATTGTATTACAGAGGAGGAGAGACTGAACTTAGAAGCACCAGTCACTGAGGACGAAATCAAGTCGGCTTTGTTTAATATGTGTGATGACAAGGCCCTGGGACCAGATGGCTACCTGGCTGGTTTCTTTAAGAAGAATTGGGATGTGGTGGGACAGGAGGTGTTGGATGCAGTCTTGGAATTCTTTTAGAATGGGAGCCTTTTGAAACAGATCAATCATACTGTGGTAGCTCTCAGCCCGAAGAAGGAACATGAGCCTAGGGTCGCAGATTACAGACCTATCTCATGTTGCAACACAATATATAAAGTCATTTCCAAGGTATTGGCTTAGAGGTTAAAGAGGGTGCTCCTAAGCATTATTGATGAATCTCAGGTGGCCTTTATGGGGGAAAGGAACATGACCGACAACTTCTTTCTCACTCAGGAGCTAATTAGAAGCTATACTAGGAAGCGTATCTCACCAAGGTGCATGATGAAGATTGATATCAGGAAAGCTTATGACACAGTGTCGTGGGAGTTTCTGTTTGCATTATTGACTACCAATGGGTTTCCTAGCCAGTTTCTGGGTTGGATCAGGGGCAGTATGTCACTACCACGTCCTTCTCCATTTCAGTGAATGGTAGCCTGTATGCTTACTTTAAAGGTATGAGGGGTTCGAGGCAAGGCAATCCCATGTCACCGGCCCTATTCACAATTGCCATGGAGTACTTCGCAAGACTTTTGAAGAGAAACACGGCTAAGGACTTTAATTTCCACCCCAAATGTGGCAAGATGCATATCACCCACTTGGCCTTTGCAAATGATCTTTTGCTATTCTCTAGAGGTGATGAACACTCACTGTCCATTTTGATGGATACACTGCGCCAGTTCAGGATGGCTTCGGGTCTTGCTTTGAACCCGGAGAAGTCAGAAATCTTCATGCAGGTGAAGCAATGGCTCAATATCCCGACAATGAATACTATCCATAGCACCAGCAAGTGGATTAGTAGGGAGGTAAAAAGGGATAGGAAATGGTATATAGCCTCAATGTCTGCTTTTGCTCTAACTGTATACCATGTTTGGAAGTGCAGGAACAGTTTAATCTTCGACTCTATCACCACGAGTCCAGACTTTGTGGTTGCAATTGTCAAGATTAATACTTGGAGGATAATCAACGACTTATACCCCATCATCTAGGGATGTTTGTCGACGTAGTGGTTGGCGATTAAGCAACTATCCTAGCCCAGCAAGTTCGGTGGCTAGTAAAGGCTCATCAATTCCGTTAGCTTGGCCAAGTTGCCCAGGGGCTCATAACGGGAAAGGTTTTACAAACCACTAACCACTTCAGAGGTTTGCCTTGGCCTTGTCTGGAGAGCTGCCCTTTGGCTTATAAAGGGGAGGTGGTACAAACCACTGGGGGTCACGGGAAGAACACCCCTCCATTCCGACTTCTTGGTCGAGTTTGGGATGAGTTCAAATTGTTGCTTCTTTATCATTTTCTTCCCATTTTCTCTTCTCTCTTTCTTTTCATTTTCATCTTCGTCTTCACCTCATCTCCTCTTATCACTAAAGCATGATGGTTAATGAGTAACCTCAATTGGTGCTGATTGGTACTTATTTGGGGACTGGTTTTCGAATTTCGGGCTGCTAATTTTGTTTTTAATTGGCGCTGAAAATTAGGGGACTGTTTTTCCGAATTGCTGATGCCTTTGGTAATTTTTACTGGCTGCGGGTTTGTTTCGAATTGGTGCTGATCAATTTCACTGAATAGGCTCTGGATTTGTGACCTTTCTAATGCTCGATGGAATTAGGAACACCTAGGGAATTTTTTTGGAAACTGCGCACTGTGTTTTGGAATTAATGGCTGCTGGCTTCTTTCGAACTAAAAGCTGATTGTATTAATTTTTTATTCTTATTAAAAAAATATATGTTACTTAGGTTTCCAATCATTTTTAACCATCTATTGCAGAGCAACAGACCAACATAAATATTTGAACAACTCTCATCTCGTATCGAATCTATAATTAGAATCATTTACTTTGCAACTCGTAGATCAATTTAATAAAACTATATAAATATGGCACCTAGGAAATAGATAACAGAGAAGAAGAAACGGACTCGAATGAAGAAGAAAGATATATTCTAGACATGAAAAAAGTATGAGTCAGCTCGCAGAAATCAAAACGATAGGAACATAGGGGCGCTACTGTACCATATATAGTGGCACAGGAAGAAGGCCTTACACAATGAATCCACATCCCTTACTCTTGTTGCGCTCACTCTTCATGCCCTTCAATGGCTTGGCAACTACCAAAAGGCATAGTCCACAACCCCGTACGGGCCCCATTTCCTCACTGCAGGGCGACCTACTAGCTGGCACCAACATTTTCTTTGATGCCTCTCTAAACGCTAACCAAAGTACGTGCTCAGTTGGCATATCCTGCTACTCTGATACGGGGACCTGGATCTTCGGCCTCACGAAGAAATTCACAGATGTCATGCCCGCCCAGACGGTGGAAGCCCTGGTAGCGCAGGGAGCCCTTAGCCAAGCAATGCGCCGCCGCCTGAGGCTGGGTGGGGCTATCGGAGATGCACAGATTGTTGTCAACGCAACAAACCACCCCACCAAGGAAAGATAAAATTTTGGGCTACTTATCAATGAAATCAGCCATCTGCGAGTCACAATCGGACTAGACAAACTATCATGGGACAGCAGGCAGCATAACACTATAGCTCATATGATTGCACAGCGTGGGAATGCCAATAACATTGGCTACGTCCAATGGAACGCAGTTCCACCATTTGTAAATCACCTCTTCTCCACAACCTGAATAAAGAATTACACATTTCTGTTTCAAACAAACTGAGTAAGGACCAAATCCAATTGAAGTATCAAGCAACGGGACTATTAGTGTTAATTAGTTGTCAAAATGTGGAAAAAAGAAAACTAAAAATTTAGGAAAGTAATGATACCATTAACAACTTGAGAGAGTAAGACTATAGCTGTGAGTTTATAGGGAAAAAAAAACATTGAGTTTAGATAAGAACAATATACTTTATGCAGTGGATTCGATCAACACCTTAAGATACAACTGGCAAACACTGTTACAGTTTAAAGAAAAACGGTATGTAAAAGACAATAATATTTTTATTTTTATTTTTTTAGAGTAAAAGACAACCCTGTTTATAAAATGAGAAGAAAACAAAGTAAATTGAGATTTAATTTTAAATTTCAAATGTAATGATCTTCAAATAATATTTTCTTTTAAATAATACACTGAACTTCAAATTGTGATATAGAGTACCTAAATGGTAAAAAGTGATTCTTTTCTTTTGGAAGGAAATAATATGATTACCATTAATTAAAGCTTTAAATGTAACATTAGTGACTAAAATGATTATGAATTTTTAATTAAAGTTAGTGACAAATCCAATTGAAGTATAAAGCTACAGGGCAAAGAGTGTTAATTAGCAGTCAAAATGTTGAAAACCTAAAAGTGTAAGAAACTAATGATACATTTAACAACGTGAGAGTGTAATACGAGAGTAAGACTCTAACCGTAAGTTTATAGAAAATTTTTTAGTTTAGATAAGAACTACGATTTTTTTGGTCCAGACCGGCTGGTCTTACCGTGAACCAACAGCCTCACTAGTTTAAATAAACCAAAAAACCGAAGGTGTATATATTCGGTCAAACTCGGACAAAACCCGAACTGAAATTGCAAAAAATGGAAATATTATTAACTACATTTGCTAGTTTTTTAAAAAAAAAATAATTACATTTGCCACTAAATAAAGAATATGAACCAAAAATGCATTTTTCTTTTTTTGGCACCTTGTGCTTTCCATTCTACCAACGTGGAAAAGGCACCATCTTGTATCAAGTATTGTGCCTTTGCGGAGAACTTTGGATCAACATCATCCAATAACATGTTAATTGATTGTAGCTAGAACGTGAATTCTCATGGAATGCTTGAGTTTAAACTCTATATTTGGATAAGTTGAGATTCCTTTATACTACTCTTTTTATATATATATATATATATACAATTTAAGATTAAATTGTCCTTACCTAGTTTAAACTCTAAAATTTATCCTTGCGCGATGAAATAAAACTTTTTAAAAATAATGAAATTTGTTTTCGCAATTATTTTATGACTTTAAAAATAATGAATCTGTGTCAAGTTTATCTAAAAATCTTTCAAAATAAAAGATGTTTTAGCTAAAACTTTTTGTTCATATAAAAAAAATTCAAGAAAAATTATGCAAATTGTTTTAAAATTTATTATTTAATCTCTTTTTAACTAAAATATATATTGGTCACACCTTCACTGCAACTAATAATAGTGTAATAAGAAAGATAGCACATCTTTTATTTCTGGATAAGGTAATAAATATAAGTTAACTGGGTCTTCATTGAAATGGAGTTGTTGGAGAATTTGGGTCTTAATTCACTATATATACTTAAAAACATCTCTTCTACTAAAGGTTAAAAATCCAAATGTCACCAATTAAAAATAGAGTTAATTTCTTCTTTGAAGTTTTTTCAAATTACCAAATGAATCTTGTAGTTTTAAATATTGCCAAACGAACTATAAACTTATCAATTGAACCATTGACTAAATAGTTACATAACATAAGAACTTGACTATTACATCAGCAAGAAAAAGTGCTTACAGAAGAAAGAAAATAAAAAGGAACTAATTTGAATTTTACCCTAAAATATGTTTGGTGTTATCATCATTTCCAATGCTTTATTTGGATAAGCAAGTTCATTTGTAACAAAGTAGGGTTGTCTTTTAAAAAATAATAAAAATGGGCTTGCCTTTTACCTGTTTTTTGGATAAAGTGTAATATTGTTTGCCAGTTGTATTTTAGGGTATTTGTCGAATCCACTATATAAAGTGTACACCAGACTCAGTTTTTTTTCTATAAACTCGCGGCTATAGTCTTACTCTCCTTTTACTCTCCTCTTACTCTCTCAAGTTGTTAAAGGTACTTTCCTAAATTTCTCGTTTTTTTTTTCACTTCTTGACCATTAATTGATAGTTAATCTGTATTCATTTTCATAGATCTTTTGAATACTTTTATAGGTGATAAAATTGAAAGAAGATTCATGGAGGGCGAAGGTCAAAGGGATCCATCTCAAAACAGATCTGGTGAAAACAGAACATCTAGCAACGACGGTACTTTTCATAAATAACACTATATAGCTTGATACTTCAATTGGATTTGGTCCCTCATTTAAATTAAAATAAGATTATTTTCGTTTCTGATCTTGCGTTTATAGCTTTAATTAATTGTCCTCATTTTATTTCCTTCCAAAACCAAAACAATTTTTTTTTACCCATTTAGGTACTCTATGTATATATCACAATTTGGACCCAATAAATCAGGAATCTAAAATCCAATTGTTTGAGGGATCAGAAACCCATTTTTGCCCAGTAAATCATTATTAAATAATATTTTTCAAACCCCAAAATTCCACATAAATTAGTCATAGAATTCCCCAAAATCCACATTGATTTGACTAATAATCAACTCAAATTGGAAGCAATTAATGCCCAGGGAGAGAGACTGGGGGAGGAATGAAGTGGTCATCACGGTGACGGTAGAATTAGGAAAAGTTGTGCGTAGAGGTGAGAACATAAGATGGGGATGATGTTTATAATTCATTCAACTTCAAATTTTTGTATTGTTAAAAAATTTGAAGCATTTTTCAGTCAACAGTTAATAGTCAACAGAACATGGAGAAAAAAGTTTTGAGGATTAAGCAAAGTGGTTCCACCTCCCCTTCAAATCCACTGTCACGAGGCGAAAGTGGACTTCTTTACAATTCAGTAGGGCCTAAAAGTGGATCCCACTGAAGTTGTAAGGAAGGACACTGATGCCTCACAACAGTAGATCTCAACTTTTTCCATTTTTCTTTGTTTTTGATGTTGCCCTTTGCTATAGTTAGTTTTGTCGTAGTTCTTTTAAGACATAAATACAACAAAAAAGACCATTTAAAGCTTTAAATGCAGTATAAGGGACTAAAACAAACTTTTTTAAAAAAAAAAAGAGGGACCAAATCACATTGATAAGTTCATAGTAATTTGTTATCTAGATTTTCTTGGCTTCAATATTTAACTCATAATATAAGCCATTAATTAGTTACCTTTTTTTTTTCTCATTTTATGAATTAATTTAACTGTATGATTTTTTTTTATTTTGTTTCCTTTTATCCGGGGAAAGAGTGGATGCAAGTGATTTGGTAATTACTTATATTCACTGTAAAAGTTTTTGTAAATTATAATTTTTATTTGAATTCTATTGATCTATGCACATTTTCTAGTTCAATATGGTGTGTATTCATTTAACTTCAAACTTTCCTTATGCCTTACCACTACAATGAGTCTTAAAATTAAACTTGTTCAATTTTATAAAATTATAATTGTAAAATAAATGACAATGTCTGAACAGACTTATGTTAGAAAAGGTAATTAGTGAATATCTGCTGTAAATTTTTTTTGAATGCCGTGCATTTATGTGTTGATAATTTATTTATAAGTGAATATTTTTTTGATTGAATAATATCAAATGTTATCACATACAATTTTATTTCATTAATCATACTAACTGTCACGGGCGTATGCAAGGGGGTTCCAGAGTGGTCTTTAGACCCCTACAACCCCACCTCATCCCCTATATATATCAATTATTTTTATATGTAGATATATTTATTTACTTGTGTGAAATTTATATTTTTTGCATAAGGCTATTTTTTTCCCCCTGGCTATGCCACTGCTAAATATAGATCTTCTTTGAATAGCATTGGTGATAAATGAACCTGAGAACGAAAGTAACCGCCGTGTCAACATAAATGGCAATAATGATCAAAGCCCTTACCAACAAGATCCCAACCTGTTGATGTCTGCAGCAAGAATTAAACGAATCATGAGGAGCATCCTCCCTTTAGGTGGACAGATTTCTGAAGATAGTACAAAACTGGTTCAACAATGCACTTCAGATTTCATCAATTACATCACAGCTGAAGCAAAGGAGTGTAGCCGTCGGGAATGCCTAGAGACCATCACCGCCGAGAACGTCCTCGATGCATTTTCCCGGCTAGGGTTCGATAATTATTCTCATACTCTCAATCTTTACCTGAATCGATACCGCCAGAGTCAAAATACTTCAACAGTGGGGCGTAGAAACCTTTCCGTGAGGCGCACTATGGATTATCCAGGTGTTATGCAACCTTCCTTTCCGCCATCACTGCCTCATGTGCCTGGCATTAGTACTGATGTTCCTGGAGTTTACGACAACTACTATAGCCAAAATGTTCAAGATCAATTGGGGCTCTTAGGACAATGCCCAACAAGCCAATACTACTCTTTCGAAGGTGATGCTAGCAGTAACCCTGGCGGATCAAGCGAATTAGCTTCTACTTCTTCATTTGATCCTTCACTTTCTAGAGGGTTTGGTACTACTTAGGTTTGCATTACTTTTTCCATCTAATGCCAATATAAATTGCATTTCATTTGTACTTGGTTTGGTTATTTCAACTTTCATTTGTACTTGGATTGGTTATTTCAACTGTTTAGTCTGCTTTCACCTTTATGGATGAACAAAAATTTGAAACTATTTCAATATACTTTTGGAAAACTCATATAGGTGATGCAAAGGAAAATGATTCAGATTATAATTCGATACTCAGACTAGACATGTTAACATCGGTCTGAAGTACACATAACACCATAGCCCACATGCTAGCTCAGCATGGCAAAGCCAATCAGATTGGCCTCACCCAATAGAATTCTGTTCTACCATTTGGAGCGCATATTTTGCCACGCAATCAAATAAGATAATGCACTTTTCACAAAAAAAAAAAAAAAAAAAAAAAAAAAGTAGAAAGTGAAAAGGGAAAAAAACAAAACAAAAAAGAAAATGATAATAAGTAAAATTCGCTTGCTAGAAAAACTTGTATTGGAAAAATTCGATTGACAAAAGCTAAAGTGTCAATATATAGCGACTTGGCTATATTAGGAAAATTTTCGAAAGGCATCATTATCTTGAAATTTTTTTTTTTTTTTTTCAACCAACTATGACGGAAAAAACACCAATTTTTTTAACTTTTGCCTACAACTCATTTTAGTTCACTAATTTGTGGGGGAAAAAATTGTTGATTTAAGTACATAATATTAAGTTTACATCTTTATTTGGTCTTTAACAAATATATTCATCGAATTAAACGCAGAACTAGCGAGCATGTGCATTGCACGCGTTTTCTTCTAAAGGCATTATTAATTTTTTGAACATAATTAAATTTTTGGATCCTCTTAAAAGAATTTTTAGAAGGTGAACATAAACAGATAATGCCCTTTATTGCATATGATCATCTTATGAAGGAGCAAATTTCTGTCCTAAAAGAACAAACGACATGCAGAATCACAGGACAATATACGAAGAAAAAAAAAAGAGGTGGAATGAGCTGGGATCCACTGTTCCTTCCTCGCGATTTCAGTGAGGTCCACTTTTTGGCTCCATTTATTTGTGAGGATGAGGTCCATGTTGCCTCACGACAATGAAACTAAAGGGGAGGTGGAACTACTTTGCTCAATTCTCAACACTTTCTTCTCCATATTCTGTTGACTAAGAAATACTTCAAATTTCTCAACATTATACGAACCTCATCCCCATCTATGTTCTCCCCTCCACGTACAACTTCTCCTAATTCTCCCGTCACCATGACCACCACCTCATCCTTTGCCAATCTCTCTCCCTGGGCATTATATATGCTTCAAGTTTTTAAGTTGATTTCTTTTTTAATAACCAATTTAAGTTGATTATTAGTCGCATCATTGTGGGTTTTTGGTGGATTTCTATGACAAATTTCAGTGGCATTTTGAGGTTTGACAAATTCTCATTTGAAGGTGATTTATAGGGTAAAAAATAAAAATTGGGTTTCTGATAGCTCAAACAATTAGATGCTAAATTCTTGATTTATTGGGTCCAAATTGTGATATAGACATACAGTTTTTTAGGAAGTCAACGTTGGAATCCTTATATGCTTTGATTCCTGTCACTCGTTAATTGTTTTGGTTTTGGGAGGAAATAAAATGAGCACCATTTAAAGTTATGAAAGCAAAATTAGAAGCTAAAATGAATCTTATTTTAGTTAAAATGAGGGACCAAATCCAACTGAAGTATCAAGTTACGGGACCAATAGTGTTAATTAGCTGTCAAAATGTGAAAAAGAAATTAAAAATTTAGAAAAGTAATGATATCTTTAACAACTTGAGAGAGTAAGACGAGAGTAAGACTTTAGCCGTGAGTTTAGATAAGAACAATACATTTTAGATAAGAACACCCTAAAATACAACTGGCAAACACCATTACAATTTACAGGAAAAATAGAAAGTAAAAGACAACCATATTTTTATTTTTATTTTTATTTTTTTAGAGTAAAAGACAACCCAATGTAATAAATGAAAAGAAAACAAACTAAATTGATATTTAATTTTAAATTTCAAATGTAATGATCTTCAAATAATATTTTCTTTTAAATAAGGCTTAATCACTATTTACCTCTAAAATACAACTAGCAAACACTATTACAGTTTATAAGAAAAAGTGTAAGTTAAAAACCACCTAACCTAAGAAATTAGAAGAAAACAAAATAAACTGATATTGCATTTTAAATTTCAAATGTGATGATCTTCAAATAATATTTTCTTATGAATTATACACTGAACTGTAAACAGGACTTTTATTTTTATATTTGAATAAGATCTGTAAAAACGATTTGATTTATCCTAATTAATGTTGTAGTGGGTAAATTATATTTACAAAATTTGTCTAAATTATCCAATGAACCATTTACCAAATGAACTCGTATGTCCAAATAGAGCATTTGAAATTACTATAAAACAAACATATTTTGGTCAAATTTATTTATTTCTATTTTCTTTAATTATATAAGCATTTGTTTTCTTCATATATATGGCTTTTTTTTCTTTGGAGCGGGCCCCGCCCCTATTACAATTTTATACTTCACCAGTGCTGCGTAGAAACCCTTCCGTGAGGCGCACTACAGATTATCCATGTGTTGTGCAACCTTCCTTTCCGCCATCGTTGCCTCATGTGCCTAGCACTAGTACTGCTATTCCTGGAGTTTACTACAACTACTATAGCCAAAATGTTCAAGATCAACAAGGAATCTTTGGACAATCGTCAACAAGCAATATTACTATTTTGAAGGTGATCACAGTAGCCCTAAGTCCCTAACGGATCAAGCGAATTAGCTTCTACTTCTTCATTTGCTCCTTCGTTTTCTAGAGGGTTTGGTTCTACTTAGGTCTACACTACTTTTTTCCATGTAATGCCCATATTTAGGCAATAGATAAATGGTGTTTCAGTTGTACTTTTTTTTCTTTTTTTCTTTTTTGTCGGAGTGTTTCATTTGTACCTTGGTTTGGTTTTCGCAACTGTTTTCACCTTATGATATTAAAAAATTTTAAACAATTTCAATATACTTTGCGAAAACTCATCTAGGAGTTGCAAAGGAAAATGATTCAGATTATATTCCTTCATGAACTCAATAGATTAGAGTTGTTGAAATATTTATGTCGGTGGGTATGCAATCCTAACTGGGTATTTGTCACAAAATAGTTCAATAAGGTCACATCCACCCAGATTGGGGAAGCGCTCGCGGAAAGAGAAGGCCTATGCCAGGCCTAATAGGGCCATCTCAGACTCGACGCCACAGTGTAGGACGCACAACAGGTGGTCAATGCAGCAAACCATCTCAACGAAGACAAGTCAACTTTTGGGTTGATTACACAGGACACATCACCCAACTGTAACACTCACTCAGACTAGACATGTTAACATGGGTCCGACATACACACAACACCATAGCCCACACGCTAGCTCAGCATGGCAAAACCAATCAGATTTGCCATGACCAATGGAACTCTGTTCCACCCGTTGTAACGCATCTTTTACCACAAATCAAACAAGATAACACACTTTCCACCTTAAAAAAAACAATAAAGAAAATGATAATGAGCGTTAGATAGAAAAACTTGCATTGAAAAATTTTGATTCACTAGCTATAGTGTCAATATATAGTGACTTGGGGTTGAGGGATGCTAATTCGGTGGGAAAATTCTACACCTGGGTGAACAGAGGATTTTCATAAAATTGGACCGTGTCCTCATTAATCAGGCGTGGTAGGACAAGGGTTTTCTGTGTCAGGCGGATTTTAAACCACAGGGTCCTCTTTCTGATCACTCCCTAGCGATAACTTCCATATTGCAGCAAAACTTCAAAGGAACAAATGCTTCAAGTTCTACTACATGTGGATGAAACACGTGGATTTCAGGCCTCTACTTCTTAAGTCTTGGAGAAACTCAGAACGGGGAACCAAACAATTCACCCTTTGTCAAAAATTGAAAAATCTCAAACAACCCCTTAAGAGCATGAACAAGCTTCATTTCCATCATATTTCTGATCAGGCCAAGAGGGCTGCCATTGATTTGGAACAGGAGAGGGAAATTTTTCTTGCTGACCCTCATAATGAAGAATGCATTGAGAGGGTGGCCCAGTTGAGGAAGAAAGCAGAGTTTCTAATGGAGGCGGAAAGATCATTTTTCGCACGTAAAGCCAATGCCACCCATCTGCTCCTGTCGGATAGGGGCAACAAATATTTCCATGGGTTAGTGAAGAAGAACAATTCCAAGAATACTATTGTTTCTGTTGAAAAGGAGGATGGTTCAACCACTTCCTCTCCTACTGAGTTGGGTGATGAATTCATCAAATTCTTCCAAAATATGTTTGGTTATTCTGAGCCTATCAAAGGGTTAGATACATAGCTTGTTCAGGAAGGTAATTGTATTACAGAGGATGAGAGAGTGAACTTAGAAGCACTAGTCACTGAGGATGAAATCAAGTCGGCTTTGTTTGATATGTGTGATGACAAGGCCCTGGGACCGGATGGCTACCTGGCTAGTTTCTTTAAGAAGAATTGGGATGTGGTGGGACAGGAGGTGTTGGATGCAGTCTTGGAATTCTTTTAGAATGTGAGCCTTTTGAAACAGATCAATCATACTGTGGTAGCTCTCATCCCGAAGAAGGAACATGCACCTAGGATCGCGGATTACAGACTTATCTCATGTTGCAACACAATATATAAAGTCATTACCAAGGTACTGGCTCAGAGGTTAAAGAGGGTGCTCCCAAGCATTATTGATGAAGCTCAGGCGGCCTTTGTGGGGGAGAGGAACATGACCGACAACTTTTTTCTCACTCAGGAGCTTATTAGAAGCTATACTTGGAAGCGTATCTCACCAAGGTGCATAATGAAGATTGATATCAGGAAAGCTTATGACAAAGTGTCGTGGGAGTTTCTGTTTGCATTATTGACTACCCTTGGGTTTCCTGGCTAGTTTCTGGGTTGGATTAGGCAGTGTGTTACTACCACGTCCTTCTCCATTTCAGTGAATGGTAACCTGTATGCTTACTTTAAAGGTATGAGAGGTTTGAGGCAAGGCGATCCCAAGTCGCCGGCCCTATTCACAATTGCCATGGAGTACTTCGCAAGACTTTTGAAGAGAAACACGGCTAAGGACTTTAATTTCCACCCCAAATGTGGCAAGATGCATATCACTCACTTGGCCTTCGCAAATGATCTTTTGCTATTCTTTAGAGGTGATGAACACTCACTGTCCATTTGATGGATACACTGCGCTAGTTCAGGATGGCTTCGGGTCTTGCTTTGAACCGGGAGAAGTCGGAAATCTTCACGGCAGGTGAAGCAATGGCTCAATATCCCGACAATGAATACTATCCATAGCACCATCAAGTGGATTAGTAGGGAGGTAAAAAGGGATAGGAAACGGTATATAGCCTCAATGTCTACTTTCGCTCTAACTGTATACCATGTTTGGAAGTGTAGGAACAGTTTGATCTTTGACTCTATCACCACGAGTCCAGACTTTGTGGTTGCAATTGTCAAGATTAATACTTGGAGGATAATCAACTACTTATACCCCATCATGTAGGGAGGTTTGTCAACGCAGTGGTTGGTGATTAAGCAACTATCCTAGCCCAGCAAGTTCGGTGGCTGCTAAAGGCTCATCAATTATGTTAGCTTGGCCAAGTTGCCCAGGGGCTCATAACGGGAAAGGTTTTACAAACCACTAACCACTTTAGAGGTTTACCAAGGCCTTGTCTGGAGAGCTGCCCTTTGGCTTATAAAGGGGAGGTAGTACAAACCACTGGGGGTCACGGGAAGAACCCCCCTCCATTCCGACTTCTTGGTCGAGTTTGGGATGAGCTCAAATTGTTGCTTCTTTATCATTTTCTTCCCGTTTTCTCTTCTCTCTTTCTTTTCATTTTCATCTTCGTCTTCACCTCATCCCCTCTTGTCACTAAAGCATGATGGTTAATGAGTAACCTCAATTGGTGCTGATTGGTACTTATTTGGGGACTGGTTTTTGAATTTCGGGCTGCTAATTTTGTTTTTAATTGGCGCTGAAAATTAGGGGACTGTTTTGCCGAATTGCTGATGCCTTTGGTAATTGTTTACTGGCTGCAGGTTTGTTTCGAATTGGTGCTGAATTTCACTGACTAGGCGCTGGATTTGAGACCTTTCTAATGCTGGATGGAATTAGGAACACCTGGGGAATTTTTCTGGAAACTGCGCACTGTTTTTTGGAATTAATGGCTGCTGGCTTCTTTCGAACTAAAAGCTGATTGCAGCGAGAAATGTTGCAATTTATACTTTTGGAGTGCAGCAAATTGGTGATTACTTGACAGGGGCAGAAATGGATTGTGTTTTATTGCTCTTTCTTCATTGGTTTCGGCTGCCTTTGCTTCAAGCCATGGCTACAGAAGGATTTGTTTAACCTTCTTTAGTAGGCATTTTATACTAAATGTTTTCTAAGGGGTGACAACTTAGAGTACAAATAGTGTAAAATGTTATTTATTATTGAGGGATTGTCAATGGTTTTCCATTATTTTCTATTAGTGGCAGTTTAGAATGCAATAGGATTGATTTAATGCATTCCATTAGGGTATGCCTCTATTTTGATGTATCAATGAATTGATGTACTGTTGGTTTCGTGGGCTAAGCCCGTTAATTACGGGAAATAAAATCATTTACCTTTTCTCAAAAAAATATATATAGCGACTTCTCTATATTAGGAAAATTTTCAAAGGCATTATAATCTTGAAATTTCCTCTTTTTTTTTTCAACCAACTCTCACGGATAAAACCAATTTTTTTAACCTTTGCCTACATATATTTTTAAACTAAACGCATAACTCTTTGACAAATGGAAAAGGTTTGCTAAAATACAAAAAAACTCATATACAAGCCCCATTGGGTTTTGGTATGATAAAAAACGTTAAGTACAATATTATGATTTTCTTTAAAAAGTTTTCAAATTTTCATGGACAGTTATTCATTTTTCTTACTATATATTTATGGCTAATATCGAATTTACAACTGTGTATTCTTCAGAAATTTGATAATTTTAACGAAATCATATTTTATAAATAATTGTATTAATTTTTTTTTCTTATTAAAAATATATATATGTTACTTAGGTTTCCAATCATTTTTAACCATCTATAGCAGAGCAACCGACCAACATAAATATTTGAACAACTCTCATCTCGTATCGAGTCTATAATTAGAATCATTTACTTTGCAACTCGTAGATCAATTTAATAAAATTATATAAATATGGCACCTAGGAAACAGATAACATAGAAGAAGAAACGGACTCGAATGAAGAAGAAAGATATATTCTAGACATGGAAAAAGTATGAGTCAGCTCGCAGAAATCAAAACGATAGGAACATAGGGGCGCTACTGTACCATATATAGTGGCATAGGAACAAAGCCTTGCACAATGAATCCACATCCCTTACTCTTGTTGCCATCACTCCTCATGCCCTTCAATGGCTTGGAAACTACCAAAAGGCATAGTCCACGACCCCGTACAGGCCCGACGTCCTCACTGCACGGCGACCTGCCAGCTGGCACCAACATTTTCTTTGATGCCTCTCTAAACGCTAACCAAAGTACGTGCTTAGTTGGCGTAGCCTGCTACTCTAATACTGGGGACCTGGATCTTCGGCCTCACGAAGAAATTCACAGATGTCACCCCCGCCCAGACGATGGAAGCCCTGGCAGCGCAGGGAGCCCTTAGCCAACCAATGTGTTGCCGCCTCAGGCTGGTTGGGACTATCGGAGATGCACAGATTGTTGTCAACGCAACAAACCACCCCACCGAGGATAGATAAAATTTTGGGCTACTTATCTATGAAATCAGCCATCTGCGAGTCACAATCGGACTAGACAAACTATCATGGGACAGCAGGCAGCATAACATTATAGCTCATATGATAGCACAACGTGGCAATGCCAATAACATTGGCTACGCCCAATGGAATGCAGTTCCACCATTTGTAAATCACCTCTTTTCCACGACCTGAATAAAGAATTACACATTTCTGTTTCAAACAAACTAAGGAGTAAGGACCAAATCCAATTGAAGTATCAAGCAACAGGACCATTAGTGTTAATTAGTTGTCAAAATGTGGAAAAAAGAAAACTAATTAGGAAAGTAATGATACCTTTAACAAATTGAGTAAGACGAGAGTAAGACTATAGCTGTGAGTTTACAGGGAAAAAAAAAATTTAGTTTAGATAAGAACAATACACTTTATATAGTGGATTCAATTAACACCTTAAGATACAACTGGCAAACACTATTACAGTTTAAAGAAAAACTGTAAGTAAAAGACAATCATATTTTTATTTTTATTTTTTAGAGTAAAAGACAGCCCTATTTATAAAATGAGAAGAAAACAAAGTAAATTGAGATTTAATTTTAAATTTCAAATGTAATGATCTTCAAATAATATTTTCTTTTAAGTAATACACTGAACTTCAAATTGTGATATAGAGTACCTAAATGGTAAAAAGTTATTTTTTTCTTTTCGAAGGAAATAAAATGATTACCATTAATTAAAGCTTTAAATGTAACATTAGTGACTAAAATGATTATGAATTTTTAATAAAATTAGTGACAAATCCAATTGAAGTATCAAGCTACAGGGCAGAGAGTGTTAATTAGCAGTCAAAATGTTGAAAAAAAACCTAAAAGTGTAAGAAAGTAATGATACCTTTAACAACGTGAGAGTGTAATACGAGAGTAAGACTCTAACTGTAAGTTTATAGAAAAATTTTTGAGTTTAGATAAGAACTATGATTTTTCTGGTCCAGACTGACTGGTCATACCGTGAACTAACAGCCTCACTAGTTTAAATAAACCAAAAAATCGGAGGTGTATATATTCGGTCAAATTCGGACAAAACCCGAACTGAAATTGCAAAAAATGGAAATATTATTAACTACATTTGCTAGTTTTTTTAAAAAAAATAATTACATTTGTCACTCAAGTAAAGAATATGAACTAAAAATGCATTTTTCTTTTTTTGGCACCTTGTGCTTTCCATTCTACCAACGTGGAAAAGGCACCATCTTGTATCAAGAATTGTGCCTTTGGGGAGAACTTTGGATCAACATCATCCAATAACATGTTAATTGATTGTAGCTAGAATGTGAATTCTCATGGAATGCTTGAGTTTAAACTCTATATTTGGATAAGTTGAGATTCCTTTATACAGTACTTATATATATATATATATATATATATATACACAATTTAAGATTAAATTGTCTTTACCTAGTTTAAACTCTGAAATTTATCATTTCGCGATGAAATAAAACTTTTTTAAAAATAATGGAACTTGTTTTCACAATTATTTGAAGAAAAGTAATAGTGCGCCTCATGGAAGGGTTTCTACGCACCACTGGTGAAGTATTTTGACTCCGGCGATATAGGGGTGAAAAAATTGTAAAGAAAAAAGAGTCATATGAAGAAAAAAAAATGCTTACATAATGAAAGATAATAGAAATAAATAAATTTGAATTTTACCCAAAATCTGTTTGGTTTTATAGTAATTTCAAATGCTCTATTTGGACACACGAGTTCATTTGGTAAATGGTTCATTGGATAATTTAGACAAATTTTAAGGATGTAAATATAATTTACCCACTACAACATTAATTAGGATAAATCAAATCGTTTTTACAGATCTTATTCAAATATAAAAATAAAAGTCCTCTTTACAGTTCAGTGTAGAATTCACAAGAAAATATTATTTGAAGATCATCACATTTGAAATTTAAAATGAAATATCAGTTTCTTTGCATTTGGGTAAATAACACTGTTAGTCCCTTAGCTTGATACTTTAGTTGGATTTGGTCCCTGATTTAGTTTAAAATAAGATTCATTTTAGTCTCTAATCTAGCATTTATATAGCTTTAATTAATGGTCCTCGTTTTATTTCCTTCCAAAACCAAAACAACTTTTTACCCATTTATTCTCTATGTCTATATCACAATTTGAAGTTCAGTGTATTATATAAAAGAAAATATTATTTGAAGATCATTACATTTGAAATTTAAAATTAAATATCAAATTAGTTTGTTTTCTTTTCATTTATTAGATGGGGTTGTCTTTTACTTTAAAAAATTAAAAATAAAAATATGGTTATCATTTGCTTACCGTTTTTCCTATAAACAGTGGTGTTTGCCAGTTATATTTTAGGGTGTTGACCATATCAACTATATAAAATGTATTGTTCATATCTAAACTCATTGTTATAGTCTTACTCTCTCAAGTTGTTACAGGTATTATTACTTTTCTAAATTTTTAATTTCTTTTTTCACATTTTGACAGCTAATTAACACTAATTGGTCCCATAACTTGATACTTCAGTTGGATTTGGTCCCTCGTTTTAATTAAAATAAGATTCATATATAGCTTCTAATTTTGCTTTTATAACTTTAAATGGTGCTCATTTTATTTCCTTCCAAAACCAAAACAATTAACGAGTGACAGGAATCAAAGCATATAAGGATTCCAATGTTGACTTCCTAAAAAACTGTATGTATATATCACAATTTGGACCCAATAAATCAAGAATCTAGCATCCAATTGTTTGAGCTATCAGAAACCCAATTTTAATTTTTTTACCCTATAAATCACCTTCAAATGAGTATTTGCAAAACCTCAAAATGCCACTGAAATTTGTCATGAAATCCACCAAAAACCCACATTGATGCGACTAATAATCAACTTAAATTGGTTATTAAAAAAGAAATCAACTAAAAAATTTTAAGCAATTATACTGCCCAGGCAGAGAGATTGGCAAAGGATGAGGTGGTGGTCATGGTGACGGGAGAATTAGGAGAAGTTGTACATGGAGGGGAGAACATAAGATGGGGATGAGGTTCGTATAATGTTGAGAAATTTGAAGTATTTCTTAGTCAACAGAATATGGAGAAGAAAGTGTTGAGAATTGAGCAAAGTGGTTCCATCTCCCCTTTAGATCCATTGCCGCGAGGTGACATGGACCTCCTCACAAATAAATGGAGCCAAAAAGTGGACCTCACTGAAATTGTGAGGAAAGAAACTGTCGCTTCACGACAGTGGATCCCATCTAATTCCACCTCTTTTTTTTTTTTTTCTTCGTATATTGTCCTTTGATTTATGCATGCCGTTAGTTCTTTTAGGACAGAAATTTGCTCCTTCATAAGATGATCATATGCAATGTTTGAGCCTAGTTTTCACCTTCTAAAAATTCTTTCAAGAGGATCCAAAAATTTAATTATGTTCAAAAAATTAATAATGCCTTTAGAAGAAAACGGGTGCAATGCACATGCTCGCTAGTTCTGCGTTTAATTCGATGAATATATTTGTTAAAGACCAAATAAAGATGTAAACTTAATATGATGGACTTAAATCAGCATTTTTTTTCACAAATTAGTGGACTAAAATGAGTTGTAGGCAAAAGTTTTAAAAAATTGGTTTTTTTTTTCTTCCGTTACAGTTGGTTGAAAAAAAAAAAGGAAATTTCAAGATAATGATGCCTCTAAAAATTTTCCTAAGATAGTGAAGTCACTATATACTGACATTTTAGCTTGTCAATCAAAATTTTCCAATACAAGTTTTTCTAGCTAGCGAATTTTACTTATTATCGATTTCTTTTTTGTTTTTTTTTTCCTTTTCTCTTTCTACTATTTTTATTTATTTATTTTTTGTGTGGTGGAAAGTGCATTATGTTATTTGATTTGGGAAAGTCGCTATTTTGGTCCCTCAATTATATTCTCGTTACACTTTCAGTCCTTTAATTATTGAAACTCGCACTTTCAGTCCCTTAACTATCACTCTTTCGTTGGTTTGGTCCCTCTTACCGGCAAGCTACCGGTTAACTAACAAAGTCAACGGTAATTTAGACACTTTTGCAAAATTTATAAAATAT
Source organism: Leptodermis oblonga (assembly GCA_016801395.1). Classification (NCBI taxonomy): domain Eukaryota; kingdom Viridiplantae; phylum Streptophyta; class Magnoliopsida; order Gentianales; family Rubiaceae; genus Leptodermis; species Leptodermis oblonga. The sequence continues at coordinate 6,318,356 of CM028755.1, forward strand.
TTGAGCCAAATCATAATAACTCAAAACTTTTTAAAAACTACCCCTCTCCTTCTTTCTTCTTCCTCCCCCATTCCTTCTCTCCTTCTTCCTCCACTGAAACTAAAAATGGCGGGCAAAAGGTGACAAAAATGGCAAACGAAGAATTACTACAACTCTTCAATTTTTTCTGGTTTGAGAATCAACTTCTTAGAATGATAACAAAACCCTCAGGCTCAGATGTGATTGCTGAAGAGGTTGAGCCGTCGCCATTGATGAAGAAGCTTGCCCATACGCCGTCGTTTATAGTGAGGTCTTTTAGCGACCACGCTCTGAGCTTCAAAGATATAGCGATGGCGGATTCGGTATCTTTAGATTCCTCTTCTCCCTCCCCAAAATCCGTTCTCCATCTTCCGAAGCTGGAAAGGATTCTCTCCGGCAAAGAAGCCGGGGAGTTTTCATCGGAGCCGGCGGCGGCGGCAAAGAATGAAAGTGAGGGAGGAAATTTGGGGACGAGAAGGAGGAGAAAAGTTAGTAGGAGTTTTCGGAGCTTGAATTTGAAGAGCTTAGAGGGTTGAAAATAAAGAGTTGAGGTAAGCAGTAAAAATTAAAAAAAAAATGAAGGGGGAAGAAGAGTAAACAATCAAGAAAAAAATTTGAGCTTGGCTTCCATTATTCCTGGGTTGCAGAGCAAACGATCAAGAAAAATGAAGAAAACAAACCAATTTGATCTTCAAATAATATTTTCTTTTAAATAATACACTGAGGCTCTGTTCTCTTGTGGCTTGTGTAGGGGAAATTTTGTTGGAGGGAAGTTTTTTGTTAGAAATTTTTTGGAGGGAAGTTTTTTTTGAGAAATTGTGTAGGTGAGAGATAAAAAAGTGTAATGATTGTGTTATTTTTTGAATTTATGTGAGTAGGTAGTTAGAGGAAATTTTAAAATTTTAATTTTGAATTGTTGAAAAAGTGAAGTTGTTTCTTTGTGTAAAGTTTTAAAAAAAAATAGTGATGATTCTTGGGAAATTGCCACAAGAGAACAGAGCATGAACTTCAAATTGTGATAAAGACATAGAATACTTAAATGGGTAAAAAGTTGTTTTGGTTTTGGAAGGAAATAAAATGAGGACCATTAATTAAAGCTATAAATGCTAGATTAGAGACTAAAATGAATCTTATTTTAAACTAAATCAGGGACCAAATACAATTAAAGTATCAAGCTAAGGTACCAAATCCAACTAAAGTATCAAGCTAAGGGACTAACAGTGTTATTTACCCAAATGCAAAGAAACTGATATTTCATTTTAAATTTCAAATGTGATGATCTTCAAATAATATTTTCTTGTGAATTATACACTAAACTGTAAAGAGGACTTTTTATTTTTATATTTGAATAAGATCTGTAAAAACGATTTGATTTATCCTAATTAATGTTGTAGTGGGTAAATTATATTTACACGGTTACACCCTTAAAATTTGTCTAAATTATCCAATGAACCATTTACCAAATGAACTCGTCTGTCCAAATAGAGCATTTGAAATTACTATAAAACCAAATAGATTTTGGGTAAAATTCAAATTTATTTATTTCTATTATCTTTAATTATGTAAGCATTTTTTTTCTTCATATGCTTTTTTTTTTTCTTTACAATTTTTTCACCCCTATATCGCCAGAGTCAAAATACTTCACCAGTAGTGCGCTGAAACCCTTCCGTGAGTCGCACTACGGATTATCCAGTTGTTGTGCATCCTTCCTTTCCGCCATCGCTGCCTCATGTGCCTGGCATTAGTACTGCTGTTCCTGGAGTTTACGACAACTACCATAGCCAAAATGTTCAAAATCAACAGGGGATCTTTGGACAATCATCAACAAGCCAATATTACTATTTTGAAGGTAATCACAGTAACTCTAACGGATCAAGCGAATTAGCTTCTACTTCTTCATTTGCTCCTTCGTTTTCTAAAGGATTTGGTTCTACTTAGGTCTGCATTACTTTTTTCCACCTAATGTGATGTGAACCCTTGAAAAGAAAGTCTGATTGCAAGACGCATCTCTTAAAACTCAAGGATCCTTACCTTGTATTTGGCAGACTACTAATTTAACAAGTTAAATTAAACATGCAATTCGAACCAAGTGATGAATTCTAGAGGCAAAACAAAGCATGCAATTAGATAGAGCAATTGTCTAATTAGCCTATAATTCATGTACTTTAGCAATTAACAAACATGCAAATTACTTAAGCCAAAATAAAGATGACTGAATAATTAATTATAAACTTTCATTCAATTAAACACTAAGTAATAATAAAGTCATGCACCCCTATTTATAGGTATAGGGAGCATGAAATTTACAAAAATAAGGAAAGAAAACACAAAATTGGAACTAAACAAGAATTAAGTAACTCACAAAAATCAACAAGAAAAAAGAACTTACTTGCTGAAAATGTAAAAGAAAAGAGGGGGAAATTTCGTCTTCCATAAGGAAAGGTTATGGACGAAATTCTCAAGGAAAAAGAAAGAGGAAATTTTGAAAATAAAGAGGAAAAAAGAAAAGAGGAAACTTAACTAAGAGATTAAGTAACCTTGAAAAAAATTGGAAACAAGGATAAAAGAAGCATCTCCTTGTTTTTGGAAATAACAAAGATGGAAATTATGAAGTGAATTAGGTAATATGCACAATACCTTAATTTCTCTTAAACCCTAGACCACTTAAGTAAAACCCTAATTCGCATATGGGCTTCCTTGTGAGCTTGTTGGGCTTGACCAAATTTGAAGTAGATGGACTTGAGGGAATTCAGCCCAATTGATGTAGCATGATGATGTAGATGTAGGAAGCTTCTGGAATCTTTTGGAAGCTTCCAGAATCATTTTGGAAACTCAAAAACATTTCATTTCCAAAATTCTTCAAAATTGTGAAATCTCCATTTCTTTACTGGAAATACTAGTAGTTACCGTTTCCACCATTTCCTTAACTTGTAAATACCATTTCCACTATTTCCACAACTAGGAAATACCATTTCCACCATTTCCTCAACTGGAAGGATTAGTATTCACCATTTTCACTCTAATGGAGAATAGGGTAACTCTTGTAATCTTCATTTCCTTCTCATTAAGTTAATTGGAGCTTTTGTTTGACCTCGTGGATTTTGACTCCTATTTTGTGTTGTTTTAGCCTTGGATTTCCTCATCATAATACCCATATTTAGGCAATAGATAAATGGGGTTTCATTTGTCTTTTTTTTTTCTTTTTTTTTTTGTCGGAGTGTTTCATTTGTACCTTGGTTTGGTTGTTGCAACTGTTTTCACCTTTATGGTATTAAAAAATTTGAAACTATTTCAATATACTTTTGGCAAACTCATATAGGAGTTGCAAAGGAAAATGATTCAGATTATATTCCTTCATAAACTCGATAGATTAGAGTTGTTCAAATATTTATGTCGGTGGGTATTCAAGTAGCATGCGATCCTAACTGGGTATTTGGCATCACGAAACAGTTCAATAAAGTCACATCCGCCCTGATTGGGGAAGCACTCGCGGAAAGAGAAGGCCTACGCCAGGCCTAATAGGGCCATCTCAGACTCGACGACGCAGTATGGGACGCACAGCTGGTGGTCAATGCAGCAAACCATCTCAACGAAGACAAGTCAACTTTTGGGTTGATTACACTGGACACATAGCCCAACTAAAACACTCACTCGGACTAGATATGCTAATATGGGTCCTACATACACACAACACCATAGTCCACACACTAGCTCAGCATGGCAAAACCAATCAGATCGGCCATATGCCCAATGGAACTTTATTCCACCCCTTGTAATGCATCTTTTACCACGCATCAAATAAGTTAACACACTTTCCACCTTAAAAAATAAAGAAAATGATAATGAGCGTTAGATAGAAAAACTTGTGTTGAAAAATTTTGATTATCTATAGTGTCAATATATAGCGATTTCGCTATATTAGGAAAATTTTCAAAGGCATTATAATCTTGAAATTTCCTTTTTTTTTTTTTCAACCAACTCTCACGTATAAAACCAATTTTTTTAACCTTTGCCTACATATATTTTTAAACTAAACACATAACTCTTTGACAAATTGAAAATTTTCCTAAAACACAAAAAAACTCACAAGCCCCATTGGGTTTGGGGCATGTTATTTACAGGACAGTTTTTACTATATGCATGACACTTGACTTTTTTAAATTTTATTTGTGAAAAGATGAAAATACGCTTCCGCCTGAGATAAGCGAAAGTTTAATAAACATTTGCCTGCAACAGGCGAAAGTTTTGGTGCAGGTGCAAGTTTTGTAAACTTTCGCCTGGTAGAGGAATTCTTGGAAACATTCGCCCAGCTCGAGCGAAAAAAATTTAGAGTAATGTAACCTTTAACAACTTGAGAGAGTAAGATAAGAATAAGACTATAGCCGTGAGTTTACTGGGAAAAAAAAAACTGTGAGTTTAGATAAGAGCAATACAATTTATATAGTGGATCCGGTCAACATCTTAAGATACATCTGGCAAATATAGTTTAAAGATAAATTGTAAGTAAAAGACAACCATATTTTTATTTTTATTTTTTTTAAGAGTAAAAGACAACTCTATTTAAGAAATGAGAAGAAAACAAACTAAATTGATAATTTAAATTTCAAATGTAATGATCTTCAAATAATATTTTCTTTTAAATAATACATTGAACTTCAAATTGTGATATAGACATAGAGTACCTAAAGGGGTAAAAAGTTGTTTTTTTTTCTTTTGGAAAGAAATAAAATGTTTCCCCTTCATTAAAGCTATAAATGCAAGATTAGTGACTAAAATAAATCTTTTTTTAATTAAAATGAGGGACCAAATCCAAATTGAAGTAGAAAGCTACAAGACCAATAGTGTTAATTAGCTGTCAAAATGTGGGAAAAAAAACTAATAGTGTGGGAATTATACCTTTAACAACTTGAGAGAGTAATACAAGAGTAAGATTATAGCCGTGAGTTTATAGAAATTTTTTTTGTGAGTTTAGATAAAAATTACGGTTGTCTGGTCCGGACCGGATCGGCCGATATGACCGTGAACTGACACTTCAACAACTTAAATAAACAAAAAATTCGGACTTGTATATACTCTATCAAACTTGGACAAAAATCGGGGTGGGCCAGGAACCTGTGTGACCCGCCCAACCCCAATGGCTTTTTTTTTTTTTAATTAATCAATTTTGACACATTTCTGACTCAAACAAAACGATGACCAAATCCAATTAAAGTATCAAGCTACAGGACAATAGTGTTAATTAGTTATCAAAATGTGGAAAAAAAAGAAAACTAAAAATTTAGAAAAGTAATGATACCTTTAACAACTTGAGAGAGTAAGACTATAGTCGCGAGTTTAGATAAGAACAACAGGATCTGGTCAACACCCTAAAATACAACTGGTAAACACTATTACAGTTTAAAGGAAAACTATAAGTAAAAGAGAACCATATTTTTATTTTTGTTTCTATTTTTACGAAATGAGAAGAAAACAAACTAAATTGATATTTAATTTTGAATTTTAAATGCAATTATCTTCAAATAATATTTTCTTTTATATAATACACTGAACTTCAAATAGTGATATAGACGTAGAGTACTAAATGGGTACAATGTTGTTGTTTTTTTTTTATTGGAACGAAATAAAATTATGACCATTAATTAAAGCTATAAATGCAAGAATAGTGACTATAAGGATTTTTTTTTTAATTAAATGAGGGACCAAATCTAATTGAAGTATCAAGCTATGAGACCAATAGTGTTAATTAGCTGTCAAAAATATGGAAAAAAAAAAAACTAAAAATGTACGAAAGTAATGATACCTTTAACAACTTAAGAGAGTAAGACGAGAGTAGACTATAGCAGTGAGTTTATAGAAAAAAATTGTGAGTTTAGATAAGAACCACGATTGTTTGGTCCATACTGGACTAGCCGGTCCAATCGCAAATTAACAAGCTCACCAGTTTAAATAAACAAAAAAACCAGAGGTGTATATATTCGGTCAAACTCGAACAAAAACTACCGTGGTGGGCCAAGAACTGGTGCAACTGCCCAACCCAGTTTTTCTCTCCTTTTTTTTTTTATTTAATCAATTTTGAGACAAATAACGTTTCTGTCTCAAACAAAATGAAGACCAAATCCAATTGAAGTATCAAGGTACGGGACCAATAGTTGTCAAAAGATGGAAAAAAAGAAAACTAAAGATTCAGGAAAGTAATGATACATTTGACAACTTAAGAGAGTGAACCAAGAGTAAAACATAGCTGTGAGTTTATAGAAAGAAAAAAATAAACTGTGAGTTTAGATAAGAACAATAACTTTATATGTTGGATTCGGTAAACACCCAAAAATACAATTGGCAAACACTATTACAGCTTACAAGAAAATTGTAAGTAAAAGACAACTATATTTTTATTTTTATTTTTTTACATTAAAAGAAAGCCCTATTTAGGAAATGAGAAGAAAACAAACTAAATTGATATTTAATTTAAATTTCAAATGTAATGATCTTCAAATGATATTTTCTATTAAATAATACACTAAACTTCACATTCTAGATATAGACATAGAGTACCTAAATGGGTAAAAATAAAATAAAAAATTGGAAGGAAATAAAATGATGACCATTAATTAAAGTTATAAATGCAGGATTAGTGACGAAAATGAATATTTTTTCAATTAAAATGAGGGACCAAATCCAATTGAAATATCATGCTACAGGACCAATGGTGTTAATTAGCTATCAAAATGTGGAAGAAAAAAAAAACCGTAAAATGTAGGAAAATAATGATACCTTTAACAACTTGAGAAAGTAAGACTATAGTCGTGAGTTTATAGAAAAGAAAAAATTGTAAGTTTAGATAAGAACCATAGTTCTTTGGTCCTGACCGGATTGGCTGGTCTAACAGTGAACCGACAGACTCACCGGTTTAAATAAACAAATAAACCGGAAGTGTATATATTCGGTCAAGCTCAGACAAATTTCGGACTAAACCAGGACCGTTTGATCATTTTCAAGTTTATTTTGTTTGAATCATAATAAGAGGTAAGTATTAAATTTTAAAACATAGAGAGACTAATAGTAAAAATATGATAACACGGTAAAATATGATTAAGCCTAAAAAATAATTAGTTTTAGTTAAAAATATATATTGGTAACAAAATCATGATTATATTATTGTCTGATTCAAAATTTTACAGTGGATATAATTGTTTCATGCAATGTCATTAATACTGCTTGTGAGGTAAAATTGTTGAAAACTAGAAAATTGTAATATATTTATAAATGAGTAATGATAGACAATTCAACTAATTCATTTCAACTCATGTGTCTAAACTCATATAGCATGCATTCATTGGCCACTTATGTGATATTAATAGTTATTTTATAAAAATGTAACCAATAAATGCATGCCACATGAGTTGAAAGAGTTGTCTATCATTACTCATTTATAAATATCAAGTTAAAGAAAAGATTGTAACTCAAACGAGAACACATTTAAAAATATAGATATATGTCTTGAATTTGAGCAGTATTATTATCAAAATTTACGCATTTTAAAGTGAATTTTTGTCCGAACTCTAATCTAAGTACGGATTATGATTCTCAAATTTGTATGAAATTGTGAAAATGCCCTTAACTGTTGGACAAAAGTGTCCCCAAAGAAAAAGTATTTTAAATTTTTTCATAGAAATTCAAAGAGTGTTTTAATAATTTTGAAACCATAAACTTTGTTTTGATATTTGTCTAAATTTCGATAGTATTTTAAATTCACCATTATATCATCATAATTTTTTTGTTTTGTTTTTTATTTTATTTGTAAAATAAATTTAAAAAGTAATAATTAATGCATACGCACAAATAATTTCCCGCTCGGCATTAAAACCCCATTCCCGCCATTTTTACGGGAGGGGCAAAACTGTCAAAAAAAATATCAATATTGAAAATTGAAAAAATTGGGACTTTTCGTTCCTAACGTCGCCGTTTAACGCTCTGGGCCCATGGTTCATCACACTTGGTTACGGAATCCCAAAACTACCCTTCATGTGGCCCGATATTCGCCTACCCCTCACTTTTGGTACCCACTGAATGACGAGATCAACCCTCGGAAAAGACACTAGTCGTATTTTAAACCACAAAATTTTCAGACTTATGGGGACACAACCGTCATTCGGATAAAAGCTGCGGTGGCATTTGCGTAATATAGTCCACCGAGTAGGCTTATTTCAAAAGCTCAAGCCTATATAAAGCAGCGAAAAATCGTAGTAAACGGGAAATAATTCGCACTTTCTCAAACCTAGAAAACACTCTCGCTCCATGCCTTTGCCTTCGCTCTCTCCGAAAATTCTCTCTTCTGGGTTCTTCCTCGCGTTCTTTGATTCTTGTTCCTCTTAAATTCTTCATCGTTTCTTCGTTTTTTTCTAATTAATCTTCAAATTTTTTTTGTGGCGAATGGAGTGGGTTTGATTTTCGAAGCATCCTCACTCCATTTGATTTGGTGTTAGTCGTGGGAATCAACTAGGCGGCGTTCGAAACCCTAACCCTATCTCTACATTGCCGCTAGGTCAAAAGCGCGAGTCGAAACGGCATCCAAAGCTCAAAACTCCATCTGGGTCGTTCGATTTACTTCTTTTCCATACATAAGGTGAGTCGTTTGAGTTGGATTACGGTTTAATTTGTGGGTTTGGATTTCTTGGTGTTTGTTCTGGTGCTCTGAACTTAATTGGGCTCGTTTCGGGGATGAAAAATATTTTTGGTTTTGGGGGTTTATGAAATGGAGGGAGCATGGGATGGTTGAATGGGGTTGGAGTTCAGTTTGGCGTTTTGGGGTGCTCTTTTGCTCATGGGAACCCGAGTGCTCTTAACATTTCTGCTTTGGGTTAGCATTTTGTGATTTTCTGTTGGCAGTTGGTTGAAAAAACGGTGTTTGTTTCTGACTAATGGAAGTTGGTCTGGGTGCTTTCTGTAGTTTTGTACTCTGCGATAACCCTTATGCTGCTTTAGTTGTTGAAATTTGGGGCTGAAACATGTTTTCTGAAATTGGGAAGTTCTTGAGGTTTGTAGTGATTCTTGGTGATATGTTACCTTTTTCTTCTTATGGATTGCCTTAGTTTGCCGAAGGTTTATACTCGCACCTGGGTATTTGGAAATACCATGGAAGCACAAATACGAGAACCCTTGCCCATATTACCATTTTGTGTGATAGCTTCAATTATTTTGTTTCCTGACAATCCCACACATGCGAGCATGATTATACAAGTTTGCTGGCCATATCCCCGTTACGTAATCTATCTTTCTAATCTTAATCATCTTGTAACTTTTCCTGATTATGAACTGTCTTGCGACATTATAAGAAAGGAAAACAACAAAGGAATTATAACATGTGTTTCATTGGATAATTATTTAGTCATCTTTTATCTTGTTGCAGTTTTTCCAAGACGCAATGCATAATAGTGCCTTGGTCATACTTAGTTTAAGTGTATTCCTTTGACATCTAGCTGTGATTTCTTGCACCAAACTTCCATTGTTTAAAGCCCAGGTTGTTTGGATTTTCTACTTTTCTAACCTTCATTGAGGCAGAGATTCCTGTGTATTTGTTATTCTTTTTGAGTTTCTGCCCTATCTTTTGACGTTCTGAAGATTGTATTCCATTTACAGATTTCTGGTTGGAGTGGTTGATGCGTCATGGTAGAACAACAACGAAATGGTAAACCTGCAAATGGAAATGCAGGTGGGGGCTCTCAATATGCCATAAATTTGGATACTTTTGGTAAAAGATTACAGGCCCTTTACTCTCATTGGAGGGAACATAAAGATGAGCTGTGGGGATCTGCTGATTTTTTTGCAATTGCTACACCTCCCCCTTCAGATGATCTGCGTTATTTGAAGTCTTCTAGCCTGAACATCTGGCTTCTTGGATATGAATTCCCTGAGACTATCATGGTATTCGGAAGCAAACAAATCCATTTTTTGTGCAGCCAAAAGAAAGCTAGTTTGCTTGAGGTAGTTAAAAAAACTGCTAAGGAGGCTGCTGCGGTGGATGTTGTCATGCATGTGAAGCTAAAAGGGGATGATGGGACCACTCAAATGGATGCCATGCTAAATGCTATGCGTTCACAGGAAAAATCAGATGGTCAGAGTAACCCCAGAGTTGGACACATTGTGAGAGAGGCTCCTGAGGGAGTCCTTTTGGAAAAATGGGCTGATAAGCTAAAGAACTGTGGCCTCCCACTATGTGATGTAACCAATGGTTTCTCTGATCTTTTTGCTGTTAAGGACCAGGATGAGATAACATTTATCAAGAAAGCTGCCTACTTGACTGCTTCAGTGATGAAGAGCTTTGTTGTACCAAAACTTGAGAGGGTGATTGATGAGGAGAAAAAAGTTACTCACTCTTCATTGATGGAGGACACAGAAAGGGCTGTTTTGGATCCTGCCAAAATCAAGGTGAAGCTGAAGGCCGAAAATGTGGATATCTGCTACCCTCCAATCTTTCAGAGCGGTGGGGTTTTTGATCTCAGACCTAGCGCATCAAGCAATGATGATAATCTATTCTTTGATTCCACGAGTGTAATCATCTGTGCACTCGGATCTCGGTATAACAGTTACTGTTCTAACATTGCTAGAACCATTCTCATTGATGCGAACACCATGCAGAGTAAAGCTTATGAAGTTCTTCTTAGTGCCCATGAAGCTGCAATTGGAGCTTTGCAGCCTGGGAATCAAGCCAGTGCAGTCTATGAGGCAGCCATGGCAGTGGTTCAAAAAGATGCACCAGAGTTGTTACCTAACCTGACTAAATCTGCTGGCACAGGCATTGGCCTAGAGTTCCGTGAGTCAGGACTGATTCTTAATGCAAAGAATGATCGACTGCTTAAAGCAGGGATGGTTTTTAATGTGTCACTTGGTTTTCAGAATTTGCAAACAGATTCAAAGAACCCAAAAGGTCGAAATTTTGCATTATTGCTTGCAGATACAGTTACTATCACAGATGCTGGTCATGAAGTGGTGACTCATATGAGCTCTAAAAGTGTCAAAGATGTGTTCTACTCTTTCAATGAAGCTGAGGAAGAAGAACAGCCAAGAGGAGTGCAGGTAGAGTCCAATTCCAAGGAACCCTTGTATTCAAAGGCAACGTTGCGGTCAGATAATCAGGAGATGTCAAAGGAAGAACTTCGGAGGCAGCACCAGGCTGAACTTGCCAGGCAGAAGAATGAAGAAACTGCTCGGCGTCTTGCTGGTGGTGATTCAGTTTCTGGAGCTAACCGGTCTTCTCAGAAGGCCTCCAGTGATCTGATTGCTTACAAGAGTGTAAATGACCTACCACCTCCAAGAGAGATGATGATACAAGTTGACCAGAAGAACGAAGCTGTTCTGTTACCCATATATGGCATCATGGTTCCTTTCCATGTATCTACTGTGAAAACAGTCTCAAGCCAGCAGGATACGCATCGAAATTGTTATGTCCGAATAATCTTCAATGTACCTGGTACTCCATTCACTCCGCATGATGCGAACACCATAAAAAATCAGGGTGCTATTTTCCTGAAGGAGCTCTCATTTCGTTCTAAAGACCCAAGGCACATAAGTGAAGTGGTACAGCAGATTAAAGCACTTAGGAAAAGCGTTTTTGCAAGGGAGTCTGAAAGAGCTGAAAGGGCAACACTGGTTACCCAGGAAAAGCTTGTACTTGCTGGCAATAAATTTAAGCCTGTAAGGTTGTCCGACTTATGGATTCGGCCTGTTTTTGGTGGTCGCGGAAGGAAACTGAGCGGCACTCTTGAAGCTCATGTTAATGGTTTCAGGTATGTTTCTTCTTTCCTATTTTACTTCTCCTTTATGGTAATTGCCTATAATAGTTTGTGTCTTAACTTGAATTGAATGATCCAAGGTATGCAACCTCAAGGTCTGATGAGCGGGTTGACCTCATGTATGCCAATATCAAGCATGCCTTCTTCCAGCCCGCTGAAAGGGAGATGATTACCCTTGTACACTTCCATTTACACAATCACATCATGGTGGGAAATAAGAAAACTAAGGATGTTCAGTTCTATATTGAGGTGATGGATGTGGTCCAAACACTTGGGGGTGGAAAAAGATCTGCTTATGATCCAGATGAAATTGAAGAAGAACAGAGGGAGAGAGATCGCAAAAACAAGATCAACCTGGACTTTCAGAGTTTTGTCAACCGGGTGAATGATCTGTGGGGGCAGCCTCAATTCAAAGGGCTTGACTTGGAGTTTGATCAACCTCTAAGAGAACTTGGATTCTTTGGAGTTCCTTATAAATCTTCAGCTTTTATTGTTCCAACCTCAAGCTGTTTGGTTGAGCTGATAGAGACTCCTTTCCTTGTTATTACTCTAGGTGAAATTGAGATTGTAAACTTAGAAAGAGTCGGTCTGGGGCAGAAAAATTTTGATCTGGTGGTTGTTTTCAAAGACTTTAAGAAACCTGTCTCGCGTATAGACTCAATACCTTCTGCATCGCTTGATGGAATTAAGGAATGGCTGGACACTACTGACATCAAGTATTATGAGAGCAGGCTGAATCTCAATTGGGGAACTATACTGAAGAGCATTGTCGACGACCCCCAGGGCTTTCTAGATCAAGGCGGCTGGGAGTTTCTGAACTTGGAAGCTACTGATTCAGAGTCCGAGCCATCTGAGGAGTCCGACCAAGGTTATGAACCATCGGACGCTGAGCCCGAATCTGAATCAGAAGAAGAAGCTTCCGACAGTGAATCACTCGTAGAATCTGAGGAAGAAGAAGAGGAGGAAGAGGAAGAAGAGGAGGAGGATGAGAAGGGAAAGACATGGGAGGAACTGGAAAGGGAGGCCAGTAATGCAGACAGAGAGAAAGGGGACGAATCGGACAGCGAAGACGAGAGACGCAGGAGGAAAATGAAAACATATGGCAAATCAAGAGCTGGCCCAAGCAGCCGTGCTCCTAAACGACCCAAGTTCAGGAGGTAGATCCCTCTATTCTAATGGGGTGTCTCATTTTGTCAGTCAATGCCCTTAGCCGCAGCATCTAGTTTTAGCCAGTAGCCTGATGATAGCTTATTATCTATAGCCACTTTAATCTTTTACAACTTTGTTGGAACAGTAGAAGGTAGAGGTTTGGTTGTAAATTAATAGCTCGACTTTATTGGAGAGAACGTAGTTTTATGAACATTGGAGAATGTAGTTTTTGATGTCCTTGACCTTGCTATCTGATTTTGTTCTGATGATATGTGGTTCCACTTTTGCAGCCCTCAAAATTCCTTTCTGCATTTTAGTATAGCATTCAGTTTCTTATTCTTACATTTGTGCATGGCTTGTTACTTCAAAAATATAAAAGAGATACAATGAGTCGTATTTCGAGTTGTAAGCATACACAGTTTCACCAATTCTACTTTAGAATATGAAACTTTACAACTTGAATGCAAAACGATTATATACTTCGTCCGTTTCTAGAAGAAACTCGAGATATTGATTGAACACTTCAAAATCAAATCATAACACAACATTTCATGAGCGTTTGTCTTGCAAAGTTGCAATTTCTTCTCTTGGATCAGTGGAGTTCTTCGAGAATACAACTAAACCTATGTCATACTACATATAGTTATTTGGATCATATTTCACGATGGTATACGATCTCACACGATTTCTTACATGATCTATATGACAAAATTTGAAAATGGTATGCGTTGGTTGTCAACAACGCCGTGAGGTTCTCTGACAATGCTACACATACATATTGAGTGGAAAAAACCTTGCAATGATTCTTCCCTCCACATCAAAAGTAAAACAACACTCCATGTTCTTTAATCCATGTTCTTTAAATTTTGGTTTTGGTATCAGTTTTGATCTCAATAGTAAATTTAATATATTATAATTAGTTTTTATCATTTTCAATACATCTTTTTACTATTCAGCTATACCTTTTCATTTTCAATATACTTTTTACATTATAAAACTATTTTTTTCAAACCAAAACTCAACCCAATCAAAAAGAACAGGCAACTAGATTTATAGCACAACTTACAAAATTGGAAGTTATTTTCAAGAGTAAGTTTCAACCAAGAAACTAATATCACATACTGCCCGAAAGCTGGCTAACATAACATGCGTTACAAAGACCGTAGGATATATTTGTAATTTTAAAAAATTACAAAACTAATTCGTAATTTGACCAAATCTCGAGGGCTCAATTGTAGTTCACGCGAAAAAGAACTAGGAAAGCCCAACTCGCCTTCACTTTCTTCTCCTCTCCTCTCGTTCGTGTAGACTCCATTCAAACAGAGCAGTTCCAGAATCATCCGCGACTTTCTGCTTCTTCATTGATAACTCCGTGAGTATAATATCATCTTCACTGGTGAGAAGTGCGATTCGCAGTACTGTTACTTGATTTTACTAAGTATTCGTTATTCATCTTTGAATTTGTGGAGTTTGAGCTTCTGTGTTCGTAGTTTAATTACGAATTGGGTTTTGTGTTTTCGTAGTTTATCTTGCGTTTATATGGGTTTTGGTCTATTTTTCAAGCTTTGATTTGGTTAACTTCATGATTGCCTAGTTTTGTTGCTGAGTAGTTTGATTTCCAGCTAGTAATTTACTTAAAGAAACTGTTTTTTTTTTTTTTTTTTTTTTTTGGGTTTAATAAATAGTTTTTTATGGTAGCTTGTAGGCAGTTAAATTGTTTTTCTGGGATGATGTTTTTCTTTCTGCTTTTATATGAAATTGCGTGCACTGCATTAGGATTTGCTGCTGTGTTATCGTGTGTCAAGCCATAAAAGTTTATTCCTATCTGCAAATTGGCAATATGTGCCTTTTAAACCTTGGCGGCTAGTAATAATTTGTTTCTTTGTTTCAGGAGGTATTGAACATGGCAAAGGGTGAGGTTGTCGCCGTGAAAGATGCTGTTCACAGGCTGCAACTCTGTCTTCTGGGAGGGATTCAAGATGAAAACAAGTTATTTGCTGCAGGGTCCTTGGTGTCACGGGATGACTATCAAGATGTTGTAACTGAGAGATCCATAGCGAAATTGTGTGGTTACCCGCTCTGTGGTAACACTTTGCCTCCGGAGCCACCAAGGAAGGGGCGATATCGCATTGCCTTGAAGGAACATAAGGTGTATGATCTTCAGGAAACTTACATGTACTGCTCCACGAGTTGCGTGATAAACAGCCGAGCATTTGCGTCAAGCCTGCAGGAAGAGAGATCTTCAGGTTTAAACCCGGCAAAACTCAACGAAGTTTTAAGGTTGTTCGAGGGATCAAGTTTGGATGACTCCAATAAGGATATGGGGAAAAAAAGCAATTTGGGACTGTCAACATTGACAATTCAAGAAAAGATGGACACAAGGGATGGGGAAGTGACTCTGGAAGAGTGGATTGGACCATCAAATGCTGTTGAAGGTTATGTTCCACAAAGAGACCTTACCCTCAACCAACAACTGGAAAATAAAGTTGACAAAGGTAAAACAGTAAACATTTCATCGTTTTATCTGCCAGTCTTTTCAAGGATTGAGTGGTAAATTAGATGCATGCTGTTTTGTCTCTTACAGGATTGAACTTATGTAGCTCTGAGGTCTTTGTTATTAATTAATGTGGGGCTGTAAATGCTCATGGCAGGGCTAAAGTCTGAGCATGCCAAAACTAAACCTAAAAAAGATGGTTTTTTTAGCGGGATGGACTTCACAAGTACTTTAATTCTTCAAGATGAATATAGCGTGTCAAAAGCACCAGATACAATATGCACCTCAGTTGGGAAATCTGAACAGCAGAAAGGGAAAATGAAGCCCAAAAGCATTAAAGAGCATTCACCAAAATCAGAAGAGCAGGGTGCTTCTGTGGGACACAACAATCTGAAAAAAGAATCACCTAAAGCGCATAGGAGACGAGGCATGAAGGAAAAGCAAAAACTTGATGACTTATCAAAGGACATGAATAAGAAGCTTGTTATTACAGATTCATCTTCTGATCCTGGAAGCAATGCTCTAAACAAGAAGGTCGGTGATGCAAGTTCAGAATTTCAGGGAGAAAATGCGTATCCTTTAAATGCTAGTGCTCTAAAATCTTCTTTAAAATCATCAACTGGGAAGAAAGAAACTCGTTCTGTTACGTGGGCTGATGAGAAAACTGATGGTAACAGCAGTAATAGTCTCTGTGAGTTTAAAGAATTAGAGGACAAAAATGATACTTCCATAAGACCAAGCACAATAATGGAAGAGGAGGAGGATTCGTATAGATTTCTATCAGCTGAAACATGTGCAAGAGCTCTTTCTGAAGTTGCTGAGGCTGTTGCATCTGGAGGGTCTGATATATCCAATGCGAGTATGACTTATTTACTCATTTATGCTTATTGATTTAAACTAGCTTGGCTGGTTGAAAGATCTCCTACTAAAATGCTGTCGTTTTTGTTCTTGTTCTTGTTCTTTTCATAGTGTTTGAAGCTGGGATTATTGTATTACCACCTCCTGAAGAAGTTAAAGAATTTAATGCTCAGGAGAAATTTGATATGCTTGATTCTGAACCAAGTTCTTTAGAGTGGCTAGCAAAACCTAGCTCATCAAATGCTGACTTGTTTGACTCAAGTGATTCTTGGTATGATGAACCGCCTGAGGAGTTCAGCTTAACTGTAAGTGTATTTTAAAGGAATCACTGTTTTCCTTTGGATACATAGAAGTGATTTAAAATCCTGATATCTTCCCCCTTCCCCTCCACAGCTATCACCATTTGCCACAATGTATATGGCACTCTTTTCATGGACATCAGCATCTTCCTTGGCTTACATATATGGGCGCGATGAAAGTCTTTATGAAGAATATCTGTTTATTAATGGGAGAGAGTACCCCCGCAAGATTATAGCCACAGATGGCCGATCTCTGGAAATTAAGCAAGCTCTAGCTGGCTGTCTTGCTCGGGCCTTGCCTGGACTTGTTACATATCTCAGGCTACCAGTGCCTCTATCAACTCTTGAGAAGGAAATGGTATTTCTTTGAGAATGGTGTTCTAATTCTTTGGCTAGATTAGGCTGTGCTAAACATTTAAGTTAGAGAGATTTGCAGCCCCACCCACTCACTTGAGTGCCTTACTCGTGTGAAATGAGATTTTCCTATGTTTTGTCTGTGTGGGCACACATGTTGGCATTTTTTTGTGGGGTGGGGTTAAGGTAGAGGGTGGGGGGGTGTTGAGATGGAGAAAAGGGAGGCAAACTGGTAAAAGCTTTTGTTCCAAATTATTGTTTTTCATACTCTTGTAGCATCTGTATGTTTGATGCACTAGAGAGTATTCTACTTTTGTTCTCCAGAGAACGTATATGTGATGAATAAGGAATTAGACATCATGGAGTACTGTTCCTGGTTCTAGGTTAGGTCTTCTCGTAGTACAAGGTTGAGTCCGATCACTCCTCTCTCATCTTTGAATTAGTGTTCAGACTTAATATGGATTTGCGTTTGCAAACTATCTTTTAATTGATAGGAAATGTTAAGTACCTTGCATACAGGAATATCTTTATCAGGAGACTCAGGAATTTTTTTTTTTTTTTTTTTCATATATAAAAAGTGGATACTAGGGTAGGCTTCCGTGAATATGAGGCGATTTGTGGAGACTAGTTAATAATTTTCATGAACTTTTTTCTGTTTTCTGAATTTGCTTACAGGATCGTCTGCTGGATACAATGTCCTTTATGGATCCACTGCCACCATTCAGAATGAAGCAGTGGCAACTGGTTGTTCTCCTTTTTCTTGATGCTTTATCTGTTTGCAGGATCCCTGCACTAACCCCACACATGACCGGTAGAAGAATTTTACTTCCAAAGGTGAGAGATCGTCATCATAATGTCGTTTTCCATTGTCATGATTTAGCTTATTAGTTGTCTTGCTTTGCATGAACTCAATTCTTTTCATCTTAATTCCTTGTTTCTTGTTGTGAAGTAGTTATTACATTGTTTGTTCTGCAGCTGCTCACTGTTAGTTTGTATGAGTTTGTGTTTCCGTGTTGGCTTTGAGTACTTAAAACATGAACTTCTAGACTGTGTATTGTGCCAATTGTTAGATAGTGCAAACAAGGATGCGTAGGGTGAGGAATGGAGTTCTACTCCAGGATGCGAGTTTATTAAGGAAACCTGGAAGCCGAAATTTGGATTAGGAAGAAACGCTAATAGTTCATTTTGGCTGGTGTTATTATCAAAGCAATAATTCGCCAAATAACTAGTGAATTAACAATAATGTCACCCGTTAATCTTTTGGCTTTCAAGCTCATTGACAAGCCCTAATCATCTCTACTAGTGCTATTGTTTTCTGCTGTTTGGTATGACCCTGAAAGTGGATTACGATGGATTTGCAAACTTCCATGATTCATGATTGTTAAAAGTTATGGTTTTTCTTGCTACTCATTACCATAGTTTCTCTTTTCCAAGATTGAGATGACGAAATTTTGATCGTTTGTTGTGGTTGAAAAAGGTGTTTGAGGGTGCACAGATAAGTGCTGAAGAGTACGAGATTATGAAGGATCTGATTATCCCACTTGGTCGAGTTCCTCAATTCGCAATGCAAAGTGGTGCCTAAGTTATAAATACTAGCATGGCTGGCTTCTTCATTAGGCCATAGTTGCAGATTTTGCTCAAGGAAACTGCTGCAAAACATGAACTAGTTTGAATGGTCCGTTTTTTTTTTTGGTTTTTTTGTTCTTTTTCAGGAAACAACCGATCAAGTGGCTAGGGACTTGGTTTTGAATGGTCCTTTCATTTTGCAGCCAAAGTTGATTATAATCCTTGGCGGGATAGGGGAGTTTGACAAGATGACCAATGCTGCGGCGTCTTCGTGGTCCCTTGCACAGACTTTCCGGTTGTTCTATACTTTCTCTTGCTAGCTGCGGAAAGAATTATTGACATGGATTGGTTTGAATGGGAAGAAAATGAAGGAAAAGACAAAAAGGAATAAATTCTATTTTTATTTTATTTTTTTGATCTGAAAGTTTAATATTGGTTCATGAATGATATTCAACTCAAAACACCAATTTCAGGTTGCATTCTCTCGTCAACGTCAAATTTAGTCAAAAGGCAACACCAATATTAAATAGCTGCGATTATTTGACTACTTAAATTGATTATTGGTTGTTGAAACCACCTTTAAGTCCTAGTATAGACTGTCCACGGAAATATTGTGGAAGATAATCTCGATACGTATGTTTTTATCGAAAGTTTTTTTTTTTTTTTTGTATCTATTTGTTAATGTAAAAACTTGTATGAAACAAATTTATTAGTGAAATGTAGTTTATATATGAGATAATGTTCATCGCTAGCATGAAAAAGTAGTGATAATGGTGTTGTCAAAGTATAAGGTGATAATGGTATTGTCAAAGTATAAGGATGATACGTTACTCTTGTAGTTTAAAATCATCTTAATTTTTTTTTTTTTTTACAAAGGAGTAGCATGCTATTGTTACTCCTTCAAGAATAGCTGTCTAAAACCATCTTAATTTTTTTTTACAAAAGAGTAGCATGCTATGTTACTCCTTCAAGAATAGCTGCAGAGAGCAATATGTTATTCCGTCAAAGAGTAATAGATTTAATTTTTTATTTTTTTCTTAGTGTTAACCCTGTAAAGTAGCAATGTTATTCTTTAATAATAACATCTGTATTATTCAAGAGTATTATTTTCGCTACTACACTTATTGAGTAGCGGTTTATTTTTTTAATAAACAAAGTTATTAATTTTTTTAGTACTGCTCTTGAACTTGAAGAGAATCATTTGAACTAATCAAAAGTATTACTATTGCTATTCTTCTTGAGTCTTAAAGAGATAATTATTGATATTCATAAACAGATAAATATATATATATATATATATTAACAAAATGATACTTACGAGAGTATACTGATACTTATGAACAATACTACGGATACTGTTCATAAATATCAGCTTGATTTTTTTTGGATCAGTTTTAAAGTTTTTCTAAAAAAACGTGTATTATTCACTTGAACGGTGGTCGCATGTATATATGATGTGATACAAAATGTCCGGATGTGGATGCTTCAGTCGGCTGGATGAAGATTTGAAGATATAGCTTGGATCTGCAAATTGGTAGCTCGGATGGGCGATAACGGAGCTCGGATGAGTGATGGTGGAGCTCGAATCTGGGAAGTGGGAGCTCGGCTCAGTAGCCTTCTTGAGGAATCTGGTAACAGGGGCAAGAAACAAGAAACAAGTGGGGCTATCCCCCCTGTTCCACTCCGACGCTCAAGTTAGTACAAAATCGGAAGCAAACTGTATTGACCAAGGGCTTAAATTCGTAAGAAAAAGCGTACCTGAAATGAGTCTAAATACTGAATATATATAGCCTCACCTTGAAGTGTCCGTTGGTATCATGATGAGCTGGCACATTGATTGCACTCCTTAATTGCCTCCTCATTCAGGTGACTTGAATGCATTCCTTTTTTCTTGCTGGTGTTATGGCCCGGCCTTGAATGTCTTTGTAACTCCTTTGCTATTCATGGCTCGGATATGGCTCTGTTGAATCCCAACTTAACGCTGAGCTCACGTAATGTCGTCCCGGATGAGGTCAGCTCCCCAGGTCGTCCTTTATAATTATAGTCGTGAGTAACTCCTGCATGAAATCAGCCCCGGATTCCGGCCCCATAATGACGCCTAGCTATCATTCCAATGTTATCGTATTCTGACCTAAGCTTCCTGAGCCCGGCTATTTTGATTGTTACCGACCTAAGCTATTTCCTTAGCTCGGCTGGACTAAGCTACTGGCTGACCTAAGCTCGACTATGGGCTTTACATGCTTAAATTCATTTTGTCTTCATTGGGCCAGACCCAATGACCTTAGCTATTTTTATGCACACCAATATACATCTTATGCACAAGAATAACTATTTCATCAATATATGTTCCATCATATGCTAAGTTCAATACATGATACATAAGATGTTAAACTCATTATGAAATACACCATGTTAAACTTGATACAACATATGTTAAACTTACTACGCAATACTTCATTAGCTAAATTATAACATCGATACATTACCAGCTAAACTTGATACATTAGAGATTAAATGCAATACGTGATACATCGAAAGTTAAAACAAATACACATATTTTTGATAATATCCACACAATACTTTTAAAACTAAACTCAATTTATAATTGAATCGGATACAAGTTTTTTCGAAAGTCCAATGCTGGAGGAATCCTCATCCATCAACATCAATAGTTAGGATGTTGAATAAAAAGTGAAACAACACACTTTTTTTTTTCCCCAAAGCCTTAAAAGATAAGGATGAGTCGCCCTAAATGCATAATGCTGCATTGCCTAATAATTGAGCTAATAATAATCGTTTTTTTAATGATTATTTAATTATTTAATAATAATTAATAATAAATAATAATAATTATTATATTCAACCCCCAACCCCCATAATTATTTAATTTCAACGAATTCTCATTATTCAGACAAGGATCTATGCCCCCCAATCATAATTGAACTAATGAATAATCGTGTGATTTTCCACTCTACACCAACTTTTAATGTGTTGTAGTATTGGTGCGTTGATGGCTTCTATGAATATATATTTGTTTTTATTTATTTATCATTTTTTATTTTATAAGTAAGAAGACCTTCTTACTTTTTAAAGACAAGATGAATACAAAACATATTTTCTCTCATTTTCTCATTGTATTTTAAAGATACTGAATGGGTTTTTATATATTTTAATAAATATTGGTGTGTTCGACGTGTTATCTAGCTTAAATAGGTCAGGCCAGGCGTAAAACCAAGTCAGTAAATAACCCACGAGGCGAACCTCCTACAAGTGAGAGATTGTGAATTCATCGGTCAACAATGAATTTTGGTATTCTTGGGGATTGACACCACATGGACATAATCTTAGGGACAGATTGTGAGATAGTGAGAAAGAAGATCGAAAATAGACATGAAATAGAATTCTCTATAGCTATAATGTTTGAATATTATTTGAAAGTTAGCAACTTATATCTAAAAGTAAACTATACAAAAATTAATTCCACCTTAATTGACTTGAGATTCAAAGTGCAAGTGAGGTACCTCGACGCAAGTGTAAGCACCATAGTTAGCCGAGTTCCAACTCTCAATTGATTTCCCAAGTTCGTTTAACTATAACGTGCTTCCACATATTATGTGTGGTTTATAATTATGAAGTATTAAGATGAGTTTGGTCTTTAAAAGGCAGCACAAAGTTCCCTTTCTAACCACATAATTTAACCTCCATGTTTTTCTTCTTATTGGAATTTTGGAACTCTGTTTTTGTCTTTGCACAAGAAAATTTTAGTTTGTGTATTTTCTCTTTGTTGTAAACAAAACTAATTAATTACCTAATACTCTCATATTCTTCCTTTTAATATTGATTATATGTATAGTTAATAATTGAAAAATGCAGTGATAAAATGTACTCCTTTTATCCTACTCAAATAGCCCACTTTAAGTAAGACTGAGAGAATATAATTAAATTAACAACACATTAAATGTGATATACACTATACATATTGAGTTAAATTGTGATACTCTAATCGAGTATTTTCACCTAAAGAGAGTATTTATTGTAAGCGTAATTATTCTATACATTTGTAGTATACAATTTGGTTATGCAACCTCTTTACAATTAATGGTATGACTATAAATTTCCTTTAAAATGTAAGCTAAAAAGAAATAACGTTTATTATTTATCCATTTTTATTAGTCTGTTGCGTTACAATCTTATATGTCAACGATATTTTATATTTTTGGTACCATCTTTTAATTTAAAAAATATAGACGTACATTTATTAATTGAATTAAATTAATTCTATACGTACGTTATGCTCTACCAACACCTAATAACATAGACATTTTCCAAAGCATCAAATTAAGAAAATAGTAGTAGGTGAGCGCCTTTCATATTAATTAATATAAAAATCCATTTTTAGAGAAAAATTAAATTTAAAAAAATAAAGAAATTAATATAAATATAGAAAAATAGAAACCACAAAATAAATTTAAAAAATTTAGCGGCCAAGCTTTGACTGACTGTCATAGTACAGACATCAATCATTACCTAAAATTAATTAATTAATAAATAAATAAAAAGAAAAATAATTTATTTATTTCTTTTACTAAAAAAAAATTAAAAAACCAAAACCCAAAAATACAAAAGTCACACCATCTGTCCCTCTTTCCTTTCTATCTCTTTTCTCTCTCTGCTCCCAAAACTTTCTCTCTCTACAATTCTAATTATTATATTACTTTTCCCACATTTATTTTTCTCTCTGCGAGTTGTGTTGGTGATGGTGCCATCTTCGTCACAATTTAGCACAACGGCCCGCCGATGAACATCGGTGATTTCGTTCTCGGATTTTAATTCACCGGTAGAATCTTTTTCTGATGTTGAAATGAATTTTTTTTAATTTAATTTTAATTTTGGTTATTTTCCGGTATGCAATTTGCGATGTGATTGTATATTTTGTTGTGATTAGGTTAGATCATGTTGGTTACTTCATTGAATGCGGATCTATAGATCGCAGATGTTTCCTTTCTGTTGTTATTTCTGTTCATGGAACAAAAATGGTTCCTTTTTCAATTTTTATTTTAATTGATGAAATTGTCAAAAAAATTTGGTTAGTGCACTCATCACTAGATCCCAATTCATCTTTCTATTTCTGGTTGAGGTTGCTTTTTGTGTGCTACGTTTTCTTTTTGGTTAATCTCGGATTGGTAATATTAGGTGGAGATCAATGGGCGTACGTATTAATTTATGTTTTCATTTTTCTTTAAATTTTTGCGACTGGTTTGGGATGAATAATTTAAGCTCTTTAAGCTCTCTTGGGTGGGTCAAACCTGG